>LUCM01010741.1:221361-320211 GCA_008360955.1 Fasciolopsis buskii | reverse complement strand
AAGTGGAAGAGACTAGGTTGATTCCTAGTGACATCTTTCAAAACCTCTGCCAAATGTGTATCAACCGCCGGCAAAGCGAACAAGGCGGCTTATCGGCTACGAAGACATGTTGATTCCAGAAACTCAGCGCCATTCTTAGCGCTACGTAAGGCATTCCTACGAACGCACTCGGGATGCGCAGTCCAGGCACGGTACCCACACCTAATTAGAGACAATGTATTGCTGGAACACTGCTGGCCAAATTGCACAGAGATCACTTCTGGGTTAAAAGTTATGCCATATGAAGATAGACTGAGGGTCATGAGTCTGACAATTCTTGGGAGTAAGCGAATTCAGATGGAACCAGCTGATACACTTGAGCCTAGTCGCGGCACGAAACCGTTGTTTTTCTTGGAGAGCAACCCATTTCTTGGGGGGCACAACTCCGAGCTGAGGGAGACCAGGCAACCACATATGCCAAAGCAGCCTCCTTCTTTCACGAAGCGACCGATGCATAAAGCAAACTGCTGGATGAAGTGGTCTTGGCTACAGCCGCAACTCATTTAAAGGCCAAATTAGCAGAGTCTGGCCGACCCTGACCCCAACATATTCTGGATCCCTCCTGATTTACCGAAACCTCCCATTTCTGGTTCGCCTGCACAGGCCTTCCCAACTCTACTCCCAAAGTTATGGGCTTCTTTTTCTACCCCAGAATGGTTTCCTCCAGGACAGGTTATGCATCACCAGCATATTGACTGTCAGGGATAAACTCACGAAAGCCTATGATGGCGGAAAGGTTTCACGTGCCATATTCATAAAATTAACAGAAGTCTTTACAGGGTCCCCCATGCCCCACTAATTTACGGACTTCAGACATACAGGAACTCAGACCATCCACTAGGCTTACTAGGTAGCCTTCTTACTGGCTGCATTTCTGTCCTTAAGGCGGGTAAATCAGCCCCTAAAACTGTGCCAACCTCTTGAGGCATCTCCCAAGGCTTAGTCCTTGAGTCCCTATCATCTCCGGTTTTCATCACGGACTTCCATTTATTGCCCTCGTCCTGCATGAATGTACATGTTGAAGACCTGAACATATGGGATATAGAGAAATTTGCCTCCTGCAGGTTGAAAATAAGGCAAAACTTTCGTCAGTCGACTAGAACCTTTTCACGAATGATTACAAATGCTTTAGCAAGTCACTAGGCAGTGGGCCGGGCCAGTCTTTTTCACCAACGAACTCACCAAGAAGCCCAAAGTAGAAAGCCGTAAGTTGTTAGGGTTCTGGTTGATACCCGCCTATTTTTATTCCGCCGCCAGCAAAACAGTCCATCGGATTTCGAACCTGATCCGACGATCTGTCCCAAGGATCTCGCGCGTGGGCTGTCCTGATTTATATGGTAAGTATATCTGCCGGAGGTTGGAGTGGCGTGGCTGATTAGTGCATTTTGGACTCCGGCGTGACCGGCAGTGCCTAGAACGGGCAAAACGACCTTCCAGAAAAACAGCCCGACGTCAATCTCACCTCCCTTTTTCGTCTTCTCTACATGCCCTTGACTTATGCCCCCGGAGGCAAGCCAATTCAAGGGTGAGTTTTTCCCTTTCTATCGGAATCTCAAGTGAATCTTGCATTATGAGCCCACCTTTCCCAGTTAGGCGCTACTCAATAGCTACCTTCAGGCCTCAGCCACGCATTCATATGAGCTGGCTCCTCCATTCATGAAGCGACCTAGCTCTGGAATCATCTTTCCCGAAGTTGTCCAATCACCAAGCGAAATTATGCTCAAAAGGCGCCTTGGCATTTATTAAGGCCTCCCTGTTCAAATGCCTACAGCAGTCGGTATCATCACAATTCCGTAGCATCTTCTTCGGACCAATTAGTGAACCGCACTAAGCCTAATGGCGACGATAGCTGCCAATACTTTTGTGGAGTTAATATCGTCACATTTTTCTCAGTTCTCCTTGTTTCAGATCGTACTTTTACTGAAAAGCAGTCAACCGAAGAATCTTGATATTCTGGCTTTACGTCGCACTCGCGAGCTTTTTTGGGACTTCAGCACTTCAAAAGGTTTAATTCTACAATTCTCCATTTCCCGCCGGACTTAATGGATCGGTCAAACTTTTCTGTAGCCTTGTTTTTGCCTATTCATGCTTTCATCCTTCTCGCTTGTGAGTCCCTGTAAATTCCGAAGGTGGTCCCTATAGAGCCCGTCTACCGTGGATAACAGAACCCTTCAGCACTCAAAACACAATGGGATATTAATGCTTGACCAAGCAAGAAACTGGATTCTTGTTGGCGCTGTCCGCAAGTCCTGTGACCAGGCCAAACCAAACTGGACTAGATCAATTCATACCCTGAACCCCACAGCCCAAAATGTGGGAAATCTAAGAGGTGGCAATAATATTACGGAGACTGGACAATCATAAGTTGGTAGGCTCAAAGAACACATCCGGGCGTTCTGAAAACTCTAGTCAATGTAGCTGATACCCATCCAATAGATTATTTCAATGTCACTAACTGGCGGAGTTTAACTGATGGTTTGAGGATGGCGGAAGTGCTGCCAGTTCTCGATGGAGGGCATAGATACAACCTGGTCTAGCATCAAACTCCGGTTACAGAGACACGATGCGAACTGCTGCATCTTGACCACTTTGGTCACGTCGTGTCAAGCTAAACTTAATACCCCTTTCCAAACTCTTAATTCCGCGCGCAACCATGGTCGGAAATATTGTTCGATTTGCTAACGGAATAGACCGTTATCCCTTGGAGTACCGCTTTCCAAAGTGTCTTTTAGGTCACAAGTCTTTACAGTTGTTTATACCCTTTTGGAACAGGTTACCTGACCATGCCCGGTCCTGTCAGTATCTAATACAATTCAAGAGTGTTGTCCCAATTTCTCAACGCGTCCTCATATATCAGCATAACTGGGACCAATTTCAGTGTGGACTAAGCTTTTGAAGTCCATCTAGACATTTAACTCCATTTCAAATCAGTTGACCAAATCTTTGCCACACTATACTGGTTTCCCCCTGAAGGCTACTGATAACAATGACTTAGCCGTTATAACATTCGTCTTGCAGCCCCATTGAAAGACGAATTAAATTTACAAAAATAGGTTAAGCTATGCTGCCATCCAATGTTTTCTATTCTCAACACATCGGTTTCCATAATTCTCAAGCCGCAGTCCTACTACCTTTATTAGACGACAGCGCAGAACAGGCTGACCATGGCAAATGCCATGGTCAACAACTGATGCTCCGGAGTAGTTACAAACTTGCTTTCAGCTGAACTCCTTTGCGTCAAAATGGCAACCTGATCCCAGTGTGACCCTGGTTGCCCTACCACACTAGTCCTTTTTATTAACCGGGGCATCAGTTCCATGTGTCACCGGTAAACCATCCGAGAGTTGAATTAAGGCCAATTCACCTTGACTCCCTATCATCTATATTGAATCCTGACCTTTTGCCTTGCCCTTCCTTACTTCCTGGCGCCCGCGTCTGAATTTCGAGATTGGTTATCACCATTAGACCAACAGTGAGAGCAATATTTGCAACATGCCTCTCTAATTGTTTTAATCGCAAGATCAACCTTAGGTCGTGCGATGCCTCACTTTTTCTACGATCCATTAATCACCATAATTATAAGCTGTCACGCAAGCCAAACTACTTCCTTTCATTGTATTTCAGGACGCTGGTAGCCAGGTCTGAAAATCAAGCAATGGTCTGTCCAACACAAACCAAAGGGCCGTTTCCTTTGGATACCCATATTCAGATGGACTTCTATGGCTGGAAACGCGCAGTTACCACTGCTGCTGGAATGGCGTTTGCACCCGTTCAAATGCATCACATGCGCTGCCGCCTTAGATGAAAAACTGATGCAACAAAAAGGGCAGCACAGAGAACATTCTGAACTAGTGTATTCAAGAAATGTTTTTACTTTTTACACAAAATTCTCCACTGAATCTCAGCCCATTTTTCAGCGAGCCGCATAAAAGTGCAGTCAGCAGTATTGAGAGTTCCGTATTCTTTCTCTTTGCAGAACGTTTCATAAAATCTCATTCTCTGAACAATGCGGCATTCTAGACAGTATTCATCCACCTTATTTAGCATTTTATCGACCCTGTATTTTCTGTTAAATGCTACTACCTCATCCTCTTCGCATGAAGTTCCGCCTGGTTTTTGACTAATTTCTATCCAGTTATCTTATCCCGACTGATCTTCAACTCCTCATTTTGACGTTTTTGTCCATCACGTAAACCTTTTGACGTTTGTGGCCTCCGGCCATACTTCGTCATCCGCCGTTTAGCTGCTGTTAAGTGTTACGCCAGCTATTCGCATATTTAGTACACTTAAACACGAAATGATTACCAGTTTGTTGCTAACGAACAGCCCCCGAAAACCCTGCATAATCTTTTCATACTCTTTACCTGGCTTTGCTTCCTGACTGGCATACTTGTGCGCTGCTTATTGCTTTGCAGATTCTGATTCTGGAGTAGTCCAAAGTATTATGTATCCCCATAATTATTTTGATTTTTGTTATTGGCGTTTTTTTTACATAATCCATGTACAAATTGGACTTCGACTTTCGCCTGCATTCCTATCCCAGCGGTGCTCAAGTTGACAGAACGTTGTATCCGGAACGCAGTCAGCGAGAAACTAACCAGGAAGGAGTCGCCTGGCCAAAATCAGAAGGGGTTTGTCATGGGCGTACCAAGACTGACAAATTCACCATTATTCAAAAATCGTGGCCACAGCATTGGACAGGGGATTTAGTTGAAGTGTCCCGTCTGGAATCTCAGAAGTCGCTCAACTGGGTTACACACAAACTACTGCTGTCCAAGGTAGGATCTCTGAATGCAGCACAATCAGTCACAAGATAGATTACGGATTATCCCCATGAGATGCAACTAGGCCCTAGAAGATAAGCGCTCGCATTTGGGTGCTTTACGGTCCGAAGTTTGAACATCTGTTGTTCCCGTTGTTGATCAAGGCCTAGCTGTGGAGATAAAATCCACTTGCTAATTATTTGCTGCTGACGAAAAATTGTGAGCAACCCCAAGGATATAGTAATAGAAATGGATCTCGACACCGTGAGCTTCAGTTAAACCAGGTGGAGATTTTGCTAGACATTGGCCACCCATGGAGAAACAAGCAAAAGTTCCCTAAACTCTGCAGACCAACAAGAGGTTTGGGGGTAATAAAAAAGGATCTGGGAGTGATCGTCCACGAGTCTTTCAGAACAGCAACCTGACTTGCAGCAGCTGCCGGTATGGCAGACCTGGTGTTGCACCAACCCAGGGAATACCAAGATATCCATACCCTTTTACGAGGAAATAGTATGTCCCGGCTTATAATATAAAGTGCAAACCTGGGTGCTCACTTTGGGTCGGGATAGGGTAACCCAAAATACTTTCAACGAAGTGTCACAGGAAGGCTCCCAGGACTGAGGTGGGAAATCCACCAGTACTGGGATCTTAATTCATCATGCCGCTTATGGCTCAGGTGCTAATAAGAATAATGACGATAATAATAATATAAATAATAATGTATATTTCGCGATTTGCGAGATGCATGTGCAAGGCGAGATCAAGTTTTTATGGAGATGATGAACAGGAAATACGAATAATATTAATCAGAGGGAATGGGGTTGAGAGCAGCCTTGAGTAATTTAAAAGGTTTGTTAGTTTGTGCATATTTCTCGACAAACGAGAGTCATGCACAAGGCAAGATCAAAATTGTGCAAAGAAGGCACGGTGCAGACACGGAAAACAGAAACCAAACATACATTGCAATGTTTTCCCTCACAAGATCATAACAGGCAATGTGATTTGCTGAGCTCGAGTTTTCAATTTTTAAATCAAGGCTATATAATGGTTCGCAAAGATTTTTCTGTGATCGATTACCAGTTCCGTACTGCCAGTAATACTATATTTGAATGCATCAAAGGGGCGTATCGCGGACGCAAAATATGGCTGGAAGGCAATGGCTGTCGCCGCCAGTAGGCCGGGGTCCTCAAAAATCAAGAGTTATATGGCAGAGATGAAGATCAATATGGATGTGTTAACGGAATGGAAATGGGTGAAAACCAGGCTGGATATCATATGAGGCAGTATAAAACGCAAAAAATCTGCACGCACAGTCCGTTGAGCAAGGAAGGCTGAGACTCGGGATGGGAATTCTGCAATCGTAAGACTAATACATGAGGACTGTTTTGAGCAATTTTGAGTTCATAAATTTCAGCTTGGTCCAGAGATGAAGGTGGGGTTAGAAAAGAAGGAGAACCGAAATCAAATGAGACAAAGTCTGGTGGACTCGTGTAGAGAACTGTTACCAAAATCGTCGATCTATTGTCAAAGTCCGCGGACCAGAATAGAGGTTGATGAAAAATGACGATCCTCAGCTGTTTTCGAATGTCAAGATGCATTGTGAACATCAGTTTATATCAGATGGCAATAATTTACTGTCCTTCGTGGTTCCGTTTTGTATGGATTTGGCAGAAGACTTTTGGGAAGGAGCAGGAGGAAGCCAGTACAAAATGGTGCACGTGAACGCAGGAGCTAGGGTGCTGGTTACCACCGCAGTGCTAGTGGGTGGAGCCGCCCAAGTGCTGGCCACCCAACCTGAACATCACCAATCGTTAGCTCCAAGCTACGGAGAATCCTGTCAAAGGCAGCTACTCTTTGTCTGTCCCTGAGAAACCTGCGCCTCTACGAGGGCATAGCATGGATTGGACAGGGTGCAGATCCGTGGCAAACATCAGTTCGACGTTCTCCGCCTCGACATCACTGCCGTTTCTTTACCTTTTATTTATTGGTTGCCCGTTTCAAAAGAGTCCAGTTTCGCCCAGTTAGCCGTGCATGTGGCAGAAATTTGTCTTCCATTCCCTCAAACGTTCAGATCCGCGTATCACCAGAAAAGGGGTGTCGGTAGCTTCCACCACTGTGTATGTTCTTATGATTGTGCGAGCTTAGTATCGGGTGTAATAACAGATCCAACAGGTAAGCAATTTGTTCAAACCTGAAACATGCTATTTCCGCCCCGGGCAAGCAACAGCCAAACGGTGATCCATAGCCTCATTAATTACATCGACATAACTGGCACTAACCATATGATCCACAGTGGAATCGCCCTGCTGGCAAAACGTAGCCCTTAGATGAAACCTTGCGTGGTTGCACTGGACCTTAAACTATGGTTTCTGGTGCTCCTGTCTGATAAAAGATGGAACATTTTCTCGCATTTTATGCCTGAAAGACCCATTAGTGTTTCAACGTCTTAGTTAGATTACCGCGCGTGGGCGGGCGTCTGTGAGAGAACATGGCCTTCACGTCTTCGGTCAGCCGTCAACTTGGTGGCCAGCCCGGTACATATTCTAGGCAATTTACACCCGTTAGTGTGAACGGCTCCCTGACATGAGAACCGTACCCCAGGTGTAGTCGTTCGTTGGCAACGCACACAGCATGAACACCTCGGGTTCCCTGCAGGATATCGTTGACCTGACCGTCTGGCCTTACTTGTGTGGTTTATACTGTTTGAAGGGTTGGAAACTGCTCGTATTAGTTTCACCCAGGTCCTCGGCTAGGGAACCATCCGTGATATCGCTAGTTTCACTGCTTCTGTGCTCTCCACCTAGAGGCCAGCCTCTGAGGCATGGCAACTTTTAGCGGAAGGTGCTGCTCACATGACCAGGCAAAAAATACCCCAATATCCTCTTCCTCCGGGTCTACAATTGCCACATTAACGTCATCAGAAAAATGGTACCATGGGCCCTGACAACACCAAAGGGCGTGCCGGCGGGGCTGTCGCCTGCCTTCCAACCAAACGCTAAGTGCCAATCCTTGCAGAACGATGTTTATTAGGGTATTATCTCCCTCTATTATCCCTGGTTCTTTCACTCTGTGGTTCAAATGTTCGCGGCGAACTGACTATGAAGCTTTGAAAAAGACCTCAATGTCGACATTGGCTCGGTGTCCTTATCCAGGCGTGTCGTTGTTGCCGTTTCCCTTTGCTTTTTGGTGCCCGGACTGTGGTTTGTCTTTCAAACGTTCAGCCTTTAAGTCTCTACAGTTCTGAATGCGCCCACGGGTTACCCTTCGAAACTGAAACCCGATAAAGGGATTTTTCGCAGTTGAAGCGCGATGGAATAATAAAGCTCGCCGGTGCAAGGAACTTGACTATCGATTTTGGCCCAAGCTGCATCTCCTGTGATCCGAGTAATTAGAGAATCCGTGACCGCATTTACTCAGTCGGGAATAAAGATTGTCCAAAAGTAAGTGAGCAAATACTATTTACTCCCGAGCGACCTGGGCCGACTAGGGAGGGAATATAGACTGGAGGTTCAGTCCGAAGCACTGGACAGGACGGGAAGTGTTGGAGACCTACTGGCCACAAAGGCAAGGTGGTAACAGGGATTCAGTGCGACACGTGTAGCAAATGGTTTCGTTGTGTATTTGGGGTCGTGAGGAACGACATTTGTGGGTTGTACTGCCAGTACGATAAACTGGGTTGGAGTTGCCAAGCTAGAAGTAGTTCATGCGAAGTACCATCCTGAAGAAAATTTAGATATGCCAACGGCAAACCTTGCCGAATGTAGATTACAGGGAACGTGGGGCTGGGTGACATTGATTTCAGTGGTTTAATAAAATTTTCAGAAGGTGAATGTAACCATTTTATACGTAAGAAAGGAGAGGTTGTGCCACTGGCATTAAAGGAAGTGCATTCTAGCGTGGGCTCTGCTGACCGGATAGGGCCGGAAGCAACAGAACTCTCAGAGAATTTGCTCGTGGATTGCAGTGAAACGAAACCATGGTCCCAGAGGGGAACAAAGGCAAGAGATAGGAGCTAACCTGGAGTGGAAAAAGCCGAAAAATGGGTTTATGAAGTGGAGGACCAGGCTTGCAAACATAGGACCCCAAGATTTGGTAAAGGTCACCGACCCGGCCAGGAGATATCCGGAAACTATCGCAAGTCTGGGAGAGCAAGCCTTGCATCAGATGAACCAGGGGAAAAACAATGTGAAAAATCCAGCGACATCGCTTAGGGTGTAGACTGCACTGTCTTCTTCCATGGGATCTCACTGGCCTCTGGTAATGAGGGGAAGCCGAGGAAAGTGGCGGTAAGATACCACCTGGTACATATGCTTTGAGTGGTGGGCGTACCGGAGAATGTTCCAATCAAAAAAGTACTTCGCCTAGGAGGGTGGCGAGAAATCACCGACCTGAGATGCCGGAACTCACGGCTAACTCTTAATAGTTGGCTAATCCATGGCATATGGACAGGTTCTTGACATCAGCCGAAGGGATGAAAATGATCACCAGAGGTGAGGTTACCATGGAGCCAGATGATACTGCAAGGCCAAACGTAAGAATGCAAAGGGGGTTTGACAGGATTCAATGCCGCGTGGCTGCACGTCCCCAAACTGAAAATCCAAAGGTTGTGTGGAGGAGGGCACCTGAATGTCACTCTGTGCGTCAGGGCTGCAAGTGAGCGGACGCACTTTGGGCAACTAAGTCTGGACCCGATACCTGTAACTGACATATGCCGCAAGAGCCACAATAAGGATGCTGCGTGCGCGGGGGTGAAGGTGGGTCTCTCGACTATCATGATAAAATGGGGAAGGGCCCCGGGAGTAAGTTCCGAGCATGCACGCCCCAGACCGTTCAGCGGCCAAAAAGGATGGCGAGGGGCAATTGCAAGGGCGATCTGCACAAATGCCGCAAGTGTGGGTAGTAAGTGGCCGGAGTTACAACTCAGAGCTCTGGATGTAGATCTGGTAACACTCACTGAGACCTGGCCGGGGATGGTGACAATGAACTAATTGCGCGGGATTACTCAACCTTTAGAATGGATGAAGTGGATGGGATAATAAGTGGTGGGACGCTGATACTAGCAACTGAAAAGCACGAATCACGGAATGGTCATAAACTGCGCATCCTAAACTTACAGGCTTTAAAGGACAACTTTGCAATTGGCGGCTCCAGGATCGCAGCTTTCGAGAATCCTTAAGCCATCCCCAGTAGAGAACGGGGAACTTCTTTTTCGCATTTTGGTTGCAGTGTCCACGGGCAAAGTTCTTATTCTGGGGGATTTTATTGCCCCTGAGATTGACCGGGTTTGCGAGGCCGCCCCGGAAGTCACCTTTGGGATCAACTGCAGTCCGTGCATGAAGTGAGATGTTTCAACATGTTACCCAACGAGCCAGGTGTAGATTAGGCAAATATCTCCAATTTCTGCCTTGGTGATGATGAGGACACCGAACTATATTGGGATCCTTCAGTCGGAAATGTCAGTGAGTAGGAGTGACCACGCCGTAATCCGTATGCGACGGAGGTAGCCTCAACAAACATGGTAGGAAGTTGCCAGGAACAGATAAAAGTAGACCGCCGGGCTTGGGTCTGCAGACTCGGCGGGAAGTAGACGGAAGCAGCAACTACATGGATGGTCAGTGGGAGGCAGTTAAGAGCAGCCTGTTTGGACCAACAGAATTAATTGCACCATTCCGCAGAATCAACCGAGAAGGGCTACCGCCAAGGTGGAGGAGCTGGGTCGGGAGGAGCAGGGAGCAAAAACTGTTTTCGTCAGATGCAACGAGGCACTGGGCTACAGAGAGTATGTGTGGTGCATGATGGAAAGAAATATGATGTTTTATCCAACGACGGTGCCGAACATCCTGCGAGGAGCGGATCGCTGGGGTCGCTAAAAGCAATCCCAAGGCTGATTATAGTCATGCGCCTTGCAAAAGGCCGTGGGTGGATTGGAAACCATCAGGGAATTAGATCGACCGACAGTCAGGAGAAAGCCGACTGTCTGTTGGAACTTCTCCAGACAGTATATAGACGGGATCAAGGGACACGGGGACAAATACTAGATCCTATCACTCTTGTGGTGGAGATGCCGAAAGGAGAAATCAAGGGGGGAGAAGTGTATGACAGCGTGAAAAACTGGACGCGTCGAAAGTGGCTGAGGTCCTGGTGTAGAATTTCACCCAACTCTCTAGCGCACCGCTGGACGAAGGGCGGCTTCCTGCGGACTGGTTGACGTCGACAGTCATACCTGTGCATAAGGGCGGGGACAGAGATAACTGCAGCGGCTAAAGACCGGTGGTTCTGACATCCATTGTGCTGAAAACCTTTGAAACTGCCCTTCGCGACAAGATAGTGAAACATCTGGAAGTCGACGACTTAACGATGGAGGAGCATGGTTTAGTCACAAACAGTCTTGTCTGACCAACTTGATAGGCATCTCGAACGAATTAACGGATAGGGTTGATGGGGGCGAAAGAGTAGAATCCTGCTACCTGGATTCACAGAAGGCCTTTGATCCGTGAACCACAAGCTCTTTGACCAGAATGTGAAGGCGTTCGGGATGGAAGCCAAGGTAAACGGCCGGATAGCGTAAAGTCTGAAGGATAGTTCTAGTAGAGTGAGGGTCGAGGGGTGTCTATTAGACAGAGGATTGCTATGCGGTCGGGTGCCTCTAGGGCCTGTTTTAGGGCCGTCGCTCTTCCGAAAGTATGGCAGCGACATAACCAGTGGGTTGGAAAATCCGTGCCTCATGTTTGCTGACGACATCAAACTGTTAAGGGCAACAAACACTAAGACTAACCAGAGGGACCTGGATAAAGTTTACCAGTAATCAGGAAGATGGAATCTTCCGTCGAACATGAACAAACGCTAGCGGCTCAAGGGGGGAGAGGCTAATTCCTCCCGTCACATGGTTTCACCTGGACATCAAGCCGCGATGGACCAAACTCAGCAAACGAGGGACATCGGGATAGTCGTGAGTGCGGACTTCAAACTTGGTCTGCAGTGTCAGAAGGCGGTCAAGTAGGCATGGTGTGCCCCAGGCCAAATAAAGACGACCATAGGATCTAGCAGGCCTACCGTTCTTCTGAGGCTATTCAAGGCGTTTGTCAGACCGCACTTGGAATAATGTGTCCAGGCACGGAGACCGTATTTTATAAGAGATAGTAAGTGAGATAGTTGGTTTGGACATTTGAGACATGGGATATGAGGAGAGGCTGGGTGCGCTTTTCTTGTACTCCCCAAAAGACCTATTGAATATTTGACTTCATGCAGGCCTTCAAGATCATTAAGGGTCTGGAAGAGATATGGGATCACCGGGGAGCTCTATTACATGAAAAGGGCACGATACACTAAGAGGGGACGGGAAGACGGTTGTGTGAGAGCATGTAATCATCGGTTTGCGAAGCAAATCGTTTGCCGTACGAGTGCTGAATGGCTGGAGTAAGCTGCAGGAAGAAGTGGTCTAGGTGGGATCAGTGCACGAATTCAAAGGGAGACCGAGCAACGCGACACTGACGAATTGTTCGCCATATCTTGCAGGTATTCAAATCTTTGGACGCAATTCATCCACGGGCGTTGAATAATTATTACAAACTCTTCACCCCGCGATAACCGGTAACGGTCGTTTTTAAATGTCTGCTGTTATTAGTTGTAAAGGTTGCTAAAATTGATGTACCAGAAGGAGCGAAGCTACGAAGATAACATTGGTGTTATTTTGGTCGGAAAGATAAAAACCTTCTAATTAGCATGCCAAACCTGTTAAATGTTGTTGCTGTAGTAGTGAAAATGACCTTTTGTGTTTTCTGTCTTTGTTTTTGCTCCAAAATAAATACGTATTTCTGCGCCCCATGATTGGAGAAAGATATTTGCGTATGTATGTTTATATATATATAAACATATATGTGTGCACCATGATGGCATGAGATTTATATAAATTTTTGCTCCATAATCAAAATATACACATACATTTATAAATGTTTAGGCTTATAGGTATTTCATACATATACATTTATAGTAGAAACATACGCGTATATAAACAAATACATATAAATATATATATCAATACATATATACTTATTTATAAATATATATATCTAAAAATATTTGCTCCATAATATAGTTGTATAAGTATAACTTCTGGTACACACCTTTCTACATGTTGATGCAAAAAAAGTGTTCGATATATGCATGTATTATAGACATATACATATAGAAATGTGCATGCGTATATGTATTTCCAATGTATGTGCATCAAATACGTTTCTGCATAAGCATGTATAAAATATGTAATCAATAAATTTTTTAGAAGGTTGCTACATGATGGAAATATACATCCATATGGAATTATAAATAGTTCTTTCAATCCAGTGGCTTCCGACGTAATGTGATACGCATTATTTTCTTGTTCTCTGTCCAATCTGAAAACATATACATATACCTGTTAGCCTATTAATCATGTGATGCACGTTTATATTACGGTTTGCCCCTTAATTGAGATGTGCCAACGGTAACTGACCGACGGGAAAAATATAGGTCCCTTCTGGCAGCCCCTGGGCTATGTCAGTCGCATTTATCTGTAATTAGGTATGCATTGCTGACAACAGCTATAAGCATCCGTAGATTTGCCAAAGCGTGTGCCTGTTTTAGCATGCACTTCCACGCGCACGGGTGACTAGTCCCACAGACTACTGGTAAATGAAGAAGCGCCGAAACCCCCACCTTTGTTGCGCACGTGAAAGAAGACTCACGTACCAACAACCTAATGCATACAGGGATGCCATCACAAGAATAACCGGTCTTGGAAACCGGTTCTGATAATCAGATAGTGGCCGTGGTGGCATTCACATCGATGCCGTCTCTCCCGCGGTCGTTGTCCCTCGCATCTCCGTCGTCTTCCGTAGGGGTCCTCTTCGTCCGTCTTAAGTGGTCTTGGGCTCTTCAGGTCTACCTGTAATGGAAATGGTGAATAATAATGAAATACCCCTTCCATGTTCAAAGATATGATGTGCCTGGACAAGTTATTTAACTTTTACCGAGAGGCAATGCACGCAGACGTGCACCTCTTGGCCTAAGCAGCTGGAGCAATGCGAGTGAATCCAAAGTTGGCATACGTCGCAACGCACTTCGGTTGTTTCATCTAAATCCATCACGGGCTGATCCAGTCTGCAGAAGGCGCAAAGGTCCTGTGTTGCTGGTGAAGGTGGTGGCCCCGATTGCCGACTTTTCATCAACTTCTGCAGTCTGCAGCCAGCGGAAGTCATGACTAAAGTTTACTAACTGTAAGTTATCACCAACGAGCTGTATATAAAAATGTTTTGAAGACGCAGGCGCCAGAACGGATGAGGACGTTCTGGAAATCAATTCAACCGTCTTCCTAATTCTCTGTCCTATTACTGCGAATGGTGTTACCGACAAATGCACTAACTTCTGTTTGGTTCCCCGTGCGCACCCCGGTGTTGGTGTCCTCATGTACGACTAAACAATTTAATTCTTCACCCGTCCCTATCAACCTAGGTATATTTCGCAGTTGCTCTAAAAGGCGCCCGGACGCTTCTTCGCTAACGTTCAGTGAAAACGTGAATGTCCTGGTAAGCGTCGGCAAAGAGGGGAAGCTTACCTCCCTTAGTGATAGGTAAGTGTTCCTCTGCTATGCTACATTCCTTGGCGTGTGTAACCTTCGCCATGATACCCCCAAAGTCCTACTGGAAGTCTGCCAAGGTCGTATCTAAGAGAAGAGCATACATGCAATACGTGGCTGCAGGGTTCCGGAAAGAGCACGTGCATGACGGCTGAACGCCTATTAATACACGTGCACAGCAGGACCTCAAACAACTCCCCTCCCAAGAACCCCTAGCTTTGTGAAGGTAAACTAACTTGTGTGGTTTAAGGTGTCCCCAACGGCATTCCTGACCAACTGACCAATTCTACTTAGCAGGGTCTTATACATTCCCATACCTCGGGGTGCTACGTATCTCCCGATACGTTCCTTAATAACGCGGCGACGCCTAGTCTCGTCTAACTCCTCCGTGAGCCCCATTGTTAGCAAAAAACATCGGACAGGTTGTATCTCATTGAGGGACCACGTTTTAAATGCCTATTTTCTACATCTAGCCTAATAGTCGTGAAAATGACAAGACTGAGTGACCACTTAACACCGTACTGTGCCCACAATGCCTCATACAGCAGCCAAGCACGTTGCAGGTACGTAAGTGCCAATGAACAACGATTGCCTATTGCCGCCCTAAACTTACCAAAGTCCACCTTGGTCAACGCGAAAAACTGAATTCCGCATCCACTGAGAGATGCCCTTCCCGCCCTCTTTCACACTTACTGGAAGGTTACTGCACCGGCGATGCATGTCGACATGAAACCGATAAAAAATACCCCGGCTTCAGGGTAGGCATCTTGAAAAGCGTTAAGCTGTGCCAAGCTGCGGTCGACGACTATCGTCTCTACCTTAACAGTTTCTGTCAACATGTCCTTCATGGCACTAATCGGCCGGCGGTAGTTTGCTCCGCCTTCGATAGGGAGCGGAGCATAAAATATTGGTCCACCTAACCCACTATCCTTAACTATCACGACGTGCCAGAGTACATGCCCACCGCAGTTAAGCATCTGCTAGCAACACTTCGCAGTATAGATAAGCTAAATGCCAAACACTACCCGGCACGAAAAAGATAAGCCTAGCTACATCTTCCCGTTTGAGTAACCTATGACTACCTTGTTCGCGCAATAAGTCTTTTAAGCATACGACGTCTTTCCGGTAATTATTCAACCGGATCTTACACCTGAGACTGTTATTTTCCCGAAACGTCAATAAGGGGAAAATAATTCATTCACGTTTATAGGCAGCAGTAGCGTCTGCACGAACCGCCACGGTAGCCATGAGAGCGCCGATGTAAAACCTATTTATACCGAAAACCGTCCCTTTAAACAATAAACAGACCGAGGAGATTACCATTTCTGTAATTTCCGATAAATGCACAGTAGCAAATTTATTCCACTTCCCTAACAAATCTCAATGGGCTTCACATGAGCAGCTTTTCAGGATGGAGGTTTCGTCACTATTTATTAATGCATGGTCAGCTGTGTTTGGAGAGGACAATGTGTGAATTGTAGAGATGAGATGATGGTCGAGAGGAAACCGTCTAATTTATTGTTTCCCCCACATGCAGGAACTGAAGGCTTCCACCCTCCTGTTGTCAAAGCATAGTCTGATCCAAGGAGCTCTCGGTGCAAGAACCTGGAAGATCAGGCACTTCGCCGTATAGTCTTGCTATCTAAATAGAACTGGAATCTGAGAGCAGACCAGGACCACACTGGGGACTTCGTCGAAAAATGGGAGTCTGTGGGGCGGATATCGGTGAGACCCGAGGGATCGATGCGGCCAGTTGTGGAAAGGGTTCCCAGAGAGGTCCTGTTATTTTGCTCACAGCTTGCTTTGCGGTGTTTTGTTCTGTACTGGCCATCATGGTTTGCAAATTACCGGCGCTCCCACCGTAAGCAAGGTCGATATTTCCTCACCATCCTCTCAGGGATAAAAGAGAAAATTTCAAATTTCCTACGAATATTGAGGAGCTAAAAAGTTTGGGCCTTACTCTGTCTGAATACCAGGATGTCTATTACTGGGAAATACTGATATTTATTAGTACAGCTTACATATTGTATCCTTTCTGTCGGTTTTGATTAACTCAGTAGGACTTCATCAGCGTGTTGCTATCATTTAGTAAATTCCTAACTGCTTTGAATCAAAAAAGAATGTGAGCCCTCTTAATTGTTTTCACGGTAAATACTGCATGAAGGTCTGCCGCGGTAAAAAAAAACGAATGTACGGTCATGTGACACGTGTAAGATGGATTGTGTTAATGCTGTTCTGCTATTACGTTTGCTGCCTCTCTTCGGTTCCTTAACCCACCGGTTCTCATGGTCATCCTGGTGGCTTATCGCCAATTGAAGCTTCAGATGTCGATGCGTCGTATTCACTTCCTTGCACTGGGGATTCTGCTTTTCTAAGCCCAGCGACCCTTGTGAGATCCAGCGTCTTTACTGAACGCTAAATCTAGGATCATGCGCGAAACGTGCTGTCAAATGTATCGCAGCGCTCGTAAACATTACTGCTCGTCGATGTGCTTAGTTCATTGCATAGTTTCTTTCCATAGCTGTTACGACTATCCAAATTAGGCAAACATTCGACAGCCTATTGGATTTGCCACCTGCGTCGATGGTCGTTGTGCTGCAGAAAAAATCCCATTAAGGCTAACGCATAATCCGGTTTGACGTACATAGTCCAGTACCACCTGCAGTTCTGGGTAGATCCACGCCAAAGGTAGCTTACTGCAATATGGTCGATCTGACTCAGACTACCCGTCGAGTTAGGGCGCTAGGTCGCTGTGCGACAAGAATTGTGTTGGAAGTTTGTACTAGATAATAGTAAGTCATTGTCTGCATAGATTTGGAGAAGTCTTTCCTTGTTATCTGTTCGCTGAGCAGGCAAGACTCACCGCCCACCTAAACAGGCTCCCGATGCACTAAGTTTTCCAACTTGTGCATTAACGTCACCTGATACCAGTACAGTTTCACAGCGTTTCATCTTCCAAACAAGGGTGACGAGGTCACCGTAAAACTGGTCTTTTCCATGTCAGTGCTACAGTCTATTGAGACGTATGCCAAGATAACAAATAAACTGCGCTCAACACTACTATCCTTACGGACACCGACTGATTCCTGCAGTCTCTCGGCACACAAGCGACTGTTGACTGGGATCCAATCTAAAAGGGCTGCTTTAGCCTTCTCACTTAAGACTATTCCTACCCCGCATTGACCCACAGCTTGAGCTGCTTCGTCTCCTGAAGTGTAAAAAAATATCTTAACGGAACATTTGACGCAGTCATTTGAATTACTACCCGAATCCTGAATTCCTGTTTCACTCACGCAGCAGGCATAAATCGAAAGTGATTCCACTGTCAGAGCCAAACACGCCTGTAGGCCGGCCTGCATTAAAGTGCACACATTAAAGGAACCCAGATGCAGAAGCTGACTAGGCCTGAGATGTGAGCTAGTAGATTAAAGACCATCTACTACACTACTTGACAATAAACCGTTGCGAGTATCGGGCGTGTTATCAGTAGGGACACTGGGTAGGCAGAAAGGGCAATGAGATTCGGTTGAAGATAGAAGACAGGTTGAATAAAAGAGAGGGAACTCTGAGCAGTAGCATACTTATCATTACCCATCCCACCCCGCTCGACGCAATGGACAGCGCGGTCCTGATTATCCTGCGCACGACCGATGCAGTGTGGAATTATTTGTGGACGTGCAAATCATGGTGATTGATGAGCGGGTATTGTTGGGGGTGTAGTCGCTAAGCTGCAAAAAGCGACTAGGGTTCCCAGTCAAAGCTTTTGATTCTTACGAAGACCTAACCGTAGGGCCGCGGGTTGTAGCTGAGTAAAAGCCCATCTACTTGGACCAACTATTCTTCGACTCGTTTTCGGGCAAAGAGCTTTGGTTGGGGACAGAACCGATAGATTGAATAAAAAAGGGAATGTCGATCAGGTAGGATTAAGTGTTTTTATCTCGGGTTCCTTTTGTCCTATGGTGCGTGGATGATGTCGACTGTTGTCTGCGCCTGAACACGGTTGTCTTCGCAGTATTGATGGAAAATGGTGGGGTAATTTTTTCGGTAACTCAGACATCACATGCTAGTTTTTGGACGCTGCGTTTCAATCTCTGAAGGAGGCATCGAATCAGGAGTTAAGGTGGCTAGGATGTGCTGCATCTGCCCGTGAGACCAGTGTCTCTAAAGCAGGCAGTGGTTGGAGATGGGTGTAGATTACTAGCCAATGACATGGGTAAAGGTGTGAAAGCCTTAACCGGCAGATTGAAAAGTCCGATTAGACCGCTGGGTTGGGGTCCACAGTATCCCCAAAGCGATGGTTAGGGACAGTAAGTGATCTGACTGAATGGCGCAGACAGTGGCGTTCTTGCTTTGGAGGTATCTGCTCTTCCATACAGTTTTTCAGCCCAATACTTTGTCGTTCATTTTTTCTCTTCTGATTTAATGGTGTTGTGAGGTATCTAAACAATAGATCTTCAGTTCAAAGTTTTTTGATCACGGAACAAACTAAAACTGTCTCGAAACTAATCACAGACGGCTCTGTTTCAGTCAACATCTGTGGCCGAGGCATTTGTTCGATGCCTGGTATCATCCGGAGAGCCTAAGATTTGTTCATTCAGTCGTCAGGTCCCAGCTAGTTAGGGATCCTTTTTTATTGCTCTCTAGATTAAAACCTCGATATTTGCTCTCAAAGTTTACCTATAATCAGCTCTAAAGACTGACTCCTCCCAAAGCGGTTGCTCCATTTGTTACCCACAGTTACATTGTAATTACGAGATCCAGATCTAGGATTAAGGAATGTCGTATTGTGAGCCAGTCGTCGCTCTGTAGACCAATATACCATATTGATGTTGCTGGCGTCAATAACACCCTCGGCTTTATTTAGTATGCTGCTCATCAGTCAGTCGACACGTGCTATTGGTATTACATCTCCAACTTCCGTTTGGGCATCTTTCAAGGTCTGAGGGTTTGATGAGTTTGCTATCAGTGTACTCTTCCTCGCTTTGCCCAAGTTCCTTAAACTGGCTACGAACTGATGGATCTACACAGTCTGAAGAAACCTTATACCGCTATTGTTCTTGCTTGACCGGTGGAGGTTACGTGAAGTAAATGTCTCATGCCAAAATGCCCAGAGGTTCTCTTCTCGGATTTGGTAATTCTGGTGATAAACGGTAATGTGCCATTGCTTGGCTAGTTGTCACAAGACTTGTTGGAATCCCCATCCCACCAAATTTCGCAGTTAGTTGCCGGTAGCAGCTATGGTGCATTCCCGTACGAATACATTCATGTACCAAACATAAAGTGAAAAGGATTCTAGCCATATAGGAACGTGCGCTGTCGTTTTTGTCAGTTATTGGTTGATTATCGTCTGGAGGGTTCCGTTCATCGTCTTCACTCCTACATGTAATTTTATAATGGTATTCTCCGACGTCTTCTGTCGACTTCCAGTACTTGGGCACTGTAGCTCAGGGACATTCCTTCTTTTCATGCTCCATTAGCCTGCCACATATCTCCCTTAAAGTGGTCGCCTTTGAATTACGACAGTATTCTGTCACAGGTCTGGGTTACCTTTCATCCAGAAGTACACACGATGGTGTCGCAAACTGAAAGCTAGTGGCCCACCTACGCAGCTTGTGACGTCTCAAGGTCAACGGGCAATTATATCAGGCAAACTGGATCTAGCTACCTAAATCAGTCAGCCGCCCCTGGGCGTAATGCTGGGAGTAGTTAATTTAGTTCATGCAACTGAAAGCGTGGCGGCTAGGTCCGAGATGAGTCAAGAGTTTTAATGGAAGTGGTGCATTTTTGGCAGCGTGGCTCCCACGGGCGGACTAGATCACGATCACAACTGGCGAGGAGGTGAGGAATGAGATTGCCAGGATTCGTGGCATAAATTTTAAATATGATTTCTGTTTCTTTTTTCTTCATTGTTTTCCTCTTCCACCATTTTCCCGGCGGCGCCTAGTCCATTTGTGTACCTCCGCAATGAATTATGGCTTTATTTTTAGAGTAAGGCAATCACTGATTGGGTTCTTTTTACTGCACCGGAGGATTGGGTTTCACAAGCAACCAGTGTAAGTTGTTACGTGACTTCGTGTACCAGTTTGCTCTTAGGCGAACGTTCTGCATCGTAGCAGGAACTGCGAAAAACCTGTTTGTCGAGTCGCTTTTAACACTTCTCCGTCGTAAGTTGGTAGTACTTCGAACAATCACGGCCTGATTGACCTCTTTAGTGGACCGGCTAATCGGTGCCAACAATTTGCCATCGGCTGTCATGTCTTTGTAGTTCAATTTACCCTAGATCTGAACCTGATTTTAGAAAGATCTGTCTATCTGGGCATTGGTCGGTTTCAAGCAGGGATTTAGCAGACTGCCGCACCATAATCCACGGGATTAATGAGAAGAACTGACAACCATAATTCCAAGATGTGGAGCCAAGTGAGACAAAACGCAGTAAATTGTGGCCTCCAAAGGAAAAACCGCTGATCTACAGTTGTTTGCAGTCCGACATAGTAAAGTGGAAACTAAAAGCTTAAAAGTTGCGGTCACGGGACAGAAAAAACTTCAAGCCGACGGTTCTGGTGTATATAGTTCTACATGGATACAGTGCGGTGATCATTGGGGGCTAATTGGTTCTTCACGCTTCGTTCTGCACAGGTCCCGGTTGTTGGACGGATTACATCTTCACACTTGTTGAATCGGTAATGCACTCACCCGGAATGCTCTAATAGGTACATTCAGTGACTTCTCTTTCCCTAATGAATACTGTCATTTGATTACACAGTATTGTTGCAAGAAAATAACCAGTCCTTTATTAGATAGTATAACACCACAGTCGTGCTACTTTCCTAACACTTCACTAGTCTGCAGTCATTTATGATCCCTGGCTCCGTATTCATGAGCATACTCCTGGGGTACCTTTTTCCCTTCCCGTTGGCGCTGGCGGTGATATCATTCGTAAGTTCGGTCCCGCTTCATGCTCGCCAAATTTTTTCAAGTGTTCCGCTGTGGGCGCAACATGTTGCTACCTTTTAGCAGGATTCATTGGCTCGAAGTTATTAATGTACTTGATTCCGAAAGAAATTGAGGAATGTCGGGTTTTGGTAACGCTTCATTATTTATGATTTATTCCTTTTAGATTCAAAAATATCGTCATGCAATGTTTTTCTGCATATGTCTTTTACGCGTTTCCCCTCTTATACCCAACTGGTTGGTAAATGTATCTTCGCCAATTATTGAAATCCCATTACTGCATTTCTTTTTGGGTACATTAGTGGGTAAGTGCTCTTTTTTGCCATGTGAACTTGCGTTATATTCGGTTATTTTCGTGTCATTGAGGTATGCTATGAAAACGGATCGGTTTACTCTTTGCTAGGTGTTGGATGCAAGTAATGTCAAGTTGGAGGTTTCAACAATTTGTGATCGAAGTGGTTAATGTGTAGGTGTGTAAAATGCGACCTCTGAACGAGTCTTCTATCAGATTCTGAATGTCCTAATCAACGAAATTCCCCCACTCAGCAGAATAATGGAGACTAGGGTTGGGCGCCACTTGCTGGAAGGCTATTGCATGTTTGGTGACTTCATAGGCATGGTGGCAAGACTTAACAGTGTTCAGTTGGATTAGACGTCTCACCCCAAAAAGGTAAGAGGTTTGAATCTCACATCCGCCAGTCACTTTGGTGGTAGATGGCAACCTGCTGCCATCTGGCTCGTTACCATATCTGATGTACGCAGATCTCATTTAGTTTTCTGTCACTCCAAGCCTTAAGGCCATAGTTTCCTATGCGGTGGCACTTAACGGTCATGCAGAACGTTCCTTCCGCTATGCTTATATACCAATCATATTATGAGAAATTGATAAAGTTGCCTGTTCACATCAACCTCCAGGTGTGGTTGAGTGGTTTTAGGATTGGTTGACATGCATGAACAAGCTTGCACAGACGCACATATACATATGGCTCTCCAACCCATTACTTTTCAGTCGATCTCACAACTTCTCACTGTCTCTTCTGACTAGATGGCTCTGTGAGTTAGCAACCATAACCTGGGGACTTTTGTGCAAGGCTAATGATTGTAAAAACTGACGCCAACCCCAAGGCTCTTGTTAACTCAAATAGTAAACCATCACCGTCCTTCAAAAAGGACAAAGGTAGTCTGTAAAACGTGCGTACGGGATCCCACTGTCGTAGCCACTCATAACTCAGACAACCTCTTTCGCCTCGATCTTGGCGTGCCAGGTCATCCGGCTTCAAGCACTCGTAGTCAGGTTGGCTTGGGAATCGCTATGAGCGTGCACTGTTAGACTTAATCCTAGTCGACATTTGTTTATGTGGAGGTTGCATCTGGACTGCGAAGAATGATCACGGAAGTGGTTGTATGCGCGTTTCGGAGACAGCACACATCTGTTTTGGGCTCTTGCTGGGGTAGCATGTTGCCCTATTTGGGTGAGTGTGTAGACACTGATGGCAGTTAAGTGAAGTGAGCACTTAGGTTTAAGTGATGCTTGCTTCCCTTTCCCTAAGCAGATAAACATATGAAGCTGCAAATTGTGTGGTCCTTAAATCGAAAGGACGGAAATTAGAAAGGTTCATTGGAGAAAGAATACTGGAAGTATTCGGGCAATTGACACTTCGCAGATGCCTACATCGCAGACGGGGTATTTCTTTGGGGACCCTAATGGGAGCCTTTGACTCAGAAGTCTTACCCACAAAGGCAGTAGACTTTACCCAGAACGGGAACTCAAAGCAGGCGCATACTTATCACTGCCCACCTTTAGGTGTTTTGGACGAATACTGCTAGGGAGTCCAGCCACTAAGCAGGAAAACGATTAGGGTTCTCCACCAAATCCTTGGTTCTAACGGGAACCTGTCCGCAAAGCAGCAGGGTATAACTGAATGGAAGCCCATCTATTTAAATCAACTACCCCTCCACTCAATTTTCCGCCTGCGTTGCCAGCTCAAATCACCCTCCAACCTGGAAGACCAAGACAACACTTTGTCGGGTCTCTACCCATTGGATCTTCGGCTTGAGATAAGTCATATATGGTTGATGTGACACCGACCTGCGCAGCTGACTAAACTGCTTTTTGAAGCATTTAATTCAACCATGGAGTCTTTGCCTTTTGAGGTCGTCGTCAGTTGACACTCAATGTTGCATCTTATTCACCCCCTTTCATTCGGGGAGCTGGGGTTTCTGCTTCACCAGGCTCAGTAACTCTTATGAAACCAATTTGCGGTGAATCGCGTTTCCCCGATTTCAGCGAAGTAGGCGTTTGTTCAAAAAAGTTTGATATTTCTAACCGCTGACACATTTTAATAAGTTCGGAATAAAAGGCATTATTCATGATGTCGAGAAGTTTATATTTTTTCTTACCGATGGGAACAGTAAGTTCATAATTCGTTAAGCCTGATGTTCCGTGTACTAAAACAGCTGGAAAACAGGTTAGCGTCGCTAGTAAGAAAAAATGAACGGGACGATGGACGGCTACAACCGGGGTTCAAAACTGCTTTTAGTACTGTTTTCTTCGACCAGAATCCACAACTCTACCTTGAATTCCAGATTCTTTTCCTGTTAGCCTCTAGTCGACCAATGGCGATACTGGTCGTTCTCATTGTTTGATAAACAGTAAGGACTGAGCAGGTCATCATGAATGATTTATTTTTTTTTCAGGTGTCGTACCGTTATCTCTTGTGTTTGTCAAAGCGGGCACTGTGCTTCAGGAACTTACTGACATGGGCATGACCTCACTCACTTCGGTCTATACTCTGATCGGATTGGCTGTTGTTTCCATGCTGCCGTTATTGTTCCGGAAGCAGATCAAGCAGTGGTGCTTATGAGCCACGC
Source organism: Fasciolopsis buskii (assembly GCA_008360955.1). Classification (NCBI taxonomy): domain Eukaryota; kingdom Metazoa; phylum Platyhelminthes; class Trematoda; order Plagiorchiida; family Fasciolidae; genus Fasciolopsis; species Fasciolopsis buskii. The sequence goes on along the minus strand of LUCM01010741.1, from coordinate 295,974 downwards.
CAGGCTACTATCTTCCTAAGATCCCACGCCAGTGGACTGTTTGCCCACTTCATAGGCGCTGTCACATGAACTGTGTCGCTCAGCTCCAATTTGAGCTGTCAGATTTTCATCTCCGTTGATGTCTTTGAGTTCCACTAGTGACATGCTTTTTATCCTACTGTGATTCGGTCATGTGACCAAGAGGTGTGCGGACTTTGAAAAAAAAAGGAATTCTTTTCAGTGATGATTGTTCCTTGTAAATCAATGACTAAAACCAAACTAGGATTCTACACTTTAATTCTCGGGTTCTATCGTTTTTGCTTGTTTTTTTTTCGCGGTCGTTGGTGTTGGCGCAGGATGTTACTGATACGTCACTTCGATTTTTTCCATGGTCTTCCCCAGGGTGGGCAAGTCTTATTTACTGGGGTCCTTGCGTCGATCTCGTTCTTTCTTTTTTCACACCCATTTCATCCATTTAGCCAATTTTTGTCGTCTTTCCGGTCTTTGTCATTGTCGCTAACAGAATCTAGTCTGAGTTAGTAGACGTGACTAATTTGTTTCTGTATTCATCAGTCATGGTCTCGCTGTTGTCTTCAGTCCCACCACAGATTCCAGGAACCTCGAAAGATATCGCCTTCATCGTATTTGCCGCATGCTCTTATGCATTCTGGTGAACAGTTCCTTTTTTCCTTTTTTTCAATTCGCAGTTTATTTTTCAAAGTTGGAGATACAGATAACTTGGTATCTGTTTTCTTGTACACAAGTCGGTCTCGCTTACTTTCCGTTCGTAATACTTGAGATGTACAGAAACCAAACATGTTTTTCCAGTTATTAGATTGGCGTTATATCTATTGATGGGAGAGATGATATGCGACCATGGACGTGCTTATTTCTCAGACAGCATGTATTCGTTCCAGGAAGTTCGTCTTTTGTTTATTAGTTTTCAGCGTGAATGTAGTCATTCGTTTTGCCACGAGAGATATTGTTTCCATTCGGTAATAGGGACAGACCGTCCCTTAAGAAGTTCTCTTTTGTTACACCACGGCTAGCGGTTTCAGTTTTTTCTTGTCTAGGTAGACTGCATTTGAAATTGCTCTGACTCAACCGAAAAACAGTCCGTCCACCGCTAGCTGTTGGCATGTATACGATGCTGTTTTTCATCATCAGAATAAATTGAAAAACAAATATTCGGTAGTTTTATGGTTTCCTCTGCTAGAACTAAAGTATTGCATCGAGTCGAGGACACAACCACGGATTGGTTCCACTTCATGACACTTATTGTCAAGTGACAAATAAAATAATTTCGATGAAAAAACTAAGTCGCCCCTTACTTCCTCGTTCTCGTGCAATCGTGATCGGTCGGTAGTCAACAACTGATTATAATCAAAAAAATCGTGGCTTGCTGGACTTCCACACCTGCTGACTCGGTTTCTTCCACCAAATGTGCAAAAAACTTGCAGCTCTACATACTTAAACACTGCACAACTGCGCCATCACAGTGATATCATTTGGGTAGATTTGGTAAATTGAACGATGCCTGAACATGATAAATTTTCAATATTACTCCAATAAAGAAGTCTCAGTACAGCAGAACAAGTTCATTATTCACGCCATCAGTATTTTAGGATGTCACACGACAGGGGATAACGGTATATCCGGAAGTCCTTGCTGGCAACCACCAACGACAAGTGACTTGTGCCATCCAGTTTGGCCCCGCCTGCTCCGGACTGGTAGCTTCGGTTGGTAGTTCTTGACGGCGGTTTGGTTGTTCCGAAATTGCTTTCTGTTCCAGTCCGGTAGTCCAGAGCGATCGCGTAGATCTGAGCATGCTTGATTTTGCTTTGCATTGCGTGTACCAGACGCCCGGAAGGATCAAAAATACTAATGTTCAGGTTGTTATGATTGTCCACTGTTGTATGTGAAACAAGTAAAGATTAAAAAAATTTCCATGCTCATAAATGAAACCGTGTCTAAAAATGCAAAGTCAACGACTACCTCCTAAGCACATATAAGTGGTCTACATGATCTTTGTATTTTCCGGCCAACCGTATTCGTTTCGAACTAGCTAATTGATATTAGACGTCAGTAAATTTAGTTAAACCTTATGATGTATTGAGAAGTGGATCGGTGAGTTTCACTCGCGATGACTGCTGGTCACTATCTGCATTTTTGATATGCGCGAAGAACAATGCTGCATGCTACCAGGGATAACCACAGATAGTGAATAAAAGACCCACCGCTATTTCCGAGGCTATCCATGAATACGACAGGTGACCGAATGTCCGTCGAGGGCTTGATGGGTTCACTCCTGGTAGCGCTATAACTGGGCGATTATGGCCAGCCATTCAATAAGGCCATGGTTGGTCTTCCTTCAAGACACCATACGTTGGCAGAGACGTATAAACGGAATTTCTTAGTCACCTGCTCTGCGGAAACTTTCGAGGGGCATTGGGTCGCGGGTTTGAATTGATCAACGGCATGTAAACCATTCACAGGCTTCCAGCGGTTTGCGAACGCTTTGTTTCGCCCTGATGCCTTACAGATCACGTCTTTTAACCAAGGACTCAGGGCGAGGCCACTAGGACGACCCTTACTTCGATTTGAGCAACCGGGTAAGACAGTGCATACAAGGAAAACATGGATTCGATGGACACTAAATGACGTAGGGAATGAGTCTGAAAGAGGTAACCTGTATGGTATCTCCCAGGCAAACCTCTCATTTTACTTTGTTTTCCGCATTGCTTTCCTTTCTTTGCCATGTCTCCAATGGGGTCGAGTCTGCGGCTTTGTGTGCGGAGTATATATGTGGATCATCCACTTCACTAGCCTCATCAAGATTTCCCTATTTTTCTCAGCTGCATAACGAGTTGCTACTACGGGTTTAGCCGTCACTGTTACGGTAGTATACCGTCTAGACTGATTGAACACAGTTGACGTACGTTGAAGTTGTTGTTGCCAAAGCTAAGGGGTCCAATGACTGATAAACAGTCCCTTAAGGAAATTGGACAGAAAAATGTGCCATTTGTGAAGTCCAAAGGAAAGCGTCATGAAACATGCTCGATGCGCTGCGGATCAGAATCATGACAAGCTAACAGAGAAATGGGGTATAGTGAAGTGGGCGTAAGTTTCACGTCGTCAGCCTAGAATGAACGAAAAAGTGGCGATATTCATTACTGTGTATACATTGTAACGAAAATTTGATTTGTATATGAAATACACATACGGGACTCTTTCTCAGTTCACAAAATATGGCCATTGTGTTTCGTCCCCTTTCCGATCACATCTCTTCTGCAATTCTATTATCGGGCATTATGTCATCGCCCCCTTTGTATTTGTACTTTTATCTTGGGTTATATTCCCACTCCGGTTAGTCTAGTAAGCAAGGATTTCCACAGTTTCTCACTCAAATGGCCGGTCTTTTGTTTCGTGTTGTCACCACTATTCATAGGTCAATCACTCTGTCTTTTGTCCCTGCGTCATCCTACACCTTAGTTTGGACAAACTTTCCGCACAACATCTGTCGGACTCCTCATCCGCGTTAGACGAATGATCTTTGGCCCTCTTACAGGGAGTTCACGCGACGTTTGCAGAACCATCTGGATCTGGTGTGCGTGCGATCACTACAGCTACAGCCTGGATTTTCTACCCTTTTGCCGTTTGATGCATGCTTCTCTCAAATGGTCAATTTTTCCCGTTACAAAAACCGATCTTCCCCTCCAGTTTGTCCTGCAGAAAAGAAATTACAAATGTGTTCGTTGAAGACTCAGTAGTGTTCCGTTTATCTATTATGAATTATGTACCAGGTAATGCTTGTCTACTGGTAATCAGCAAAGCTTTGTCACGGAAGTGAACAATTAATGGTTGCAAAGACGAGTGAACTAATATCTCATGTCGCCGGTAAGGCTACTCGATCTGGCCCTGTTTTGTTTCATGACATGAGCACCATTTGCTGCTGCGGGCGCACCGTAACAAACCATTTTTTCTGGCCACTGGTCAGATCGTCGAAGTCTGTGGAACGCAAGTTGGAAGGACACTTATGTTCTTTGGTCAAAGTTAGTACATATTTTGGGACATTTTTCGCTTAGCAGTTACAAACGTATCGCAGTACACGTAACATCCTCCGATCAAATTGATCGAATGATGGAAAGGAAAGGACATGATGTCGATGGAAATCAGAAATTTGATTAACAGATCGTTGATTACTTGGTGTGTTCGTGTGAGCATTGGACTATTTATCAACGTGATGAAGTAGATACACGTCCAAAAGGGTACGTGAGTAACGGAAAGAAGTTTAATACAATGTACCCACAAGATTTTAAAATTGATTTTTATAAATACCAGTGCTTTGGAGTCTCTGTTTGAGGATCAGGTAATGATTTTGCGTAGAAGTATAGAGAAGTTGGGTTTGACTTCTGCCTCAGATGGTGCTTCACCACCCTCGTGGTTGGGGTCCAAGAGGTGAGGATTATTGTTGGTTGAAGATGCTGAGAGACGTGGCTCAAAACCGAAGTCAGTGCTGCGAATGCTGCGTGGCCTATCTGTAGAACTCGTTCTCCTTAAAACCAATCCGAGAACGACCGAAAAGTCTCAAAATGTGTGAAGTGAAAAAAACAATTGGTTTGCCGTTATTTGTTATATTTCCCCCACTCTTTTGTCCACTTTCTGTAAAATGTCGTTTACATGTTGCTGCGTTGGCACCGTGCTTATTTTCAAGCTGGCGTAATATATATATATATATATACATATATATATGTGCATGGAAACATACCTACAGTTCAATGGGACGGTATATAAACAAATAAGAGGAACGCCCATGGGATCACCCCTATCAGGCTTGTTAGCAGATGCAACCATGAAATAATTCGAGACAAAGGCATTCGAAACAAACCGCCCACGCTTATGGATCAGATATGTTGATGATACATTTGTTGTGTTAGAAAAAAACAGAAATGGACCAATTTCATCAACACCTAAACGCGATAGTGCCCAGCATCAAATTCACCAAGGAGGAGAAAAAAGACTCGGCTCTACCGTTTCTCGACGCACTAATTATGAGACAACCAAACGGGAGCATAGAGACAACCGTCTACAGAAAACGGACGACGACGGACCGCATACTCAATTTCAAAAGCAACCATCCAACCTGCCACCTAAAGAGCTGTGTGCGTACCCTGTTCCATCGAGCCGACACACTGCAGTACACAGCACCTACGGGAACAAGAGCAATCTAGGTTGTTCACGTTATTTGCGGTCAATGGATATCCAAAGTCTTTCATCAACGCTTGTATTCGCAGAAGGCAGAGGGCAAACAAACAGGACCAGATCGATCGTGGTACTTCCATACATACGGGGAGTATCCGAAGCGGTCGAACGCATCCTACGTCCACTAGATATCACAATCGCCCACAAACCGACCGGCACCCTGAGATCTGTTCTATTCAACGGAAAAGCTCGCGTCGACCAGCACGATCAGTCAGGGGTAGTTTATGCCATTCCGTGCCTCGGATGTGACAAACAGTATGTCGGTGAGACAAGCAAACAATTACACACACGCTTGCACGAACATAGCTTAGCCCCACGACGCGCTGACTCACACTCGCAGATATGGAACCACTGTGCACAAACAGGCCATGAGGTCAACATCAACAGCGCAAAGGTATTCAGCCGGGCAAACAGAAAGGGGGAGCGACTGATTCTTGAAGCCCTCCACTCGAATAACTCGTTCAATCGGCAATGCGAGATTGACAAACATTACGTCATCTTAACAAGACCCGGATGCAGAATAGAAGAGACAAACAGACGGACAGTGCACAAAACCGAACGGAACTGGCGATCCCATTCAATCACTCATTCACGTTTGACAACGAGTCCTAGTTTGGATCGAAACGTCACGATAAACGTATTAACTCAGTGTACGCCTTCTCAACTCTAAATATATATATATATATATATATATATATATATATATATAATGTAGAGAATAATGAACTAATTAAAACATTTGGTCAAGTCAGCATTTTGTTTAATGTCTTCCATCGTTTTAAACTAAACAAGTTTACGATTTACATCACGTGATATGCAAACACTGTGCTAAGGGCTTATTTTCCATGAAGGAGATTAATCGCATCCGAAAGTGACCGCAGAGTTTCCTACATTCGTGTTAGAATTTTTCGAAACAAGTTCTTTTATCTAATTCTGACACAGAGTATTGTCGATATTTCATGCACCATTGTCCAGATAGAGTTTAATAATATTTAGACGCTCTAAGTGTCAGTGGGTACGAAGTATGGATTAATCGCGCAATGAACCAGGGAGTATAATTATCCAGTGCAGTAGTAGACAGCTGAGCACCCTGATCTGGCAACCTGTTAACTTTGTTGATAGATGTATAGCATGTAGTGACCTGGCGAATACTTACAAAAACTGCATTTCTAGAAGGAAATTCTCAGAAAAAGTTGTCCAGCTTTCTTATTGCTATCCAGATTGCTTATTTTTACAAGAATAAAATACGAAACGAATTAACGAAGAACGCAGTGCAGATAGGGTACATGTTGTCCTTGTAGTGACTGATATTTCCTTCATTCCAAGAAGGTATTTAATATAAAGAAACAGTATTACACTTGAAAAAAGGCTGTGTTTCACTGTACCGGAGTCTAGTTAATATGTTATCATGAATAGAGTGGTCTTCATTCAGCCTGATGTAAATCGGATGAGCACACTTGGATCGCGAAATCATACCTCAGCCCGAATCTTGGCCTTGCTGAAATGTTTTGTCCTCACGTGATAATTAAGCGAGGTATCCAGATAGTGGTTACTGACGTAGAAAACCTAAAATCACCTTGAGTAGAAGTTTAAAGTAATTGAGCACTGGAGTTGCTGGACGCCACATCAAAATGACCAAAAAACCACTGAAGGATGTTGGCGGGCCCATCGGTTGCCGTTGCGTATCGACGCTGGATTTGTAGCGATACAAGCAGCAAATTGTTGTGAATAAATCGAACTGTTCTCTATAGCAGACTGCCAATGCCTAGTGGTCGAGATGCATATTTGCTGGCTAAAATAGGGTTGTCGACTAAATTTCTAGCCCATTTGCTCGCTAGGTAAATCGAAAGCTTGCGGCTTATCGTCGGGACGATTTGCAGGTTCTTGCTGAATAAAACGAATACGAATTCAAGTTCTTTTCCTCGTGCTGTTGCCTGCTGAAGTGAAAATGTTGACACAACGGTTGTTAGATGGATTCAGCAAGCTCTCTATATCGTTCACTGCAAGGAAAAGACAGGCAGTGGTGCACAACCCATATCAATGGAGGTAGGTCCGACAAGTCCAGCATCATTTTCCCTTTCTACCGTAAGGACAACAACCGTGCAATAGTTTTTATCCAAAGTTTGTCTTATCATGGCACGATGGCCAGCAAATTTCCACAGACTTCCGTTTAGTTCGCTGTTTGGTACCTGTTCTGGCTCCATTGCCGTCTGAGCGTTTATGCTTGGTTTTTGCAGAATTTCACCACGCTTCCATTTACGCCTTACTTGCTTTAGGCTTAGTTGGTACCTGTACCATCACAAGCATGGGAGACAGTTTTGGACAGTACTCAACTTACAGTTGCATGCTCCCGTTTCATCGAGTATTCATTTTCTTATATCCGCCTAATCCTAAATTTACTCCCGTTATGCTCATTTTTTAGGACGAAACAAATTAAGATAAATACGTCCCCCACCAATCTTTTCCCGTTCAAAAGATTCCTGTCCACTGTATACTAATGGATCTCCTTTGAACTCCTATCTGTTGGACTTTTTAACAAACACTGAACGGAGTGTTCGACTTCTGTTGTCTCTTTGGAGCAACTACAAGATTTCTTCACATCCACTTAAGTTATTGAGAAGACCGAATTAACGACCAAGCACCCTTTCACTTACGCGTGTCTCGACACTTTATCATCCTACAACATGACTGTTCTCTCGTGGTTTGATGTTTTTCCTTCAGAGATTTTTGAACATTTCCGAAAATCACCTCCACTGTTGGCCCAGACGATTTATTCTTCTTAAAATGGGAGCGAGTTCATCCACAAAAATTATGATTTTATTTGTGAACCAACCTCCCGGAAATCTAGAAAAATCATGCCCACCGCCAAACGCTCGACCCCAAGCATTTCATCACATCGCCAAAGCTTCCCTCGCGCCCAAACGGACTGCCTTTGGTTGTTTGGGTTCCCTCCAGCAACCCATTTTAGTTCATGTACGAACCCGAAAGATGCAATCTGAGAGCAGCTACTAAAAGCTTAAACGTCTCCGTGAAATAAGTTCGCAGTGGTTTCTAGGGTTATTCTTGTGTCTCGCACTCTGTTCCGCGTTCTGTCATTCTTCATACGTTTGAGTTTTTGGCGGTTCTATTTGTACACTGTCTTGGTAAAAAGATTACTCTTTCAATGGAACTCAAAAAACTTAATTTGGTTAAAATTTACCTGGTACATTAATTAACAACTACGGTGTTTCCAAGGTCCTGTCCTGTCCCCATATCTTTTCACTATCCATCTTATTTTTCTCCCACTGCAGTACTTCTTAAATGCTCTGATGGTAGTGCCAGCTTATTTGAACCGTGTCCGGAATTTATCATTCTCGGTTAAGTTATGTAACAATTGGAGATTTGCCCCCCCTTGAATCTCATTGCGGTAGTGGGAGTGTGAATGTGCGCTTTGTACACTTTCACTCCTCGTTTCCGTTATGTCAATGGAACTTTGGTCATCGACACTGTCTCCATTCCCATACCCCACTCCGTCAAGTATTTGGGTGTAAAAATAAGCATCAATTCTATTTATGTATCTGCTAGTGAGAGCCAATACTAATCGGACAAAACTGCGAGCCTGACAACTTATCTCTATTCAAACAACTTCGGTTTGATTACCGATATGGTGAGTTCCTCTGTTCCCCGCGTGGCTGTGCGCCGAAGATAGCTCGCCCATCTAGTGTTCATGTATTCACCGAAGAAGATAATCACATACGTAATTACTATTCCTGTTTGTTAAAGACCGATTATGTAAATCGCCTTGCGTACTTGTATGAAATATTACAGGGTGTTACGCTGGTTGGATGCATAAACGAATAGGTCAATCTAGTGAAGTGACAAGGAAGAAGTGATTGAAATTACTTATATTTTTCAGTTAGATTGCTAGATCATGGAAGTGTAGAGAAAATACTATGGAATTTACAGTTCAAACTACACAAGTTGACAGTCGTGATATCCATTTTTCTTCTTTGCCAGGTAGTTTGTGACGGATCTCCACTAACCTTAAGGTCGTAAAATGATTTTTCAAGCTGAATGCCTTGGTGTTGCTCGTTCCCATGAAAGAATACACACAGATCGGTTAGCAAAGTCTTATTTGATACGCAAGATCTCGTCTAATTGATCATTTAACCATCTTTGGCGTTCACAACCCCATCGTCTTTAGGGTTAGTGATTTATCTGGTTTTCAGAAGTGAAATGCAACCACACAAGGGGGCATTCACCCACGTAATCTGGTTATAGGTATCTGTTACGGAACACCTTTGGGTGACTCATCAATCATACAATGACACATTAGGGATCTAGTACAAAACTGATCAGTGATTCTATGTAGATGAGTAACTCAGATTGGGCGCAGTCAGCTGATTGTTTGAAAAGGATCAAATTAACCTAAGCAACTCAGTTTTAGCTGATCGTCATATTTGCATTTTTGATCTCGGGAAGCGAGACGCACTATCGGCTCACTGGTTTCATGCTAACTATCCGGTCCACCACTCCTTGGCACTTCCTTAGGATCGGAAATAAGTGTTCTCAATCACCCGCAGTTTCTGGTTTAATCCCGTTGAAACGGCTGTTGGAGCAGAGAAGACATCCAATGTACGAGATAACCGGTCGGATCAACAAATATTTTTCTTTCTTTAAACAAACTATGAACTTTCTTTAATATACGAGACGAATGAAGGATGTATACATTGTCGGTTAAGCCTGTAGTTAAAGGAAGTCATATGCACTAACATCAAAAGAGACATGGAATATTTTTCAATATACTGGAATGGTTTTTAGATGTAAAAAGTATGAGTAGATCAGATTTTTAAGTAGATTTCCAGTTCTCTAAAATTCGAAGTTGACTCAATCGAACGATAGCAGACTTACAGAATTTTGTCACTAGAGTCACTTTGACACTTGGACTTATTTTCTACAGAACTATTTCTTGAGACTGACTCAGCAATAATACTGCCGGAAGGAAATAGTATGTAGCAATGGTTGCTGTGTGATAATGAGGAAGACTGGGAAACCATGATCTCAAAATTTGCAGGCTGTTGTACGCTGTTACCCAGGAGATCTAGGACAACAGAATGATGCTTTCCGCTTTTTCCCACATGACTTGGACTCCAGGATAATAATATGTATTTTGACGTCCATCCATGATTTCATGGAGGCTAGCCGCGGCTTGGCCCATCCCGAACTTCCAAAACCATTGTTGCCCCGAGACTTCGCTGGTATACCTCAGTATTTGCTCTCATTCGAAATGAGATAAGGTCTAGTGATCGAATCGCTATCTGTCAAGGGGCCTTGTTCGAAGTCTTTCCAGTGGTTGAAGTCAACTCCGGCAACTGAAACGCTTCTTTATGAAATAATGATGAGAATTATTTATCACTTTATTGAACAGCTGTTCAGAAATTGGTTAGTCGCGTGTGACAGCAATGTAACAACTCTGTGACATCGTTTCCACTATGCGTCTGGTGATATGGAGCAAAGCGCGCATTTATTTAGCTTCGTCTTGGCTGATGCAATCCACTTTGACCGTCTATCAGGACGTGATTCCTCTTAAAATAGGGTACGACACAGTAATAAACACGATACCCTATCAAGAAGCTGAGTATGCGGATGCGGATGGCACGATTCGTAGGCCAAAAGTCAATACTAAGTTATAGCTGAAAATTAAAAAATAGCAAAATAAAATATATTAGGTTTCAGTTTTTTTCCGGGACGACCCGAAAATACTGTAGCGAAGACAGAAACAAACAAACTGATAGCGCCAGTTGGATCGATGGCAGTGAAGTGGATGTGGAATTTATCACCGAAAAGCTCGGAGCTCAAGTTACTTAACTGTCGGTCTCCCATGTGGTAGGCGGCGATTTGTTGTCCACTGATTCGGTCTTATATCTGCGACACGGAGAAAATGTTCGACCGTATGTGACTACGACTTTAAAGGTAACGGTTAGGGAGTCTTCCTCTAGTGATGAACGGTGGGGCAATAACCATTTCACAACATGCATCCGTTCATTATACACCGGCTTACAAACAAGCATGGTGCCAACGCAACAACTTGTCAGTAGGACTAAACACAAGCGGGGACAAACAATAGTGATAAAAATAAACTACAACAAACTGACTGTTTTTTTCACTTCACACATTTTGAGACTTTTCGGTCGTTCTCGGATTGGTTTTAAGGAGAACGAGTTCTACAGATAGGCCACGCAGCATTCGCAGCACTGACTTCGGTTTTGAGCCACGTCTCTCAGCATCTTCAACCAACAATAATCCTCACCTCTTGGACCCCAACCACGAGGGTGGTGAAGCACCATCTGAGGCAAACCCAACTTCTCTATACTTCTAAGCAAAATCACTGTCTGACCACCACATCGCTTCTTCCACCCTCGCCCAGCACATTTAGAAAGAGCACGAACAGGTAGACGATGAACAGGCATACGCGACGTGTCTAAGCCGCCGAAGGTGACGCAGAGCAATTATCTCAGTCAGAGGACGACTGTCTCCACCCAGCACACAACAGTGCACCTCGTCATTGATGTTGGCAGTTCTGCTCAACTCCAGTAGAGGCGGCAAAGGGTGGCAAAAGCTGACTGTATGCCCTAAATCGACCTGAAGTATGACGGTACAACTCACTAAGAACCGCCACATACTTCCCAGGTACTCTGTTTATCAACAAGCAGTGCCATAATGCAGACCTGTCAACAGAGTCAGATGCACGCGAATGCCCAAGAGCACGATAATCGCTGGCCTTCGGGAATTAGAACAGTGCTCTATTACCTGCCAGAGGCACCCATGACCAGCGCGAAACCCGGCTTATTCCTCGAGATTTTGCCCTTCACGAGTGTTGTACAGCCTGCGAAGAATGACGGACGAAAGCAGCTTTGATGCTACCGAGAATAGGCTAGTATCCCTATGGTTAGTGTCGTCACTACGCAAGCCCATTTTAAAGATGGGGACAACGATTGACTCCATTCATAGGGAGGGTAATTTCTCGGAGTACCAGACCTTCGAGAACAAAGTCCGGAGTTCTATGACCAGTTCCGTTTCTCCATCCTTAAATAGAGCAAGAGAAAAATCATCGGAACCCAGCGTTTTATAACATCCTAAGGCTCAGATTTCCGTATCAGTTGGTGGATCCGTTGCAGCAAGCCACTGAACGCTTGCCGAATAGCTGCAAGAGAGGCTGACACCGAAAGCCAGCTTGAAAGTGCACAGCCAAGCATACAAAACGGTGCTACGGGTTGTGCATAAACGAACCGTCAGCTTTACAGATCGCTTCGCTTACAACTGATGCTTTCCTACCGGTGGCTCGGATGAGGTAAGACAGCCTGCGGGGATTCCCCAAGCGATAGCTTTTTTCATCTCCGAAGCTCGCTGAGACCACCAGATCTCGCGACCCCTATGCAAGCTTGCACTGAGTTGACGTCTCGTTATAATCTGTGCTTCCAGCCGTGTTGGACTGAAATGCGCCAAGAAAGCGCAAAGACCCAGCAGAAATCCAGTGGCCGCAACTCACAAAGCCAGTAGAATGTAAGGCATTCTTGGTAAGCGACCAGTGCTCATTGATGTTTGGAGATGGGGACAGTCCTAGCTTTTCAGCCAGTGAGCTTCGAAAGAGTGATAGGCGAGTCGGATCAGACAGCTTGTCGCAATCTAACCGACGCTGCAACATAGGTTTTGAGTACCGATCAAAGCACGTGGACAACCTAGTGTATACTAAAGCGTGATCAAAGTCAAGGGGTGTGCTCCAATACGACCGACTGCCTTGTAGACAGCTCCGCCATCTGTAGCTAATAACGAGGTGGTCGATTTGGTTCCGCCGCTGGCCCGAGGAGGTCGGACTCCAGGTGGCCTACCGGCGATTAGCATGTTTGAAGCTAGTACCGATGAGGAACAGTTGATGTTCGGAGCACAAAGCCAACAACCGTTCCCCGTTTTCAGAACCACAGGAATCGAGTCCAAAGAGCCTCCCAGCTGCACCTCATTCGAGGACAGACGACCTACTCTAGCATTCATGTTTCCTGCCAAAATCACGATGTCATCCCGCTTTGATGTGCGTAAATGATCGTACAGCTCTTGATAGGAAGTATCCTTGATTGCATCTGGGTTGCAATCTTTTTGGGCTTTCGCGGAGGCAATAAACAAGATGCATCTATCAAAACGAAGGGTATTTACTTTGCATGAACCTCTAAGTCTCGCTGTGCATATCCGAATGTCGACTGCGATCCAGTCAAGTGGTGCATCCTCAGTCCTCTTACTGAGAGCCACACCAACATTAGCAATACCAATAGCGGCAGCCTCGGGGTACCTAAAAAGAAGATGAAACTTCACAGAAGGACAAGCTAGGGATGTCAGTCCGGTAACAGAGCTGGAGTCTTGAATGCAAGTTTTTTGGATGCAGCACACATTGATGGCTAGGGTCTCCAGAGTACAGGTTAAACAACTCCTGTTGACCTATATGCATCTGTATTCGCACAATGATTATAGCTGGTTTAAAGGGGCATCGAGGACGAAGAAGTACATTAGCCGACGGAAGCAGGTTCGGTGGGGTTTGGATGCTATCTGAGGGAGAGTGCACGAGAACCGATACATGGCTTAGTCCAGTGGCACCACCGCTAGCATGGCCGATTGCAGTTCCCGAAAAGCGTAAGGAAATTGGGTGGGAGGAGGAGGAACAACGCGAAATTGCTTGGGATCATGAATACAGCCGTAATCCCGCTGATCTGTCTTTGTCATACAGTATTTACTTTCTCTACTACAGCAACAAGGGTACAGCAGAAAGCTCATTGCCCTTTTCGTGGCAAAGTTGTTTCTGTCTGTTTGATCGGAAGTTTGTAAAGCAGGCCAACAAGAAAAATAGTGAAAAAAAGATAACGTGACTGAACCCGTACCTGATCTCGAGCATACCAACAGACACAGAGTGGGTGTTGCGAATTTATTGCCTAGGATGTAAAATAAGCCTCAAAACCAATGAGAAGAATCCTAGTGTAATAAACGTCCGTATGACTGAGCTCGGGAACATTGTCAGAACAAATAAGAACACGCGATACTGATTGTCAATATCAATTTGTGCATGTCTGTGCTTCCAACAAGACATTGAATCAATTGTTGAAAAAAACCCTTACCATCCTGATAACGAAAACCACTTGAGCCACTCACAGAAGAGCGCACATGACATAGAGTAAGGCAAAAAACACGTGAAAAGGTGAATGCCGGTAACATGTGGTAATCATACAAGTGCCCCTTAAAGCTATACTCGCGCAGGGGTGGTTGAAGTTTAACTAAAGAGAGAGTAGCCAACTTGGGAGGACTTACACAAAGAGCTACCAACTATTTGATGACCTGAGAATACCGTGATAGAGATCATGACATAGTGATATGGAAGAAGAAGTCAAATTTTATGGCTAAAGGACAGTCTACTTGTACTTTTCCCATCTTGGCCTGGCCACATCCACTTGAGCCACCCGAAAATTCTGCAGTTTACATCTCAACTTATTCTGTATTCTGATCGGAGAGGCCGACCATCTCACCCGGAAATGGCCAACAACGCTAAATCAACCACTAAGGACTGCCTAGCTGGTGTTATTTATACCTTGGCTCTGAGATACCGGACTTATACTTGCATAATTCATATTCGAGAAGCGTATTTCTGGTAGTTCAGTGACCAGAAAAGTCTGTTTGACATTAGAAGTCAGTAAACAATGAGCAGAGTTTCACTAACAGTTGTTCGTTTACACTGATCGGTCTGAGCTTGTGATGTCTTTGCCCAGAATGCTGCCCAAATGGAGTGAAGTTAGCCCACATTCGGACAATTGGATTTCAATTTGTGGGTAAATCATTTTCAGTCTTGCGACAGATGGTGGGTTACAATAATGCACCGGATAGTATTAGACGAAGGAGCTGGGAAAACACTAATTCAAAGGCTTTGTAAACACATCACAGACTCCCTCCGACTAACATAGGTTACTTGAATGAAATCGACACTTCTCAGTAGAAAACAGATTGGCTAGCCAGCTCATTTTGAATGATACACATTATTTTAATGCAACCGATGTGGGACCAAATAAATAGGGTTCATTGTAGAAAGGGAAAATTCACTCGTCATTTACCTAGTTTTATTATATTAATACCAATGAATGCGTTTTTTTTCAAAGTCTATGGCCCACGGATGTGCTCTGCAGAATTTCACTGGACATGTAAAATTCGTAAAATGAAAATGGATGGTCACAGCATTTTGGCTAAATCGCTGACTTTAATTATTGCATGAGAAATATTTCTCAGAAATGGTTCTGCTTAGGATAAAATCTAGTCATTTATAATATAATATGAATACCGAAACCATAAGAGGAAGGCCGTAGACCAGTACGTTGATTGTTTGTCTATTGGTGGTCACGCGGATCAGACAATAAAGTTTTGAAATGAAGGTCACGCGTCCGGATCTTCTCTGGCAGATCGATTCCCCATTCAGCAGCTCTTCCATGGCCGAGGCCCACGTAAAAGGATGGTACACATTTGTTGTATGTGAGATATAGGAAACAACTTATTTATTTCATTGTTAAAGATGATGAACAAGTTTACGTGTCTTTAGCTCATGATTTACTTCGCGTTCTTCTTGTTCTACTGGATCTACAGTCCCAATGTTATGCGGTCGCGTTTGATATTCCGCTTTTTGATCAGTGACTTTTGGTTCTGATTGTCAGATATACTTCAGTGCCCTGGCTGGACGTTATAATTATTCCTCACTAAATCACTGACGGTTTCATGCGAGCTCGAAGAGGGACAAAAATAAACATCAGTTCGTAGAACTCATCAACAAATTTCTTCATTTTGAGCCACCAGTGTTGCAACAAGAAATCATGACAACGGAATAGTGTAGTAACATCAATTCAGACAGTTTACTTCCCACTTACTGAATGATTATTTCTCTTTCACTATTCTCCAAGGGAATTTTTGGGATCAGTTTTAAGAATAAATGTCATAATAAACTCAGAAAAAAGCATCTTGGTCCAAGTTCCAGTATCTGAGCACGAGCCACTTGAAATTTGTTTGGTGTCCACTACCGAAAGTCGTTATCATGGATTGAATAGGCAAATCCGTGCTCGTCATTCACGAAAGTGGTATCATAACTTTCGTCCCAGGTGCATTTCGCATAAAAAAAGCTTGTGGTTCAAATGAGCTACTTTCTCCGTCGAAATGTATAGGCTGATTTGAATTATTCCTCCGAATATGCCATGAGAACAGATCCCAGACAAAAATAAGTTCATTTAAGCCAATGGATAGACCGCTATAGATCCTCAGTACAGTTATATATATATATATATATATATATGTAAGGAAAAGGGTAAATTGTATTGTTTTAAGATCAAATTATGATGAGCCTTTGTGGGCAAATGTTAAATTAGGAACCGTAATGCTAACCCTACAAGCAGAGAGAAAAAGAATTTGAATATTTGTGAATATAGAAGAAAGCAGTCTCATTTTTTTATGTGCATGACGACAGGAAATTCATGAGATAAAATTGTGACAGATAGAGCTCTGACACTAAAAACTAGCTTTTCGGATTTGAGATGAAAAACAAGCAAGGGGGCCGTACAAATGAACTATGAACAGCAGAAACCGAGGTAATGGCTGGGCTGCAATAAGAGTCACTAAGACTTACATCCAGTGTGTCAGCGTTATAGTAGCGATACGCGGTAAAGACAGAAATGTGTCACGCAACAGCTTTTATCACGACAGAAAGAAGTACTACTGGGGAGAAAGTATTCTTCAAATTACGAAAGGATAAATGATCAAGGAATAATAGATCGGATATTTTTGCTGAACAGTAAATTAACGTTGCCAGTGGTAACCGATGAGGAAGTCGCTGACTAATGGGGAGATTGGCTAACTTTTTCAGTGAATGGTGACGCTAAACTGTTGGGTAGCTCTTGGACATTTCGTTGTTCCACAGGTTGCTTTGGCAAGTGTCATGTCAAACTGCATCACATCAGTATTACAAGTATAAGGCAAAACATTCCATCATTGATACTCTCAATCTAACAAAAAATAATAAAATTCAGAAAAGCTGACTTCTGCTTCCACCAAACTTTGTTGATAATTTCTGAGATCCTTTTCCGACCTCTACGGGAAGATGTCTGTGAGACATGCAGACGAATTTCTTTTTTTATTCAGGAATTGAATTTTCGAAGAGTAGCTGCTGCAAGTCAGAATCGAGATGGCAATGCTTCACTCGCCGAGCAAATACTCTTGCCACTAAGATTTTATGGTCACACGCCGAATTGTATCAGTGTACATCCAGTGATTTATGACCACGATTTCGTTGAAACATATCAACTAACCAGGTTTTGGCCACTGAATTATTCCCCTAGGGTACGTTTCAATGGTACGGAAGAGCACAACTAAACAGAATTCACTGGACATTGCTTTGTTTTGAGGCTATTAAAGTGATAAAATGTATGAGAAATTCTTCTTTATAGAAACTGGCCTCGCGCATCAACTTACGATAGCACGAAAACTTAAACTAGTCTGTGATTGTTACAATATTACAACCAGATGAAACATGCCACATGTTATTCTGTTTACCAGACAGTCATAATCGAAAAGCCCACAACTTGTTCATCTTTGAGAATCTTTTATTTTTACGAAGGAAACAGTCGGTTTTGTAAAATAATGAATAGAAGTGAAAGACTTTAAATACAATGCCCTGTTCTTATGATAAGTTAGTCAATACCGATGTCACGGATAGCATTATTGAACACGCACTTTAAATTTCTTAAGTAAATGTCGCGCTTCTGTATGGATAAGACCACAGGATAGTCTACGACAGCCTATTTATCCATTATTAAGCTCACTTTCTCAAATCGATCGATTGTTTTACATTGACGTTGTCTGAATTTTGTGGTCACGTTTGACTACCTTTCGAGTCAAGAGATCGCTCAAAGTAGTCACATTTAAAATACAAAATAACGGAATGGAAAACTGTGAGATTTGAAACACTCGGGAAAAAAAATTGTAGATAAAAAACTAGAATGGAGTTAAGCCTCTATTTTTCTTGCTTTGAAAGAACTGATTATAGCCCAATGTTGTCTCTATAAGCGCGAGTTTGTGAGGTGAGGTACCGAAACCATAACGAGTTCTCGAATTTGAATGATAGAAAAACAAGTCAGAGTGCGGTGAATGAGTGTTGCAAAAATGTCCGTTGTGCACGAATTTGATGCTCGACGAGGCGCATGGCGAATGATTAGTACGTGCGAATCAAAGAAAGGCAACCGGCACTTCTAATAACACACCGCAGTTTTTAAAAACTATGGTTCATTTTCTTATTAAATTTGACGCTACTCGTTTCGTTGAAGCGGGTTATCGATTGGTTGGCGAAACACATGCGATTTCTTCTTCTCGTTTATTGACCCATCAACTGCACGGGAAACCGATTGACCGACATAGTAACCGTTGTTCTTAACCCATTCTTATGTTAAATAAAATCCGACTGACATGGCTTTAGAGTGATCCATGAGAAACATGTTCGTCTACATGTGGACTGCACACGGAAGTCAGACCTATTCAGCCACATCAACCGATCCATCTCGGTAACAGCAAAGTGTACCGAAAGGTCTCCTGGAATATGTTCGCCTTACTTACCAATTACCACGCGTTCAACTCCACTAGGTCGTACCATGCCCGGAGGTTGTTCAGTTGAATTTTCCTCGGTCATGAACACCCATTCTGAATTTAAAATAGTCACACCAAACGGGTAGTTGGTAATACCACGTGATCCGATTGTGCCCAATACATCTCCGGCATAGTTGAATACAACAACACAATGAGCCAGATTGTCTGTGATGTAGATGCAGTAGGCGGAATCTACGGCGACAGAAACCGGGTAGGCCAATCGGGTTTGAAAACGAGTAAGCAACTGACCCATCCACGTGTACACATTGACCCGCATGATCTGCAAAAATAGTAGGATTAGTAGGAACAAAGAACACTCGCGTAAAGTCAAATTTCCGTGGTTCAAGCACCCATTTCTGCTGAGAATAAATTATGATATTCCTCTGAAACTTGTAAAATTTTGTTCTGTTGGCAGGGTTCTCATGAACCTAAAGAGACCCACAAGTTTCGGATGATTGGGATTAGTGTCCACGGTATCACCGACTGCACATTAAGGGTAACGCTGTTTTTTCTAGACTCTAACTCGATTGTGAAAAGAGTGCAGTCAACATTCATTCTGAATCTTTGCTGACGCTGATATTCTAGAGTATTTGAAGCTTATTGATCTTCGAAAGAGAATCGTATGGAGGAACTAAACACACTATGCTGGAAATCTGAAGACTGTCGTAGTTCTACTCATCGAGATTATGGGGTTGATCTCTTCTTGAAATGAAATAGCTTTGAATATCATTCGGTTGCCATTATTTTATTGATCTCAGTAGGCCTCGATGGTCTGTTTGGTAAGGAATGACTGAATTTAATTTACTGTTGCTCTTTGATGGGTTTGACATCACCTGAAAACATGATCCCAGTTGGGCAGTGCGACCGGAAGGAAGTTGAGTCATAACCAGATGTGAACAACATAAGTCAGCTTCAGTAGTCATGTTAAATCTCAATATCCGAACATGAAAAAGCCTCTTATTCCATTTAAGAGGTACTCCGAATGTGTTGAAAACCCTAGGTTCAAATACCAGAGTTGTGGTACAAACACAAGTGTCATGCATAGTGTGATCTTATTCTATTAATTCTGTTCGCGGTTTTTTGGACCCAATTTACTTGTTGATGATACCACGTCCTGGCTAAAGAACAGTTGCCATAACGTTCATTTCACCGCCTGGGACTGTAAAGATGGGGTAGGGTTTGCTTTGCTCACTTTTTATTTCATTCTATTGTCTCTCATTCCAGTGGGAAATAAGTGGAGTTCAAAGCGAATGAAACAATCTGTCACTATGATGTTTGCGGACCGCGAACACTCTTGCTCGCACGAACCATGAAGGAAAGAAGAGTCGTATTCCGGATATTCGATCGGCGAAGGTTCACATTCTCCAGAATGGCAATGACAGCCTTTACGGTAGGGCGAGGTTTTTAGATCACGACAGAGATATATCACCTTTCCCTTGAGATGTAATTTGGATCCTGTACAGATCAAGCTGAAAGAGATTGGTAAAAGTTTCCAGCTGTTCGGTATAAAATGTACAGCGCGACTGAGACTGATATCAATTACAGTGACGCCCGTCAAATGTAGTGTTCCCGAAACACAAACTAACCAGCCTGCGGCCTAATAATCAGTGTGAACCAAATTTAGCCAGGCAGAAATGTGCGGGGCGCGCGACGTGCCACCATCGTTTGTGATTCTAATTAATATGCTCTATTTCGTTGGGACTGCATTGCGAACTCACCAAAAAAATACTTGATTACATCTGAATGATTGGTATTGAAGACTAACAGTGGAGTCTAACTCGCGCACAGATTTGTTCGCATCACTACAAGTCCATTGATCTTGTTTCCTAGGAGGGCAGTTAGGCATGAAGTGGTTAAAATACTCGATGAAATCATAATTGCTACCAACGAGACCGTTTCAGTGCACAGTTTGGGCAACTTAAATTACCATCGAAAGCCAAACAATGGTCCTGCTGGGTTCAAGTAATTTAAATATTGCCTGTTCCCGATATTAAGGTACTCTCCGCTAAGTTGTCTTCTATTAAGATTGCAGTTACTTTGTCTGTGTTTGACGTAAATGATACATAAGTTTACTGTGTAAACGTTTGGACCGGAAGTAACCGTTAACTGGTGCTTATAATTTGTTGCCACACTAAACAGTTGATACTAGGCCTTCAGCGACTCATGATGAGCTACATGGCGTAACTATTTTATGTAACCATGTTATTGACATTTGATGCAATTCAACTGCCGGACTGTAAACAGCCGTGATCGATTTTCCAGCGAAAGGCCCGAGATAAATTCGGCTGAATGATGCTAATCAAGAATGGTTTATGAGTAAAGTTTTACCATTCACGCTACAATCTTTGTATTTATCTCGTTTATTTTCATCGCATTCCAAGTGACAAAAAAAAAAACGGATAAAGTGAGACAGCGTTGGTTCAGCTAAGCAGTTTTTGACTTCCGAATATTTCCTTCTTATTTGAAGTTTTGATCACAGAGGAGGTTGTCATCATCATTCGTCTGGTGGTTCATTATGCATGTATATATATATATATATATATATATATATATATATGAAGGTGACATGTAGGTTCGCAAACTTAAGTGGTGCAAAAATATGTTGGCTTCGTGAGTTACAAGCAGATTCAGACACGTGACTCACGTACGCAGCACCATAATACTTCCTTAAGGCATATAACACTCGTTTACGGAATTGCCAATTATTTTCTATCGGTACCGCTCTTTCAAATAACAGTATTGTCTGAAGGTTAGAATCACCAGTAGCTCCTTGCTCTCACTTTTGTTGTGGCGAACGTATATGTCAAATAAACAGCAGATAAAGTGAAGGTAGATGACAGAGCATACACACCTTAGCTAGTCATGGCTACTAGGCAATACGATTTGGTCACCATACCAACAGTGCTCATGTTTAAGGGGTCGGACCAGCTCAATTTGAGTTTATGTTTATTCTTTCTACGATGCAGCGTATGGATTAAGCTCTATACCTTAGATGGAGTGCAGAAGAAACTAAATCCGGAAATAAAACACTAATGGGAATCGTGATTCCAAAAGATTATCTCCATATGAAACTCACAGATAAACTAGGTAATTTATCCCTAAATGGCAAGAAATAAGTTAGCAGAAAGTAGTGTACTGTAATTTGCACATTTCAGACATGGTGAATCGCAATGAAATCTGTGAATTATAAGAAACGATTAGTTGTGTCCTTTACACCTCCATTTTCTAGGACTAGATGAACAAGTCGATCATACAACGAAAATATTTAGGCAGCTTCTAAGATTGCACCACCATGGTTGAAATACGTCGTTTAGAGGCGTTAAGCATACCAGGCGAACAACTGTATCGATCGGCGGAGAGAGACAGAATCACGTGCTAATGCCAAATCAACTGATTTGTCTGTCAGAACTGAGGATACAAAGTTATCTTTTCATCACATCGAAAACAACAACGAACTGAAGAAGGGAGGATATTTCTTAACATATCCGCTACAATTGTTTCTCTGTTCGTCTTATCTGTTTAATACTATGGAATGAAAACCTGATTATAACCAACTAATCAGAATTTTGGGCTAGGTTGGTTTCACATACGCTTCCCATAATAGCTCTAATGCTGAATCGCTAAAGGACAACTCACATTTTCAGTTAGGGGAACCATAATGGATTAAGTCTGTACTTAAGAAGCTACGAATTTGGAGAGATAGGAATTAAAAATGAATTATAGTGTGAGTTGATTATCAGCAAGCTCTGCATGAAACAAAAGGTCCAACCCAGTTCAGTTTGATTGGGGCATCCGATAATGTCACCACGGTGACCTGGCTCTGAGGCATATTCTCAGTATTCTCTCTCTGACAGCAAATTGAGAAGAATCGTGAGGACCAGTCACATGGAAGAGATCGGGTTAAACAGAAAAAAACAGTGAAGGAATATGAATATGGTAGTTCACGGCACTGAATGTGTAACTTCGAAGAACAACCTAATCTATCTAATCATCCTGGATGAATGTCGCATGGTATTGATAACATTCAGTGATCAAGCTTTCCATGTTTTGGTTTTGTCATTTTGTGTATCAAGTGCAACTAATCACCATCAAGCTATTATCTGTTTCTGTGGGTAATATGAACCCGTAAGGTCTATTAGTGGACACACGTTTTTCTCGTTCAAACCAGGTACTCCTATTTAAATGGATGGATTAATTGAAAGAATAAATTTTCATTTTACTGTCCTTGAGGTAACTTCTCTTCAGCAGTATGGCTTCAAAAATATTTTCAAGTAACGACGCTAAACACTATAGTTATGAAACCACGTATGCAACATCGCATCTGGCGCTTACTGTAGAATTCTGAGTACGAGTAGTTCTGCTTTTAGGAAGAATGCGAGCACCCCAATAATCAGTTTAAACTTTGTTCATCAAGATAAAGCCGTGCCAGTATAGAAGGAAGGCCTCGTTTGGATATGACCACGGTTGTTACGAGTTCACCGCCTATGGTGAAAAATAAACAAAGATAGTTCCTTGTAATTAACCCGTGATTCATTGAAATAGGAATGTCCATGCTAACAGACGGTTAGCAAGGGAGTGGGGAGCGACTGGGTGGAAGCCGATTCGCTTCTATCATTTGATTTTCCGCTTACCTCTTACCGATTGAGTTGTCAGCTCAAGTCAACCCCAAAACCGAAGGACTAGGAGACTAGTTCGTCAGGCCTCTGTCCACTGACTTTCCAGGGATGAATGAACCATCGGTTTGAGATAAGCCTGTATAGTTTGCTGGGTCACGGAAGCACGCAAGCCGTCACGCCTCGTTAAGATGCAGTCTCACTGTGAGAACTCGGGACCGAAAGCCCGCGCATGCGTGTACATAGGCAAATGTGGTTGATTCATCGCAGTTGTCGGTTTTCTGACTAAGGTCTGGTCGGCGTAATCCATCTGACTAGATCAAGTAGCTTCCTCTCATAAAAGTTTTATTTTTGGTCTATCTGATTGGAGCTTAACCCATTATAAAAACTACACTTCATTATTTCATTACATTCCGATTTTCGTGTGCTTGTTCATTTGATTTTTTCTGTTTTGCACCTGAAATCCAGTTTCAGCAAAAACAGTCGTCAAGAAAAATGAAGAAACCAGACGATATGATCAATTTATTGACCATACTGCATTATCTGATGATGACCCTTTGGAGCTGGAACACCAGATCCATCGATCAGAACGGTTGTGCAGTGATGAACTGTTTTCATACGGACTTCCACACCTCACCACACCTGTTGCGGTTTGTTCATTAGCATTGTCAGATGGAATCACTACAACAACTTCTACCTTGTAACACGTTTCTCCAAAGCGGTCTATATATATATATATGCATATATATATATAACCTATGTATAGTTTATATATATAATGTGACTTACGGTGATAAGTTTGCGCTTGAACCAATGCGAAATAACCTCCTAAACGGACTTGCAGTAAGCTAAACTAAATTACTTAAGTAAATCACAACTAGTGAGTAGTAGCGTACTTTCGAGGAAAACATGAGAAAAGATTCGTACAAAAGCGAGAAGTGAATGAATTATTAATGACAGGGATATTTTTTAACCATTTTAGAAGCGCATTTTCCTTCATGATTAAAAACCAATCGGGCCGCCTAGATAATCTCTAAATCATATCAAATGAAACGTTGATCTCATGATGTTATGATACTCACGTGACTTTCCACAATAACAATTCGATCATCTCTGTCAACTGCAACACACTTGGGAGAGATTAAACCACCTTGAAATTCTCGGATCTTCTTCCCGTGCATAGAGTAAACTTGAACACTAGGAGCCGGCTTGCGCAGAACCACGACTAGATCACCCATTTCTTGGGACCCTTCAGGATCCGCAAGTTCTGTAACTATGGAGTTCATCAGTAGTTCCCCTGAAGACAGCGATCCTGTACTGTTCAATTCAGGCCAGGCATGAGTGAAGGGTGGGTGTGAGGGAGAAGACAACTGACGAGCAACAACAGTTGGTCGAACTGCCAAGCAGTTAGGGAATGCTGAAACCGAACAGGTCGTACGTAACTTCCAAGCTTTCATAAACTGCCCACTGGGAGAAAAAAACTGGAAAAAAGAGAAGAACAGATGGAATATTGACAAAGATATTTGAATCTCTTTCTCATTGTATGCGGGTAGCGCAATTTAGAGGCAATTATCAGTTAAGTATTACGCAATGAACCACTGACTTAGGAAGATCGCCTTATCCATGAAGCGGTTAAAATTCTTCTTAGTTTCACTACAACTTAATTTCTCTTATCTTGGAATTTTCAGTAGTTCGACTGAGTTCTAAATCTAGCTCCAACCTTCATTCACTCATCAATGTGATACGAATTCCGAGTCGTTTTAGGATTTGTGCGTGCGAAAAGGATAAGTTAAATACCAGCCAATGGTCAATATTTTTGACAGATTTTCACTCAGCTTAAATTGGGATACTTTTGCGATCAAATAGGAATGCGTACTGACCGAGTGACCCATCTTTAGCAACTGGGTATCTCCTCCTAACCCCTGCACTGATAAGCAACCTGCATAAATTTGCAACGCTGAAGACGACTGCAAATTTCCGCCAAACAAGCCTGTTTAGTCTATGACAAATAAGATGTGTTAATGAATGTCAGCTAGTTTCCAACTGACAGTACAAACCGTTTTGATTACCTAAACAGTAATTTTGAAACCTAGAGTAAGGGGTTAGTGCCCAAACATATCTCCGTCTGTCTCATTGCTAATATGTGATATAACTGGTTAGCGCTTTGCCATCAAAAGCGAATAGCCCCGTGCTTAACCCACGTGTGCTGATAGCCCTGTACTTTATGACCACTTAGGTTCCCAGAAAGTCTTCTTAGAATAGAGGAAATAAACCCATACACATTGGATTTTCTGTGTGTACTTTAAAGAGCTGGTCATTTAAGGTATAATATTAGTGCACACTGCCAATCAGTGTGTATCTTCACAATACAGGAATTTAGAAAGCCGAAAATTCGATCTGCTAAAAAAGAAAGAGAAGGCATCAAAACAAATACCTCGTGCTCTGCAGAAGTAAACTATGGGTCATATCACTTGCCATCTACTTGTGCTCAACGACCATGTTGACCTTGCCAGAACCTGGAGTCTTTATAAACTCATAGAGCATAAAGTTGCTGAGCTTTCCAAGGTTATGTTTATCCACAAACCCCCATTGGACGTGCAGAAACAAAGAGAATACTTAAAGCAACACAAAAACGTACAACAACGGACTCATCAACTATCTGTTCCTTTGATCTATTCAACCCCAACAGGTATAACAAGACTTTATGTTATGCACTACATCTAGCGGCGCTTTGAAAACATCAGAACAGTTGCAAATAAAACGTGGTCAGTTTCCTAGTTGTTTCCGTTTTTTGGTTCATGCCGACTTTCCGAGTTCTGCCGAAGCTCCTGACGCCCGAAGTGCTCACTATTT
This sequence comes from Fasciolopsis buskii, assembly GCA_008360955.1. NCBI lineage: Eukaryota > Metazoa > Platyhelminthes > Trematoda > Plagiorchiida > Fasciolidae > Fasciolopsis > Fasciolopsis buskii. Next base: position 269,587 of record LUCM01010741.1, on the reverse strand, counting down.
AGGTTGACGTGTCCACTCTCACACATTCCATTCTCTCTCAATTGCGTTGATTGCCAACTGATAGCATGTGAAATCTGACAACTAGTGTTAACTTTGCTTATTTCTTTATTTTCTTAAGTTAAATGTGACGATTTACAGTCAGCGAAGAAGTGTGAGATAAACTCCCAGCTCGGATGTCATGGGTAGACCTGAAAATGAGAGCAACAGTGAGTTGATCAGTTGATCGATCGCAAAACTTTCAAAATTAGCATTATTGATAGGTTTAAGAACATATTCGAGTTAATCTGATGGTACAAAGATTACGTTGGTGATTTTTTTTTACTTCAGAAAGAACTTGTGTTCATTCCACTGAAAAAATCTACCGTCAGCAAAAATCGCTCACAACGACGGGGTCACGAAAATTAACCCCGAGCGATCCCTACTATTCTCTGATGTTTTTAATCTGTTAATCGTAATATGCGGAACGAATCGTTGGATAGGTGATATCGGTGAATCAGTAAAGTTCACCTTTAGCCCATATATCTATGCAAAAACAGAACAAAATACGAAAAAACCTACGAACTACTCCGTCCAGTTTACGCTTAAATGCCCACGATCAGGAGTAAGATCAATACCGCCTTATGGGTAGTGTTAATTGAAGATTAAATCATAGCACTTAAGTATGTCTAGTTTCCAGAGGCGAAAATATCACTGTCGTCATGGAACGGCAGTTAATGGATAGAGCCTGGTGTGATGCTCAAAGAATCAGAAGCGTAAAACTAAAACATGATACGCCCCAGTTTTGAATATTGATATCACCGGTTGCTTTTACATCCGGGTTTCTTCCTGAAGTATGGAACGATTACGGTTCAAGAAACACAAAAAGAACACGAAATAATATTCTAAGACGAACATTCCACAATATTCTAAATTGCTGTGAACAAGCAGGTCAGTTTCGTTCCACTGAAGGCGTTGGAGTACCCAGTGACAGTTTGGACTGAATAAAACACTCATTTGCAAGTGGTTCATTTTGTTTAGTGTCAGATAAGCTGATCGGTGCTTAGATAGGGTTTTCATGGGACACAAATGAAAAGCATGATGAAAATCATGTCAAACAGTCAGGGGTTCAAATCAAGACCCTCAAGAGTGAAACAATAACGGGAACAACGCTAATAAGCAGATGAAACTGAACGACCGCACAGCAAGGTCAAAACTACACTTCAATACAGTCCACACGCAGCTAGGACAGATGTGCAACAAACAAGAAACATCATAGTCAAAGCAAATCCGAACACGCAATAGCTTAAGACGTTGGCCTTCCGCGCAGAAAGTTTGTGTGAGCAGTGGTTTAGAAGAGGAAGGACAGCGGATAGCACATCGTCCAAACATCTCACTCTCTGCTTGTATATGTTTTATCTACCGTAGCGAATGTGCGATATCGTAGAGAAGCGCAATGATAACGCCTAGCACAGATCTAACCGAACTGGCGATAGACAGTATATTTGTTTAAAGATCTACCCTTATTTATACTTGTATCCGCCGCACACCAAATAGTCCAATAGAAATGCAGAACTTACGGACGATGATTCTGATCCGTTAATCGTCGCATGGATCCACGCTAAAAGAGGGTGGTGGTTACAAGTGAAACGACGTGATCATGCGAAAGTGCATGCATTGACCTCGCGATTTAGCATTTCGTGCCTTTATGTCTCATGAATAATATGATACTATTGTGTAGATTAGTTTGCCGTGATGAATACAGCCTTCACAGTTGCTAATTTCGACCCTTAAGAAACGAAGGTTTTTAGACATTCAAGACCGTTGAGTGGTTACGGAATAAAATGTGATAGGAATGAGTCCAGAAAATAAAATTCGTTTGACAAATTTAATCCGGAATTAGGACGAATATACATTGAAATGATTTACACCGAAAGCGCGAATTTTATCATCAAGTTTTCCATTGTCATTTTATTTACGGGGCCTCTAACGTAAGGCGTAAAATCAGAGAACCTTTCAGAACACTGCATAGATTTGATTAAGAAAACCGATATCTGCCTGGAGACAGATTAGTTCAGAAGAAAATGGTAAAAAGTGATGACGGTGCCTAATGAGTATGACGCGAGAATACATACTGTTCTTCACTGAAATATTTTCATGTCAGTTGGTCACACCTATGGTTGCTTGGCTTTTCAATTATGTATACAGATTTGAATAAAAACAGTGTATACACGTGCTAAAAGTACACGGCTTGGGTGTTCACTGACCGGTATCCTTTGGCGCTGAGAATTTCGCAACTCATAAACAAGTTCATCGTCTCTCGTGAAATCCATCGGAAATGAACGTAACGTTTCGCAGATGAACAAACCAGAAAATTAACATGATCAATCTGCTAATGGGCACAGTCGTTAAGTTTTGATGGCATACAGTGGCGCCATGAAAGAAGTTTGTTATGGATAAACTTTCACTAGCTGATTTTTTTCAAATCAGCTTAAAAAAACCATTAGCTAATGCCTTGGTTTTGTCGCCACATCATAGATTTTGATTCACATGAAACAAATGAGCGGCACTCATTCAATTTTTCCTCTATTCTGCTACAATGTTATTGCTATGGAAAGGAGCCAGAGAAAACAAGAGATTGCCAAATTAGAGGGCAAGCAACTGTAGCAAGAATAGAATCATGGTCGCCTTGGTTTAAAGTGTGCAAGAATGAACGTTTGACCAAACCTGACAGAAGCAGTCGTTTTATCGCATTAAGAAGTGCTACAACAAAATTATTTTCCCAAAGTGCCAACCTAAGTATCACCTTTGTATTGGAAATGACGAAAACGTTATCAAGAGGAGAAATAGTCTATATGCAATGATGTGTCAGTGTAGTGCACAACTTCCTAAAACAGAACACGCAGTACGGATCTATGGCATCGGGTGTGCACGGTGACATTTTGAACTTACTCGGACGGGTTCGGAGAACTGGTGTTTCTAGGCCCCAGCAACGATGACCTTATCATTTGCGCTCTACCCGACTTTGTGGCATAATAGGTCAAAAAATAAAAATTAATTGGCAACAGAATACATTGCTTTTACACTTTCTAGGTGCAAACCAGAAATGGTTCAGTACTTAACAATTTTTAAATTCGGATCACCACATTCGTGTCTCAGAAACAAAATGCCAAAAGATAAACACACTAGCAGAACACTGCGGTTCCAGCAAAAACGCAAGGCCACGGGATTTATTCTGACTAACTTTGATCATTTCTGCATTTCCGTCAGCAACCGCGATTGTGCTATCTGGCAAGATGGCAATCCCGTTCGGTTCACGAAGTTCATGAAAAGCGGTCCCATAACTCCCAAAACGCAGCATGCAAGTGGTAATGACGCGAGGAATACCCTGTGCAGTTTATAGAAATATGGTGAGAAATGGAAGAATGGCACATAACTCATGCCAAATAAAAAATGGGGGTCAACTACCGGCTACGTAATCATAAATCTTTTTTTAGAGGCCACTGACAGCTGCCCTTGGTGTCCATTCTCCATCACCCTGTCATCGGTTGTCCATCGGAATCCATGGCGAACAGGTTGCTACCTTATCGCCATTGGCCGCACTGACAGTACTGAGTGCCGGTATTCTTATACGTACTCAAGCATTGTCATACACATGATCACTTTGTGATTCGATTGAACGAAAAGTTAGCTCTGATTCCGTACTATACTTGTGTCTAACTTTTTGTATGCTACCAATCCCATGTAGAATTATCAAAAACTACTTGATAGTCACCACTGAAAAGTTCGAAATGACTCCAGAGTAACTCGGGTGTATCGGAAAAATGCCGTATTTTCCCACTCAGATATCGATTTGGGAACCAACTCTGGGCAGGTCTGAAATCACTACTTAAACATGAACAGTTTAGACATTCGAGTCGACCAAAGATTAGATCCTTTTGCCTAGTGTGACAAGCAGCAACAGCAAAGCGCACCCGAATCTTCCGCTCCTAGGATTATTGTTTTCATTAGGTGATATTAGTTCATAAGTTTACTGGATTCATCATCCCAGCAGAATGCATTCGACATACAATTCCGGTTAAATCAGTTAGATCGACGCTAGTGGATGTGTAAGATGAAATGTGTTGGCATAAGATCAGCTAAATGGACAAAATTCGGAAGAAGCATGTTTCGACCATTCTCGTGTTTTGTTGCCGCTAAGTTTCACCCAACAGATGACGAATTGTGACATGCATCATTTGGCCTACTCATCTCCAAAGTGAAGCATTTATGTATTTAGGGTTCCACTCGAAATATGCATTCTTCTTTTTGAAGATAAAAGTGATGGGAAAACCTAACGAATAACTAGTAGAACTTCAAATAAACACGTCCATAGATCTCCGTGGAAAAAGTAATGCATATAACCATGAGAGATGCTCAAGGTGATGGGTTTCGGGAACATGACTCTGTCATCCCGTCTCCGGATTCGTGACACAGTAGATGTAAGTAGAGGAAAATTTGGGCACTGTAACTTAACTGAACTTTATTTTCCTTGGAGGTTAATGTAAATATATATAACCTGTGAAAAAAACGGAATAGAAATGGCAACTGATGCTTGAAGCATATGTTTACTGTGTGAGGTAGTGGTGCGATGTTTACCAGTTCTCATCTCAAAGCCGTGTTTGACTACATTCTGCAATTCTAGTGTTTTCCGCAATGTTACGCATTTTGATCCGTGTCTTCCGCCCCTTGGTTCATTTTAAATTCCTTTCTGGAACCTTTGCAAAATACGTACTATTATTCATTATGTTGCACTACTTTAAACGTCAGTAAGGTAACAATCTAGTTTTGGCCGAAGAGACGATAACTTCCCATCTTCCAGGACATGGAAATTGTAAATGTTTGAAATTTATGAAAAAAACAAAACAGCGTGGTCGCGAATGTCCAGTAAGCTGGTTTTTAGTTTGCCGTGCGCAATCTTTTTCAGACCAGATCCACAGAGGACTGGAAACTCTATTTATATGAAATGAATTAACAGTCTTGAATATGGCAGTCACACGCAGATGGTTTGGTAAACGTTTATTTCAAGGTTCTACAAATAAAACGAATGGATCGGGAATAGAAGAACTAGCATGTGTTGTGAACGCGACACACTGGTTCTTTTTATTTCCCCTTTTACGCCCATTGTTTTTGTCCTTTGCCGTGATTTGGATAGCACATTACCTGTATTCATATTTGTGCAATATATATATATATATATATAATACTATTATCATAGAAGATATATATATGCGTAAACCAAAATATAGACCGTGGACACAAGACCGGAAATTTCAGCGCTATATGTCGCTCGTCAGGTATCGCTTCGTACCCCGTATGCTCATCTTTGTAATAAATAACATGACTTGTACACCCGAAAATGAATTGATTATCTTTCACCAGTATATCGTATCTTTTAGCAAAGAGTGTGATGAGAGCTCTATCGTTCGAGATCAATGAAAGAACAAAGCTGAGGATTCGTTTGATTAAATTCCTTTGTCAGTTGGTGAGCAACCTAGACTGGGGTCAGAATGCCCAGGATGATAGTTATATATGAGTAAGCAGGAAGTAGTATTTGGATGCGTAAAAATGAGCCGGGAAGCACTAGCGACTGCGTTCGCGTTATTTGTCGCTCGGTGTTTCAGGTATGCGTTAAACGAGTGCTCAATATATGACAGTCTAAACATTCCACATTACTTTACCTCCGAATTGAATGAGATTTATTTCTCAACCAGGAACTCGAATCTGGTAGCACAGCGAAGTGTTGCATGGAAGCTCTCCAAGAGTCACAGAAGATCACCAACTGTGATATCAACTTGATAATTTTTCTTAGGACTGAGCCGAACCTCTAGGAAACCGAGGGACAGAGACTGCTCCAGAGATATAATATAAGAGGAAAGTAGTATCTGGATGCGTAAACAAAATTAGCCCGGGAGCACACGACCGGTTTCGCGGTTATTGTCGCTCGTCAGGTATGCGTACCCGATGCTCTCTTGTCTAAACATCCACATATATATATATATATATAATAACATTTAATTTGCTCAAACGTAAATCTTTTCGGAGAAATAGATAAAACATTTCCAAAATACTGCCGAGTGGATTATTTCTTTTTCCCGTCTCTTAGCCGAAGATATCGTAACTAATCAGAATCGAGTTATGAGAGGTCTAGTCCATACAGCTGAAAACCTCTGATTGCGCTGTCCGGGACGAATAAGGAATTCGAAACTTTCGTGGAGAGTCGTGGCAGGCGGGGGGACTAGTTTATCACTAGCAACACCATCCTCAATCATAATACTTTATATCGGTTGGATAGAAAAGTGCTGACTACAGACGATTTTTGTGCATGAAATGCATCGACAATTATGTAGTTAGCTTAGCGTGGTCGAAAAAAAATCGAAGAGTTTCCAGTTCGTGATTGGGTGGAGGAGCAAGATATCCTCCATATGAGTTCGTGGCTTTATTCATGTTGTCTCTTGGCTGCAGACCTCAAGTTCGGTAAGGCCGGATTAGTAAATCAACTTTGGAGAGTTTTCGTGATGGCCGGAGTGCGTCGAGGAATCAGGTTTATAAATCCGATTGATGCAGCATCTGCCGTCAACGGGCAGTGATCGTAAGATATATGTGTTACGCCAGAGGGGAATTTACGGGCTATTTCGAAGAAATGTGGGCTTATCTGATTACTACTTCGTGCCAAGGGTCCAGTGATGTCACTGGTAGTAACTTTTCTGCTTTTAATTTCAGCTGCGTTAGGTCGTGCACTTCTACTCCCCGGAAATCGTAGCTGAAACTGAACAAAGGTAGAGGTAAACCTAGAGGACGTGAGAACATGCTATTTATTTCAAAGTTTATCCTAGTATTCGATCAACTGGTGGCATGATGGCAAGACAGGGGTGATCTGCCATTCGTTATCATTGAACCTCGTGTGAATGATGCCCTTAAGAACGTAAAGGCCGCCTACATTTCCACTTTCTAAAGTCACAACATACTGGAGCGCAATGAACATATTGTAGACTGATGCAAGGCAAGAAATATTGTTCAACTAGGTATGGTCCCGATCTCTTAATGGGCTTAACGATCTTCGTATAATCTTCGGTACTTTTACTCATTTGTTCGATTCCAAGTGTCATTTTTCACCGAGAGATAATAGGTTCCCGATAACTACACTACCTAAAGATTATGAAAACCTGATGTCTGGTGAACCAAACAAATGTATTGAGTTTTGGCTACCGAGTAAGACCATTACAGATTATCAAATGAGTTCAAGGTTTCTCGAAATTTCCAGTCCATCATTCGTTTTGGTTAAACATCCGCAAATTGTTGCTGCTATCAACAAGGATACCAGAATCAGAAAACAAACGTACCGGCAAGGGTGATACATTGGGGTCATCTGTGTTGCCGAATTGCCTCTGGAAACCGGGCAACCATTCGCCACAAAAGCAACCGGAATCGCTGAGACCCCAAGGACTGAGCGTGTCCGTGATTTTGGTAGACCAAGTTGAAATTCTGGATGCGATTGCACGGTACAGTTCACGCTGCACTGCTGAATAACGTGGATCTGTGCTCTGACGGGCCAGTTGTTGACATTGGTCGGATAGTTTTATATAAAAGTGCTCCGGCAATCTCGTCACAGGCAAACATGTGATTGTGCACCTTTGGCCACTAACCGGTTTGGTGTCAGTCGACACATTCGCCTGTAATGCCAAATTTGTGCCAGCTGTATCAAGCAGTTCTAGTAGTAATTGGGCTCCTGAATAGCTATTTGAAGGGTTAACTGTTATCACATCAGACGTAGTTTTATCAAGAAGCCTTATCAAACTGACGATATTCAACTTGCAGAAATCCAATTCAGTGTACTCCCAGCCCCAAAACAGCGCGTGCTCAGCAGTCGTATCCGGCAGGCTGTGTGTTATCGGACTAAAATCGATTGACCCCAGCCGGACGGGAAAAAGACAAATCGGATATACAGACAAATCCATCCCAAACAGTTGATCCAAGGGAAATCGTAAAATGGAAACAACCGGAATGCACTGATTGGAAAATCGGTGACCTACGGAAGGCGGAGGGGGGTTTTTAATATTAAGCAATGTTTTGACTCGAGCGACTAGTAAGCGAAAGAATATTCAAAAATTATGACAACTTCGTTTTCTTCCAGTTTCATGACTATTTGACCTATATGAAATTGTTCTCATGGTTTGACCACAATGAATGAACAGAAAAATGATACATCAGTGCAGCAACAATTCGGAAGAAAGTAAGTTCAGCAGCGAAAACTTTAACTTTCAAATTGTTTATCGAAAAAAACGCCAAAAACCAATACCGGCCGCAACATACAGCTGTCTCATCCTCGACGAAGCTGTCAGCGGTGAACCGCAAGCAAACTGATATGGGAACCCGGAGATGAATCAGTCTGAACCAAACACCTTAACTATCCGGAATGGTTTGCCTCCTTCATCACAAGGTGCATTATCGAACATTAACATGATATGGCGGTCGCATCTGTCAAGGACTTTTGCATCGTTCACCAAATGGTTGGCTTTATACTTGTGACGTTCCTTTCGCCTACATCACAGAAACTAATTGCTCTGTGAGTGGTGTTTTCTGGCCACGGTGTTGCTAAAATAGGTTATGAATTGTGTTCGCGTAGGAAACATTACGTGAAGTAGTGTGACTTTGAAATTGTATGTGTCTGAATGTGAACGCATTTGCAAGTGAGAAATTGCTGCTGTCCTGAAAACGTTCCGTGGTGGCAAGATTGTATCCTAGGATTTCTTCCACTTCAAGTCTGCATGGCGCAGCGTCCAGCGGAAACTGCCTACACTCTTACTTAGCCTTCAGTGATTACCATTCGGCAAGACTGAGTTATAACCGTTTTGGGATCATGATATATTGCACTAGTGAGTAGCCTTTATTCGTCCAGAAAATTCAAACCCAAGTAAGTAAAAAGGTAATGAGAGCACAAACAAAAATTTTATTCTCATTGAAAATGAAAATTGTAGGAGCTTGAATTTGGTTGCATATCTGTCTGACTGTTCAGGGAGAAAAATACGCCTATTGCGAAACCAATTTGTCAGATTCTTTGGTGACCGACTGACTGAAGCAAATTTTTGGTTATTCGCTATATACGATTGTTCTTGCCTGGCCAACGTACCGGATGTCCAAACATAATTATGATAATGATTACAAAAGTAGAACAATCCCATTTTTGTGGAACATTAAAGCGGTCATCTAGAACTTGTTTAATTGGATGTTTGCAAGCGTTTGTGAACTCACATCTAGCAGTTTCAATTTAGACAGCAAAAGAACAAGAAAGAAAAAAGCAGTAAAAAATTGAATAATTTTTAAATAATGTGTACATACAGAAAAAAAAAATCAACGTTTGAAGGATTTACTTGCGTTTTTCAACCGCCTGTGCAGTACAGTTTGGGATTCATAAAGTAGCATCTTAGCGACTACGGCGAGTGGACTCGCATGAAAGGGTAATTATATACAATGAAGAGCGAAGGCGATCCTCAGTTTAAGCACAATGTGCACGAATAATTTTTGGCAATGTCCAGGGTCGATTTTTCTGTTGATAACTTCAATTTGGGCTTGGTAAGGAGGAGTCATTTTTTTATTGGGAACTGTATTCATCAGCAAAAGTCTGGTAATGCACTGCAAAGATTAAAAATCAAAAAAGAAACAGATGCAAGCGTGGAAGATTTTACATCGTTCGATGAGTACTACCGAAAGTTCTTCAACCGAGACGGATTTTAGTCCTATTCGGGAATAATAATCGAAGCAGCTCTCTGTTGCCGCGTGGTGAATTGAGCCATTGTAAAGATGACAACAAACATCTGTGTCATCTGTAATCGTTCACACAATCTTCTAAGGTGCTGGTTTCAGGGCACTAAGTTAACCTGACTGTTGCTTTATGTCACTGATGAGTTACGTAAAGCCAAACTTCGACGAAAGTGAAATGCAGCTTGCAAGTTACGTAAAGGTCTGGGAGATGAATCTGTTAACTACCAAAAACCACGGAAGCACTTTAAAGCTGTTTCATCTTTGTTAACAATTCCGCATACCTTACAGTAGTGCCTCCAGGAATTTTCCAGTAGCGTGTACCGTGATTCCTGATGCGTTGTAATTCCCCAAATCACGAATAAAACATGGAAACACTGCCTATTGGAACTCATTATTAATGACCGTTTTTGAAGCTTTAATCATAACCCGGCTTCATACTAAGAAGAATTCTTTCGCGATCGAAATTGATCCGTATGCAAACTGCAACAAATAACCTTGGAAAAGCTATTACTAAAGGCAGATTTAAGGTCCACCAAATGTTCGAGAATCAACAAGAACAGCATAACGAGCTAACGTGTAAAACTGGCAGTAGTGTGACCAGAGTTCGGGTCTCAGGTGTGACCTGGTAAATATGCAGAGTCAGTGAATTTTAAGGAACCAGAAGACATTTGTCCAGCGCTAATGGTTTTCGACCGTAATCGGAGTACTGACTGTTCATGAAGGAACAATTATGATGATCCATGCTGACCAGCCCCTCTAGAAAGCCACGAACACTTCACTACACTTTCGTCACGTCTCATTATTAGATTGCTTCCAGTACTTAATATTGTGGTCGGAATCATGAGATTGATATCGTGACATTTGGACGTGCAGGTTACGATTTGGACTTTTCTCGTCCTCAGTCCAGTCTCCATTCGATGACCTTTGACGGCTTGCGACCGCTTTCCTGAACCGTTGTACGTTTGTCGCATATTACAAGAAGGGGGGTTGATTTGGTTGCTAAGCCTGAGATTTTATATCTTCTAATCATATCAGGGTGCAATTTGGTACGTCTCACCGGTCAACATTGATAAAACTTTGTTGCTGGTTTGGAGACCGAAAACACAGTAGACTTGCGGTGGACTACGACTCACATTTTATTTTGAATGAGTCGATCAGTATAGGCAGAGTAACAAGGAGCCGACATACTTTTATTTCGTTGTCGTTATCGTTGCTGTTGTTATTGAGATAGTGATTCTCTAACATATGCACCAATGACTTTTTGTGACTGAAGTTTTAAAACTGCATTACGTTAGTGTGACAGTGTTCAGTTGTGCAGGCCATTGATTCGTTCGTAATATATTTTCGAGCGGTACGAATAAGACTGTTACAAGTACACAATGTTAAAAAGGTTAAACCTGCGAGATAATCCAATCAGTTAATTAAATCAACTCAGTATGCTGTAAAATCTAGTTCACTGTTCGTTCGTCACATTATCCCACTAAATCTGGTGCACACGAAGTGATGAAGCAACGATTGTGAGAGGGCATAGTCATTTCTTAACCGAGTCGTGGTCACACAATCAGCCCAGCACAAAACTGTGCACGTGAAAATCGACCTGTTTGCTAGTTCCCCTCCCCTAACTCAGTTCACGGTTAAGGAATTGTACGAATAGTGTGCACGCTAAGGCGCAATGCACGAACACTCGGACACGTGTTAGGCCGACAATTGCATCGTTCACTTTGGTCACCCCAGTCACCAGGTAGAAAAACAAACAAAATCAGAAGTGGCGTGATTTACCACGTGCTTGGGATGAAAAACTTTGTTATCCAAGCCAGCGAGAAGACATCTGACGTAGTTATTTGAATAAAGAAGCAAATCCTAATGGGCATCGTACCTTGCTGACAGCATAGAGATATACCTGGTTATCACTGTCAAGTGATGCAAAACAGAACAATGGTTAATATAATTTGAGATACAATCTCTATCTTCCCAGTTATTAAGTAATTTTACCTGAAAGAATCAGGTATCAATAATTTTGCGCATCACGCAGTCACTGCTAACTAAAGCTGAAACGGAACACCCCGAGGTATGCTCTTATATGAGTACAAACAATGTAGTACTGTACAGCACAGACTAAAATGAACTGAAGTGTTGGGGAAACATAAAGCGGAAGGATAGACGAAAAACAAGATGTCAAAAGCGTTCGAACGGAAATGCAGCAACGATAGTGGCAGTTAGTTAAGTCATCCAACAGGGTGCAATTCTTGCTTTTAGTTCCGCCGTGGGCTAATTACTTCTACAAATTCAAAATCAATAGTACTTTTAGACCACAAAGCACATTTTGTGAGTCTACTTATGGGCACACACGTAACCTTTATTTTATCTATCGCATTTGTAGTGGTTCCGCCTTTAAAACAGATTTCAAAGTACGAGTAAACCTTTCGTAAGTCTGTAATCACTGTCTAGGCTCGACCCAATTGATCGGCTATTACTGGAAAGTTTGCCAAGAAATGTATTTTCGTTTAGCACACTTGTATAGAAACAACCAAGTTCGTGCCTGTGACGATCTTTCAGTCGAGTTCACCACGAAAAATGGCGTTTGCCAGAGCTCCTCTCTGTAACCGTATATTTCCATAATCCACTCGGCTCTCATGTAAGAACGGTGGCGTGAGTGACTGTTCATACGGCAAGTCGTCGAGTTTGATCCAGGTAAGTTACAGTCATCCCGAAACAGTGCCGTTCAATAGACGAAGAGTTTTGCATCTTTTGAGGAATGCGGCATTGTTATCGAGTTGCGATTAGCAAAAATTTGATGTTGTTCTACGAGTGACGTGAAAAACAAATCAGACAAAATCTTTCGATTTGGCAGTTATATGTTACCGTTCGTTGTCATGAATCCAGATGGCTCATCTAGCTCTCAACAAATTAGGGCTTCCATGGCATCAACGTAATACACAACTATTGGTCAATGGTCAGACCCAGATAATAGGATAGAAAAATAGGTGTAAACGGTGTGCTTGCTTATTCGTTCCTTTGCGGCATTAGTTGATTCACATCAATAGCAATGGGTTAGCTGATTAGCACTGGAATTCCGGAATACGTTTTTAAGGAAGAAAAAGATGTAGTATATCGGCTTGAAACCAGGTTGGTGCGTACGTAACAAACTCGTGGTAAAGTTTCACAGCATACGAGGGCGAATAGAAGGAAAACATTTGGCAGTAAGAATGAAGAAGAGTACTTACCTGAAATTTTAACGCTTGCATTTATCTGTTCTTTCACTGTTTTTCCCGTTGATGTTTATAAAGCACAAATTTCACGACCAATCTGTGCAGGAATTTCGTCATTGATTGGAAATATGAGTCATTTCTGTCAGCGTCTTTATTTCTTGGGTCCCAATGAACAACGCGGCAAACGCCAAAGGATGTTAATGATGAAGCAAATTGTTTCATACCCCTAATCCAAGTCACCTGCCTGTTCCAGCCTCGCCCCACGCATGTAAAAGAATGCAAAACGACAATTAGATATACATATGTCCAAATCACCGAAGATGGGGTCGGTCGGAGATCGACTGTTTGCACCCAACACAAGAAGATGAATCTCGTAATTGTGCATCCGATGTTGCCACCAGAACAGCGTAATGCTTCGGAGACAGCGGTGGTCGAACGCAGAAAGTCACCGAACACCCTCAACATCGAGGGTCCAGGCCTCGCAAACAAAAAGATCCCTGAAAACCCTTCCAGGATATCCTGTGGGATTCACAAGCGTCATAGCTTCGCGGAAGTCCCTCTAGATCTAGTATTCGTGATGCAACCCCATCTCCAACACTACCAAGAGACTAAAACAAACATTTTTTAAAAACGTTTTGTGAGCGCTGAGCTTGGCATTAAGATTGCAAACCTTTCGTCACTAGCCGAGGTGACATCATCAGTCTGTAATTAGATTTGTCGAATGCTGCTAAGTGATCACCCCAAAGGGTGACTTCAGGTACCGACTCTTGTCAGCCTCGGGGAACAAATTGGGATTTTAAGGACGCAAAGCAAATATCGCACCGCGATACGTTAATCGGCAAGTGATTCAAAACGTGTTATTGGTCAGCGACGCCATATCATCGGCATTCTCCAAGCTCCAAGCTCTGTTTCCTGGGGACCGTTCAACCCTACGTCTGTTGGACTAATCAGTGCATTCTGTATAACATCGTCGTGGTGTTCTGCAGCTTCAATTTTCTTCCGGGTCTCCACTGCAGAAAGCAAATCATGAGAAAAGCGCCGGCACAGGATTGTATTATACGCCTTATATCCTTTTTCCTTCTCTTACTGACAGAAGAATGGTATGTACCATCTTCAGTTAGCAGTTCGCGGCAAAATGAAGGACTGAACCAGCGGTTGGATGATTTGAATCTGGAACCATCAACCTGAAAGGCCACGGTGTCTCCCAATGGATCAGTAGCGAGTGCAGGAAGGGCTGACAATGGAGATCGTTTAATGGCCTTTTAAATGCTCCGTCCAGCATAAGAATCGCTGACAGTGACTATGCATGGGGAAACCATCAACTTCATAGATTGTTTCGTTCACATCCAATGCTTTCATATCAATGATTAGGGTAAAATGAAACATTTTACGAAAATTTTCTATGACAGTAGCACAACCCGCCACTGATGATCATTTAGATTATCACATCTCGCGATGCCTACGTAAATTTGCGTTGACTTACCGTATCTTTAAGAGCCGCACTTCATTACGCTCGTTATTAGCCGAGATGGACTGGCATGCAACAAGAAAGCGCAGAGGTTCGCCAGAAATCCACGGTATCAGGTCACGTAGGGGCCAGGCCAAAAGTCGTTAAGCCAGCAGAATCCAAGTCATTCATAAAAAGTCACCAGTGCTGGTTGACGTTCTCAATTGAGATGGATTCCGGTTTTCAGCCAGCGCGCTTTGTAAGGTCAGATCAAACAGCAAATCGCAATTCAACTGACTCTGTAGCATCCGTTTTGACTGGCTACCGAAGAACATGGATTGCTCGGTTCGGACTAATTCATGGTACGCATCGAGAGGAGCACTCTCGTACGACTTTCAGTCTTATATGAAGCCAAATCATCAGTGGCTTTGAAATATATGATCACCTTGAGTCCACTGCTGACTCGAATTATGTATAAACTGAGTAAGCGGAAACAAGTGGTAATGAGAGTTCTAGATCGAAAACTGCATCATGTTTTTAATCGATAGGAATCACGACAAAAGTGATATGCTAACTGGGCCCCATTCGAGGATATCCGGACTGTTTTAACATGCACATCTCGTAAAAAATTATGAAATTCCTCCGTTTTTTATGCTTATGGAATTGTGTAATGTCTGATTGCATCTGGTCTGTAACCAGTACGCACATTAAATCAGACGACAAACAATCCAGGGCAAGTTTTTTTCTCCGAGGATGTATCTCTAGGTCTCTTGTAGTTACGACTGTTGTTCCGGATGAGCGGGTGGCCGGCGATGCCTCTTCTGGTAAAATTCGTCGGAGAGCAGAAAATCGCAAGGGACAGTGGGCTTATGAAACTGTGGGTCACTCGCCACATCATTCTCACTTGCGGACTTGCGGCAGAAAGCTTGACAAACCAAAACCTCCACTTCCGTCGCCTGTCAGGGATTGCTTATTCTGTGAGTTTTGGCCAATCACTAGTTTTGATGGCAATCCCCTTATGCCCAACTTATGGCCGCGGTGGTTAGTATACGACTTTTCGCTGAGTCCCAGGTGTGACTGAGACCTAGTGCTAAGGAGCTCCATTCAAAGACAGACGTATGAAGTACGCCAACAAATAAATTTACTTTGAAACACCCAATGATTAATAGATGGGTCTGGGTGACTGCAAGTTTGCTCACTAATCTATCACCAGTGACCGACCGACAAGGTTTATGATGGAGCAAAGACGAACCAGTTAATGTCAGCCGGGTTCCCGGCATCGGAGGTTCGCCGATAGGTGTTATCAAACAATGAATGGCTGGATACATACCGATATGGAACAGGATTGCATCAAAATCAATTGGACACAGATGGGTAGTAATGACCGCCTGCAGCCCATCGTTTCAATATGTAAACGGTTCTTTTTACACCGATAAATCGAGCTTGCCTTCCAAATCCATCCAGCAGCTCAGAACAGTGGACAGTTCATGGATGAGCGAGGAGATGGAATCGTTTGGGTACGTCCCGCAGAAGAGGGGTTGGGTCCGTGTGATCGTGCATCCGGTTGGTTGGATGTACTCGATGATGCGGCCGTGTTTGGTAATCGAAATGTGTATTCACCTACATACTTCACCGCCTATTACTACACGTTTATGTAATTGTATATCGGTGCTCGGTTTTTGGGTACCAGAACAGTAGGAACTGAATTTCACTTAAGCAGTAGGACGGCAAACAATGTTGCGAAGTGCCGAGAAATTGATTAAACGAGGTTTTTCGTCAATATGGGCACCAGTGTGGTTCCATGACCAAAGCGGACAACATAACTAATAGCACCCGTCGAAAACTGTCGAGAGTCCCAGTTCATAGAAGCAGGCTTACTAAGCGTCTTACATTGACGACCGATTTGTCCGCATAAATTTCGAACCTTCTGAGAGAATAGAAAATGTGTAATCAACAGTAGATGTTTTCTAGTTTTTATTAGAGTTGATCTAACTAGTAGAACCACATTAGTAATTGTCACATGCAACAAAAATGCCATCATTTCTTGGCGCGTTTCTTAGCCCACATCATCAATCGGCTTGAGATAACCATCAGTTTAACCTAACTGAAATGGACTTGTACTTTCCCCAAAAAGATATTACTTATCAAAGCAACAGAGAAATTCTGACGTGGTTTAACTATTCGATGGGAGTGAGATCCAAACTGATCTCATTCGATTCTAAGGTCACAAGTGAGCAACGGCGAAGTACAATAGCGATCAGAATTATTCGTTACTTGCGTAGATAACGACATCACGTTTGATAGAATTTTAACACCATACTTGTGAATCGGATAGTTCCTCGCTGTAGAGGCAAACTCATTTGGCACTACGTATGCATCCAGTATCGCCAACTTCTATCTCTTTCACCGAATGATAGTATATTCGAAACGAATGAGAACAGAACATCGCTTGGCGTTTTTCACATGCACGGATTCAGGTTAACTTCACGATCTTTATGGGAATGTATTTAGATAAGGGTATTTTGACGTACACATATTCAGTCGTACACTGGTGTCCTTGACCTAGCTAAAAATTCCGACGAGAAAACTTGTTTGCGAAAGGACAGGAGTTTATCGATTCGTTTGGGTCTGCATCTTTCCCTGCAAATTTTATTCGTTGTAAAAGCCGTAGATATTACTGAAGAGGCTAAATGTTTCAATTTTTCATTTAAAATTATGAAATCAAGTGTTGGTTTGAATCCCGACCATAAATTTTGTGGTCTTTCCATAAAACCAGTCCGGTAATTATCAATACTGTCAACTGGGTCAATTTTGGATGTACATAACCAACGTTCTTGATTCTTCCTTTTTACAAGTATTTTGGCTGGACTAATAACGAGCGTTAGACCCCTGACAAATCACTTTTCAAAGGCTATTGGTTCCTCTATGTACTGGGATAAGTTGGTAGTCGTCGTACGAGATTCATTCATTCGATACATTAATGCGGATGGGTTGAGTTTTCGGGTGATTATGCATCCAATAATCAAAGATCACCTGACAGCAAATCGATCTGACTCACATAAAACCAGGTCATCAGAACGTTCATTGGCCAGACACCGCATCCAGAGCAAAACCTCGTCATCAAAAAGGCCCAGCAAATGTCGAACGGATACTCGTACACGAATTTTATAGGGAACATCGTTGTCAACTAGTGGACCCGTGCTGACTTGATGACAACACAAATCAGAATTCCGACAATATTCATACACGGTGAGGAGATCTGACCGTGGACTAATTGCCACCAAATGCTGCATCTCATCTGGTGACAAAAATAACGGACCAAAGCACTCCGGTATCAGAGGGGAAGAATGTGCCAACCGGGTCCTGGGCTTTGTCAACGGTACGCGAAGAATAAACCAATTAAATCGCGGATCACCGTAAGTTGCGACAGGGCTTTTCAGTTCACTGGTAAGAAACTAAACTTTGACAAAGGAAAACGTGAAAATGAATCAGACGACATGAGTAAGTGATTTTCACATAATTCATTCCTCTGCCAAAAATTTTCATATAAGAATTCAGCATCATGAGCCTGAGACAGAAGTCAAAGTTAATTTTTGAGTACAACAACACCAGGGATATTTCCGGACTTGAAAAGTAGACTGACCACCTGTCAAGGCAAAACGGTTACGGGTCCGAATTACGAATGTTCCCGTCATTTCGGTGATGAAAGATAATTTGCTATCGCTCGGATCATCACCGCAGCCGACCTATTGAGGACTTATGAGGTCCTACGACGCCGCAAGTTTCAAGGTGATGACGGGCGGTTCTTTCTGCCACCGTGTAATGAGCACTAGCAGCTGTGGAGTGCATTCCTTCCGCTGCATTCATGCATTAAGCATGTAATGGGAAGTGGACCAAAAAGCATTGCCAATGTATGGTTTAGAGACTTTCTCGTTATCAAACTGCCAAGAAAAATTATCGATTTCATGCTGTTATCAACGAAGCACATTTTACCAATAATGATTACACGAACAATCAAGTCTGCATTCCGCAACATGGTTATGTGGTCAGACAACTTTTGAGCTCTTTCTAAATCAGCTTTAAATCCTATAGACATTATCAAAAGAACAAACAAGGTTGATGTAAAACGAAAAAAGGGGGAATAAAATACAATAAGAAGACTTTGATGAAGAGATCATCAAACGAATGCGAGTGGTCCAATGGAATAGCTTCGTTTTCAGATTAGCTAGGATTGACCAACCAGTACAAACGTGGAATTTTGTATTTTAACATGGGGCTTTGATTCCAGGATTACTACAACCCCGAGAACATTCATGCAATGAAAAGATTGTGGATATGAGCCAAGAAAACACTGAAATTTTAAGAATAAGTGAGATAAACGATAAAGTGCTACGGTAAACTAACATTATTCTTCTTCGAAGAAAAACACTACAGAAAACTTGCCTTTTCCTTATTTGGCCCAGACGCTGTTTGATAAGGAAAAGACGGAAAATAACGCTACTTTCTAAATTCAACTGACGCTCCCTCTTTATCATCTTCATTTACATTTGATACCTACTTTAATATTTTTTTTTCTTTTCACTCCATTCTCATTGAAGCATTTCCTTGGAATGCAAGCATGTCACTTTTTAAAGTCACGGAAGCAAAGATACCATTAATAAAACCTGAGTTTTGAAACAAATAAACAAACTGTTGAGCAGCTAAGTGACTTATATAAGACGAAGATAAGTAAGTCGAACAGATAACACCTGTGGATCGTTGGTCAGCGGCTTAGGTCACTACTTTTCATGACAATGATGAGAAAAATTTTCTGCAAAATTTAAATACGAAAGATATGAACTAGACAGGGCAGTCGAGGCCTCGGGTAATTGAGAATCTGATGGGTCAATTGACTCATGATCTCTAGACAACTGGAGTGATAAATCAGCGAGTATCGTTGAACTAGATGTTGTGAGTGAGAGGAAAATGGCAAACAGTGATGAGGGAAATCAATCTACAAAAACGACAAATAATACTCGAACATAATGACTAAGAACAATTTTTTGTTCCGGGGCGAATAGAAAGGTAAGCCAAGGTTATATTTAGTGCATGCTACAGAACAGTACGTTTTTCACAGAAATTGGCCCGGAAAAACCGTTGTGAAATAAAAAAGCTGTTGCTTCAAGCGTGTTCATCTGGTCGTCTCGGATCTCGTCTCGCTTTACTAGGCGACAATAACAATATGATCCTAGATCAGTTAATATTTCCCTTCAGTTAATCAAAATCAAGGGGATTAAACACACTGGTAAAAGTCAGAACTCAATGATTATTGGTCCTTTATTTACCTTGGTTGATTAGCTCTTCGGTACTGTTCATTGTGGATAATGTCCCTGGTATCCTCTAAATAAGTAGCCAAATACGGATAGATTTGTCTTGTACTCTAATCAGCAGAAGTAACTGTTGATACCACGATGCCTTCAGCTTCACGTTTTCCCTCGATCATTTACCTGATTATGAACATGCGTGTCAACCTGTCCTAGTATCCATACTAAAGGTGTGTGCGTAGGGACTTATGAACTAATGGCTTCTGGAATTCCATCGGTTTAAGGCGCTAACTTATGAAAAGCGACAGAAAATAAGTGAATGCATTTGATGTAACTGTGTGACGTACTAAATCATCGTGGTATTAATTTTGTTTTGTCCACATAGAAGATTGTCACTTCCCCTGGTTTGGGAGGAACACTGAATTTTTGTCCTAATAATGAATTTGTAGATTTATCCAGTTGTAATTTGTGCTTTTTTCACTACTATATATGGACAGTAATTGTTCAGCACCGCTTTATGAAGCTACGAAGTCGAACAGAATCACAAAATTCATCGACCCTTGGAAGATTCCACTGCACATAAAACGCCAACTCCGTCTGTTATCGTATATGCCTTGCCATATGAACTAAGAATCAAAGCTGATGGGAATCAAACGCACCTAGTATAAATTACACTTCATGACCACAACAAAAGGGAGCCACCGGAAAATCTAGATTTCACAATTTGTGGTGGGAATCAAAGAGGTAGTGAAAGTAGTAATTCGGATTTTAGTAGATTTAGGGGAGGTAACTGCCAGTAAGCGAGAACTAAACAGCACCAAGCCATTCGACGTTTCATATTGCTGAATTAGCAGGATGTGAATGCCGCCTCTAGTCTAGTGAAGTTTCCATCTACTACAGAAAAAGAAATAACTTACCCTCCCAGGATCCACCATCAAAGCGTACACGTAACCTTGTCCAACAACAATGTTGCATGCGTGAAGCGATTGACAAAGTAGACGAAAGTCCCGCCAGTTTGTGATATCCGCGGGTCGATTAAGCCGTATCGCTCGACACTGCGATGGACAAATCGGCATGATTTTGAATGCTCCCTGGAGCAGCACATCTATTTCGTACCAGGCCAAACATAGCTCCCCGTAACAAATATTGTGAGATGTCGAGTAGCGTAAATAAAAAGCCACATAACAATTTGACTCAGCCATGTGCAAAACCAGACCGGATAGACAGTTAGGGGTGAAAATTTCCCGTAATTTCCAATCTTCTGATCGAGTGAGTCCGCAGTTCCATTTGTAAAAGTCACGCTGAGATGTCCAAATTAAGAGATGATCGGTAAATACAGAATAAAATACTGATTTTTCTTGAAAACTTCGAACGAAAATTACCCACTATTTTGTCGTACGGAATTTAACTTCAAGACGAAGTAGCTATGTCAGCTACGTATATCGAATGTTACGGTCTTTCAGAGGGTCGGTATCCAACTTCTTACTGCAACCATCACTAACAAATAAACAAAACCAAATTTTTAAAGATGGTTTTGCAGCAGATTTTCACCTGCATGCTGGGATGACGTCGACGAAATTCAGTGACTTGAACAAAACCCAAGAAACGATTTGGTTTTAATTGCCAGTACATAAAGTGGAGCGATAAAGATGAGTGGTCTTGATGCCTTACTGGCAAAATCGCAACGCGTGGCGGTTGCAAGCCACAGTCTATTTCTGACTTTTATTTAATACGGTAAATGATCTGCAGCAACGTAAATGTTCCAAACTGTTGTTTGAATAAGCAGTTTTTCCTGGGAGGGCCTATTTATTAGGAAGAAGCCTACGTGCAGCAGGTTCACAAACCTCCATCATATACCCAACTAGATTGCAGCGTTGATGACTCAATGCACTTACTGGGAAAATACTGGTGGCATTAGGTTGACTGAAACCGACATGAATTTAAAAATGTTGGCGTTCTCCATTGGAGTGAATATTTTATTTAAAAGTCTCTCCGTTATTAGCAAAAGGCAAACAGGAAAGTGCACAGTGATATTATTGTCTCAAAGTTTCACCACGGATTCCAACGACCAAGTCGTCCATTATAACTAGTGAATAACAAATTTATAACTTTTCCAATTTAAAATCCCTGCTTAACATTATCTAATTGTTCAAAAAAACCTAACATTTCTGGACAGATTAAGAGTGGACGTCTTAGTACGAGTGAACGAACCTCATAGCTACAAATAGGCATTATCTCAGATTCCGTTCCCGGATTGAAGAATGCAGTGGTTCAGACCACGAAGCAAAGCTACATTGGGCAGTAATGAATGGGTGACCTAACTACTATTAAAACGTATTACTAAAAGTCCGAGGGCGGCAAATTTTAAGTAGACTAACACCCTGAAGCTATTGCCCTAGTTACCGGGGCCGGTGCACTTGTATCTCGTCGCCAAATATAAAGGAAATCAATCCAATAATACATGCAACATTAACTTTCCATGTAACTTTTGAATGAAATGTCATCATTTGTCCCGCTTTCATTCTAGTTCACATTACGCTAGATTTATAGGTATTATTTTCGACTTGTGTTCACTCATTGGTTTTGCCATTGCTTTAGCCAACAAGCGCATTTGCCACCAATTTAGAAAGTTACTCAATGTTGCGGCGGATTTATCGACTACTGAAAACCCAAGGAGTAGACACAGGCTGAATGTAAATAGCATGGGGAGGGGATCGACGGTCGTTCTGACTTCAGCACTCCATGATTTCCTAACCCACTGAAATAACCGCTCGAAGTGGCAAGCTAAGCAAACAACAGAATCATGAACTGAATCAGTTTTTACTCCCTTAAAACCTACGTGGTAAACTGTATTAAAGAGAAAATGACCATAACAATCGGCGATTAAACATCTTTAGCTCTGACAGGTCGATCAGCATCAACAGTAACTCAGAAAAATTCCATAAGAGCCGATTACAACTAGTCATTTTCTGTTCAAATTTATCAGGGTTATAGGCATCATAGATACGAGTTCATTTAAAGGGAGTGCTTCGATGCGATCACCATTCCACTTCGTGTTTGCTGTTAAAGTCCGCGAGGATGAAAATGCTACACTACCACGACCAATGTTTAAACACAAACTTAAAGGCAGTCACACCGAAGAGATTTTGAAAGAAACGATTTTTCTAGGTGAGGATGAGCCCACAGGTTACGATTTGATGGATGTGACCAATGTTATGTAATCCATAATCGAAAAAAAACATCAAATCAGGCGGGATTCGAACTGACGTCTTTATACCAAGCGCCATCCCCAAACTGTACAATGCAGACGAAGTGTCCAGACGTCTCACCTAAGAATGCATATGACATCCACAACAACAGATTATCTCACAGTTCCACTGCGGTTAGCAAAGATCCTCAGTGAATCAACCACCATGCACCAGACCGGACTTACAAGTAGATTATTGGTCACAGTTTGGCAGATTTGGGAAAAAATATAGCATCCAGGTGTGAAAAGCTATTGACTGCGGTGAGATCTAAACCACACTGAGACGCTTTCAAACAAGTGTTCATAAAGAAATAACTTGGTAAATTTCACCATTATTTTTAATAAAATCAAGCTGGCTAGATTTGGTCAAATCCGGCTGATCACACGGTCAGCGCCAGTGGTTTTGTTTTCGTATACTTACATTTTCACACGAATGTGGATGGCAGACAAGCAGACATTTTTGGTTGGATATCGTAATGAGTGTAGCTCGACAGATTTGACCCGTTAGATTTATTGAGGGCACATTACCACCCCAACTGGAAACCTTCGTGCATGGAGAATGAAACTGTTGAAGAATTTTGGTGTTACAGACCGACGGCAGCTCGTACTCCGATCCACAGTTCACTAGACTCTGACACTCTAGGTGATAAATGTACGACAGTCCATAGAATGACCGGATAGATATCATCAGCTGACACCAGCGCGAATCCATGCACTCTGATATGTGAAATCCTCGTTGTTTGTCGATCTTCCGTATAGTCGTGGTTATTTGCTGGAACAGGGTATACATCATCCTTGCCAAGAGTCCATGATTTGGTGCCAAGGTATCCGAACTGGAAGACAGCGGTCTGATGAACTGATATGGATGATCGGAATAATATTTACACGGTGAACTGGGAAGAGAGGAAAATTCCACATTCACATGATCTAGTGAATGACAGAACTCTACCGCCGATAAATTGCGTCTCATAACTGCCCAAGACTGTTAGTTAGAGAACAGTAATTCAGTTAGACGTTACGATGCAAGCGAGTCCTGGTCGACAGAATACAGCTCAACTGGGTAAACGGAGATGTTTATCGAACTTCATTGATCGGTTATATATTGCGCAGGACCGAACAGTAAAATATTTCAGGCGTTTACATATACTTCTTGTGAAATATCTCCACAAGAAATCGATTTTGACGGAGAACAATTACGTGGACAGGTCTGGCTTTAAGCTAAACCAGCTATAGTAGTACAAGTTGAGCTAAATTCGTGATACTTAGTCAACAGTTCTAGGTCTGTCAAACAGGCATCGTCAAACAAGCTGCAAATTATTACAGTGTTTGATCTCTCAAACTGCTTGATGATTGGCCGCAATTACTTTCCATCACTTGCACTTTGTTAGCCAATTTCAGAGCAGTGGCTGATCGAATTAACCAGAATTTGGGTTACTGTGACAGATTTGGATGAAAACCATTATGAATGTTCGCAGTTCAGATCCCATTGAACAACTGTCTAAATTTATTTAGAGGTACTTTCCACCAGTTGAGTTCAGAAGCCACGATGGAGGTTGTTTCGGCTGATGGGAACAGTTAGGTACTAGAGAGGTGGGTTTCATATGCCTACAGAATTCAAGCAAATCGCCAAAATGACCGTCGTGTAAAATGCCCCAACATCTTCCGACGTGTCTTGGTGACTAAATTGGTGGATAGCAAGAATTTTTAGGTGTATTCGCCTCCGTCTGGGTGGACGACTATCAAGAGCTGAAAGTTATTCATTTATCAGCTTGTGTTACGCACCCATTTCAAGCAACGCGGGTGAAAGTCCTGTTGAACACAGGCTCACGGGAGTGCTACAGGCAACCGAAGACTACTTGTGAAGAGGACGAAAATACACCAAGAACCCTACAGTTGTTTGTGACACTCAGCAGTCTTTGAAAGCCGTTTGGAAGACACCGGGTGTCAAATATTGCCTTTATCAACTGTTGAAGGTGATACCTTGCTTAAAGATTATAAACTCAAGAATTACCTAGTGACTGAATTCGGTGACCACTTATGTGTCTCTCAGCCATGAATGCAACTTAGGTTTACGTCAAATTTCTCCTCCAGAGCTGGTATTTGTCGCTTTGCATCCGTATTAAAAAGAACCTCTCTGAATACCTATTCCCTAGCGGAATTTCAGTTTTTATGGTCCAGAGAACAGTGAAAACAGGAAGATCTTACGCTAAGTTGTTCATATTTTTGAAGAAGAGACCGACATTCACGCTCTGCAGAATAGCGTTAACTAAGTACGCAGGACCTCGGTAGTCCGCTGTGTGACCAAAAAAGTGAATTGACGCTTGCCTCCGGATCCGTTCGAAATCAACCGCAATTTTCCAAGCACCGGCGATTCCTGAGAATATTGACATCATGTTTTCAAAGGCAAACAATGCTAACTGGACAAACTCAAAATCTTGAATTTTTCAAGTTCTGGTGTTTGCGAATTTGCCTCCCTGTGCACTGACCATGATTCTATCATCGTCACTGCCCACATCTTGGACGTAGGACCTGTTGATGGTGCCATAAAATTTCTTAGTTTGATGGCAAAAAAGAATCCCATAAAACAATTAAATCCGAGTTACATCGGGCACCACTGATTGCCAAAGACAACTTATTCTCTCTTAGTATAGTTCAAGTAGTTATTAATCTATGCCTAAAGTTCTGTTAACAATATATACATATATATATAACATATACATATATGTCATAACTAAAGTAGCTGTATTATACAGCCAATCGCTGTGCAATAATAAAACGTACACGGATGGTCTGCTGAGCTCTCAAAAATCCAGACCCACGTTGATCAGCTTGAGATAATCCCATATCCGACAATTTAATACAAGCACATCCTGCAGGTAAACGGTTGAACCAGTCTCTGCTGCCCCGGTATTATTTATCTACATCAGTTTGCTTGAACGTAGTATCTTTTTCCTTCCTAAGCATCATATCAAGGCGCTATCGTGGCTACGGCCTACTTGTGAACTCCAAATTCGAGGAATCACGTGGTGATTCACTGCTTAAGACTTTATTTGAACGTTATAGTATCGACAACAACAGACCCACTCACACTGAAAATTTGAGATGATTGAGCCCATTTTCATTCTTTACCATCGTGAGCTTCCATCATGATTATTCGCTTGAGAGACCAGTTTCTCATCGAGGAGCCTCTTCAATATTGTAGGCTTCAGAAGCATTCATCCGAGATCGCAAGGTGGTTAGAAACAAATACGAACAGCAATCTCAGAGACATCACATCCCTCCATCCAACAAAAGGATTCAGCAAGGGATCATCGGACGCTGGTGTCAACCGATGAACTCGCAGAGCATTGCCATGTACTGACATTATTGCAGATGCTGCTAAGTGTGAATTCACTCATGGTAAATTTACTGTTCACAACAGTGCTTTTTAAAGGCTGGTCCGATGCAACGTCAAAGGAATGCAAGCTTGTGCAAGAGTGAGCAAAGTATTGCTGGAGGATAATCCCCGAGTGCGCCCATATTTCCCCCAACAGACGGAAGAAGATAACGTCATTTTCTCCCCGTAGAATGAACTGCTTCTCGCTGCTAAATCTCATCTGATTAATGGTGCCTCGCGTGGTTTGGATTTGCAGCTATCTACATCTCAGCTATTGGGATCTGTTGACTGTCATTAAAAACAGAGAACAACTGCAGCATCAAAGGGCAAAATATTGATGCCATGTAAACATGAGGCGCAGAAACGCACCCACCGTCGCTTCGCATTATCACGATCTACTTGCGTCGAAGGACTGCAAGATACTCTATTCTTAGCTTTTCAAGTGAAATTGGACTTCGAAGATGAGCAATTGCAATCCAGTTACCTGAATTTGCACATTCCAAAGAGGTGTCTCAATATAGCTCATGCGCCTATTCCTGAACGAAGCGATGGCTGATGATTAAAATCTACAGCACGTAGTGATCCGACTGGTGAATTCAGATAACCTGTGTGACCTAGGTTAGGCCGGCGACGTTGTTTGTTGGAACCCGAAGAACATGAGCAACATATACGAAACGGACTCGGAATGGCTGTAGTTGGAGCGCCTACCTGAGTGATACTCTTATTTCTTATCCTTTACTTCCTTCATTAGTGAAATAACAGTGTACATCATTTTCCAGGAAATGGGTCGCGGCCAACAGAGGCTTGCCAAATGGGAAAGTTAACCGGCGGTGGGGGGATTCGAACTCGCGACCTTCACGTTAAAACGCCACGACCTCAGCCGCCTGACCAGCACCGGCCAATGGTATGTATACATGCGTCCTTCAAGTGGCATGCCCAGGCCAGGATAACAGACAATACTGGTGCGACTGGTAGGCTTAAAGAGAACATGAGTTACGGATCTGCTCTCGCTACCTGAACTGTTTGGACGGCAGTGATCAAGTGGACTAGGTGTCTGTCACCAAAAAGTTTGAATCCCAGGTCCGTTGGCTACTTTCGTGGTAAATGACAGCTCTGTATGGCCCGGCTCGTTGCCACACCTGACCAAATCAGACTTTATGTGGTTATGTGCCACTCTAATTTTCACGGTCACGGTCGCCAGTCCCCCCACATACTGGGCTCTAGCCGATATGGAGAATGCCCCACTAAACTCATACCTGAAGCATATAAAAAAAATTCGGCAAGTGCTTTGAACCTTCAAAGTGTAAAATGGTGTAACAGAACTGCACGACAGCGGTGCCGAACTTGTTACTCGATGGAAAAGAACTGACGATAGTCGACCGTTTCAGTTACCTTGACACGTTCTTGAAGAACGATGGTAGGAATGAGCACGGGTATCTTCAAGGCTCGAACGGCGTACGCCGGAAAGAAGCGCTTGTGCCGTCGGCCTGATATTTCACTTAAGTTAAAAGGTGTACTTTGTCGCAGTGCGCCCAGTCCTGTTATAACGTTACGAGAAATTGAGTTTGCGTATTGAAGATATTCCTCGCTTGAAGGTTGCAATCATGGATGTTTGCATAGTGAAGCTAGGATTGGATGGAGGCCGCGTGAACAACCTGCGGACTAATACTCTAGTAATGGGTACTGGCTCCGAGAACATCCTATCACAGCGTATGAAGCCTAGTAGACTTCGTCGGTTGGGCCTTGTGTTGTGCATACGAACTGTCGTCTACTGTGCCGTATCTTATTTGTCGTTCCTCCACGGAATGGGAAAAATCAGGCGGATATAAACAGATGACGCGGCAGTGTAGAATGGGAAAATATACTGCGAACTTAGTTAAGGTAGGTATCTCACCTCTTCGTAGTTGGGGTCTGAAAGATTAGTCAATTTGGTTAGAAACAATCAAGAATACAGCAGAGAACTATGAACAGTGGCGATCGCGTTGTCATTTTCGATCAAATCAAAGCGATTGAAAAATGTACTTCCGTACGGTTAGACCGTATTCCGTGCGCTTGCTACTAAGTCGTTCTTTTGTTTACCCGCACTCTGTAGGTCCACTAACCATCCACTTTGTGCATTCATTCTTTATTGCAACAAGTAACTGGGAGGAAGGTGTCGATTAGCATGGCTTTCCCTTCTTTTTAATGCTGAACGACTGGGATTCGTCTTTGGTCAATTAAAGCCTAACACTCGAGCATTTTCTCCTCAGTTGACACTCATTGAACCGTATTAAATTTTACATTCAGGAACTAATTTACCACACCCGGGATACATAAACTACCAGTTTCCAGTTCCAACCACGTGAAGCCATGACCATTGCAACTGTCCTGTCTTCATATGAGTAGTCATCAATTACAACCTCAACACAAGATATTGCTATTAGCTATGGTTATCGGTGCAACACCGACAAAAGATGTGAAATCAAAGTTACTCAGTGTGGCTTTCGAATATCCGTCAATGGACTGGTGTAGTCTATTAGTGGGACTGCTTCAAATAGAACTGTGGCCGAAGAAAATGATAGACATGTGGTTCGAGCATTCCCAAATGACAAATAAATTTGTGCGCGACTTGCAGAACCCAGATTGTTCAACCTGTCACAGATGAATTATGAATTCTTGTGCATCCTGATTCACTGCTAGCCAACAAGAAGCCTTCCCGACGTAACTACATACTCAGGACCGCACAAGATAAACAATGGTCGACGAGCTTTCGACTGAATTCACACCTGTACGGGAGCAATATAATGCTCTCGGTACCAACTTGATCCACTACAACATAGTTACAGATTTCAGAAGAGGAAACCACAGTCGCAAAAATGACTTACTCTGCCATGAATAGAGCAACTTGTCTCTTATGAGGGGAACGTACGGTACTGATGTTGACAAGAAGTGGCCCGTTTAAGATTAACTCACTATGTGGCTTCGGCATTAGTATGGACAACTCGCTTACCACAACTTTCACAGATGGATGAAGCACGATAACATAAAAAATGGATCACCAACAATAGTCCAGTTTCAGCAATTTTGAACTTTAGGTGTAGAAAAGCCAAACTCCGTGAAACATTAGCTACACTTTGATTCCTTGGTGATTTTGAGCTAGATTTATACAGCTTCCAAAAGGTTACCGAGTTAAAGAGATAGTTATTAGGGCGTACAAATCATGAACAGCTGCTTTGGTGAAATGAAACAAACGTAGTAAAATAAGGTGCACGTCTTCTTTCATAGAATCACTAATCTGAGCGAACTGCATACCATGAATAAGGCAATGGAAAGCTGCAACCTTTTGTTTCGAGCCACAGGGTCTATCATTCAACCTCGAACAAAGAGGAAGCTGAAGCGCGGTGTTGCTAGTCATTGCAAACATGACAATGTCAGCAGAGCAGACAACTTCCAGTATCCTCATGAAAATAAACGCCTCGTAAAACAGATAAGATATTGAATGCCAAATGATTTTTTATATGAACAGCTCATACAGTGTGATTGAACAGAGACGCCAGATGATCAAAGGCAACGAAATTAGAAGACTTCGATGCGAGGAAAGAAGAGAATAGCATGCCACTTCTCGAATAAATAAAACCGGCCGAGATACGCTTGTAACGAGGGAAATCACCCAGAGATTGAAAGCTTCGTAAGAAATGGCGAGTCATAGTGGCCCCATATCGCTTGCATCCGACCGAGCAGATCTGTAAGTTCAGATTGACCACACAGTCATCATAACAAGCAAAAAATGGCGATACCAAAGGGAAGGGAGAAGGGTCAAGGACCCCAATAAAACTGCCCTCCGTCACTGATTCGCTGAATTCCCGAAAACGTGAGTCAGTAAAGCCCAACAGTCTCCAGTTACTTCAGCAGTGATGGGGGCAGAATTAACCTCATCCACCACTGCCACACATTGGAGGTGCACTTGGAGCGCCTGTCAAAAAATAAGAAAGGTCGGTCAATTTGCGGCAGAAAGAAACTCAATTTTTTCTGCTAATTTAAACGTGACGGCATTAAAATGTCACAAAGCAACACATTATTATTTGAGACCCACAAACTCTGACATGATTTTGAAGTTACGCATCTTGTGGTGTCAAAGTTCACGAACATAACTGGAAAGCATAAAAGTACTGCAAAACCGTTCTGTATCCATAAGGAATTAACAGCAGTGCACATCGACCGTGTTTTTGACAGCGAATTTACAGATCAAATCAGACACACCATGTCCGCTTGTATTGGAACTAATTAGATCAGAGTCTATCTTCCATCCATACGAACACCATGAAAGAATTTGAGTTTCATCTTGGTCAAAAACTACCAATAGATATGAGTAGTAATCTCAAGTAGCTGCAAGGCGATTGACAAGCGGGCAAATCTTTTAAGCAAGAGTAAATCAAGATGATACTAAACAAGCCTTTTTGTCACCACTCTAGGGAGCGGATAGTAGATTAAATGTACACTCAACGCTTAGAGGCATTGAATGTGAATGGTTGTAAAGTGTGGACTGAAGCTGATTGACAATCCCAGCGACTTTTACTGTTCTTGGCAAGCCATAACTGACGTCCTATGGTTCAGTTCGACCTGAAGATGACTTAGTCGTTAGGCTGGCAGGATGGTGACAAAGTTGGTTGTAGTCCGCAGCCCGTCCTCCTACTAGCTTAATCTGTTTTGAGATGAACTGGACTGTTGTATCAGCTAGAACAGACTCAGCTTGGTAGAACCTGTCGGAAGCATAGAAGACGAGAAAGAAGGGTTTGTCGAAGTCAGTAGTTACTGGAACGGTACACAGCCGCATAAAGTAACCTGGTGCTTTGGGTGCTCTCGCTAGGCCCGGGGGATTTTTGAGGGTGGTTGACAGTTTAAGGTTCTAACCTTTCAGTCGTTCAGCAGTTCCTCCTATCGCTCTTCCACAGCCAAGGTTTCACCCAACTTCGTGTGGATTACCCTGTGCAGCTGGATCGCAGAGGCACTCGATGAGGCCTGACGTTTTCCGGATCTTTTCACAGTGATGATTTCTACTCGACTCGGTGACAACTCTTGTGCACGTAGGCAAATCGATCTTTAAAAAAGCAAGCAGGAGGACGTGATCTGAACAGTCCATATTCCCGGTCAATTCCCAGCGGAACGTAAGAAAATCCTCCAGAAGATCATACACTCTTGGCCAAAGCGACGGACCTCACAGAAAGCATTCATGCAAACTGTTTCATAAACCTGCGATAGGTTTTAGCCGCCTAAACGATCGCTAGATCGGGCTTGAAGTGCATCACATGAGTGTAATCAGTGTACAAACAGGATATCTGACAAAATTCAAATTATATACATGTGCACATACATCACACCGGCCTGAAAACATGCATGATGCCAACGCGCCATCATTTATTATTATCTTATTAAAAGTAGATAAAAGAAGGAAATATCGTGCAACTGTCTGGCCTTGATGATAACTGTATGGAAAGCTTGCCCATTTGTTATTCTCTGATGTTTGTGGTATTCGACAACGCTCCAGCAAGTTTTTGAGGATGGGCATATGGGAGAACTTGCGACCCAAGAACAGGTATTCTAGAGGAATTACCAACAACAGCCGGCCACGAGCTACACTGATAAACCACCACGCAAGATTGGTTCGATATGTTCTTCTCAGCTGGTTCGCTTATTATAGCTGTTCGAAATGCGAAAGTGGATTTTCCGGGTCACTGCTCATTTTGGGCAGCACCGAATGAAAACAGATTAACCACCAAACCCGTGACGTCTGTCATATGCGTTTTTCAGATGCAGCACGGTGATAGCTTCGAAATGACCCATGCGCCATACTATTCAGTCAGAGATTGTAAAATGTTTACCTTGGGTGGCAGTTTTACATAGACATGACCCAATCTATCGATCATCATTTCAACTATACTCTATCAGGGTTAAGCTCATTCTAAAAAACGGCCTCAGACGACTGGTAAACATCCTCCTTATTCTTCTGTCCAAGAGTGCACAGCGATAAGGTCAACTTTGGTGGTAGACGACAACCTGTTGCCACCTGGCTCGTTACTACCTGACCTAATCAGATCTTGTGGTTCTACGCCAACTCAAGTAGCAGAATCGTGGTTGCCGGCTCGAGGTAAGATTCCCTAAATCAGTCCTATATTTCGGTTTTAGTAACTGGTTAGCAGTATAAAGCCCTATGGATGGCCGGTGATGTGGGGATGGAGAATGGAAGAACCAGCATATGCGGTGAACCCTGCGTATTGCTTCTTTCTTGTACTTCATTCTCGTTCGTTGTTTTCGTCCTTCGCCGTGATTCCGATGGACCCTAACTTATTCAGATTTGTGCAATATATATACATATATATATGTTCAAGGAAATGCCAACGAATCACAGTTACGAGTCTTCTGTATACTCTCCAACGAACAGCTTCCATGCACACTCCTGAGGCTACAAAATAGATTCTGGTGAGATATTAATTCGGACATCACAATTATAGGAAGTTTGGGCAAGAGAGCTAGGGATATGCATATGTGACGAGTGGCAGTAACCGAAAGACCGGACGTGTGCTTCTGGGGAAATTTTTTCACTCACCCAGATACTACTTGCAACATATATGTATATATACGAATGAGTGAGGACTCAAGTAGGTTGCACGTTTTTCTTAACCGCTTAAACGAAGCGCGAGATGTTGCAGGACTGAATTGGTTCGCACCACATTGGTGTAAGGAGGAGAATTGGGTGAGGTGGATGGATGTGGTTACTTGGTTAGTTGCACCACACCTAGGGATCGTGCACCAGATGAAGTGCGTTCGCGCATGCGCGGAGTCAACGTGTCAGTCGCTTGCCGATCAAAGACGGACTTTATACAAAACCATAGAATTAGTCTTGCTATATGGCTCAAAAACGGCCGTTGAGAGATGTGCGAAGGTCGTCGACGTCTGAACACCGTTTTATTCGTAGTATTGGAATAACACGACGGGGCACTGCTTTCAGTAACTCAGAAGTTAGGTTTACAGGACCAGGCTCTGAGACAGTGAATATGAATGGATTGCAGCGATTGGGACATGCTCTGTGCAAGCTTACAGAAGGACTGACTCGCCGAAGGCTGCCCCACGAGCCAGGTAATAGCTGAAGGTGGTTTGAGGTGGTCAATTCATGATGTGACCAGAACACGATAACTTTACCCAGTGGATTATTCGAACACGTTGGGATTCTATAGCACCTCCACTGTCTCGTACTTTGCTCCAATTTTGACAAATCGTGACCGGGTTTTGGCCGAATTCCTGAGCAACCTATCATAATGTGGTGCTATGATTATTCCACGATGAGTTTTTACCTTTTTCACGAGGTGAGGACAGTATGTTTATTTTATTTATGCATTATTTTTTCCATTTTGTTTCTACATCCACATTTTTCGATTGAAATGTGGCAGTATGTATTGCACGCAAAAGTCTATACAATAAAATACGATGCCACAGACATTAATCTTCCTACAGTTGGACTGTTACTTCTTCGCTAAAGCTCTTATTATCTGCGAACTGTGGTATACATCTTTCTCGCTATTATGCTCACACCTATAAAACGAAAATTTAACAATTTACATTTTCAGGCTGCAGAATCTGGCAGTCTGTCCTTTAGTTGGGAACACATGATCGGTTTGGATGTGAATACAGCTTTAAATGTGCAGCAAAGAATGTCGCAGTGCGACGAGAACTGTGTCGAAAATTCGTACAAGATACGAATAAATGATTATCTGCACAGAATTGGAGAATTCTTTCTCCGTTGTATATTCGCTGTGCAGGCAAGGCGCATCGCCCACCTAAACAGGACTCCGATGCACTAAGTTTTCCAACTTGTGCATTGCAACCACATGCTACCACTACAATGTCAGAGCGTTTGCTCTTCCGAGTAGGAGTGACGAGGTTATCGTAAAATTCGTCTTTCTCCATATCAGTGCTGCAGTCTGTTGGAGCGTATGCCGAGATAACAAATAAACTGCGCTTAACACTACTATCCTTTCGGACGCCGACTGATCCCTGAAGTCTCGTGGCACACAAGCGACTGTTGACTGGGATCCAATCTAAAAGGGCTGCTTTAGCCTTCTCACTTAAGACTATTCCTACCCCGCGTTGACCCACAGCTTCAGCTGCTTCGTCTCCTGAAGTGTGAGGGAAATATCTTGACGAGACGCTTGGTGCAGTTAGTTGAATTACTCTACTCGAATCCTGAATTCGTGGTTCACTCACGCAGCAGACGTCAATCGAAAGTGAGTACACTGTCAGAGCCAAACACGCCTTTTGGCCAGCCTGCATGAAAGTGCGCACATTGAAGGAACCCAGATGCAGAGGCTGACGAGGCTTGAGAAAATGTGAGCTAACAGATTCAAAACCATCTACTACACTACTTGACAAGTAGTTGCGATTATTGGGCGTATTGACAATGGAGACACTATGGATATGCAGAGGGGCAAAGAGATCGGGTTGGAGACAGAAGAGACAGGTTGAATAAAAGAGAGGGAACTCTGAGCAGTAGCATACTTATCACTACCCACCCCGCTCGATGCAATGGGCAGCGCGGTCCTGATTATCCTGCGCCACGACAAATGCAGTATGAAATTATTTGTAGGCGTGTAAATCACGGGGAATGATGGACGGGTACTGCTAGCGAGTCCAGCCGCCAAACAGAAGAACGATTAGGGTTCTCAACCAAAGCCTTTGGTTCTGACAAGAACCTGACCGCAAGCCAGCGGGGTACAGCTGAGTGGGCGCTCATCTACTTGGATCAATTAGTCTTCCACTTGTTTTTACGATTGAGCTACTAACTCAGATCAACCCCCAACTTGGAGGACCAGGAGACTACTTCGTCAAGCCTCTACCCATTGACCTTCCAGGCATGATTGGATCTTTGGCTTGAGATAAGCCATGCGGTATAGGTCTCTGGGCCACGGAGGCACGCAAGCCGTCACACCACGTCAAGGTGTAGTCTCGTTGTGACGGACACGGACAAGTCCGACGTCGTGATTGATTACGCAACACCTTCATGATGCAGGATAAAATGGATGAAAATACACTGAATACTCGTAGGAAGAACAAAATTTTGTTCGGCGTCTAATGTCCTCCTGCAAGCAGGAAGCAAGCTAAACCATGAAACAGTTTTTACTGAGAATGATATAATGTTAATAACACTGCGTTGTTGGTAGATGTAATGCGCCAATGTTTCGACTACCGTGGGTAGTCTTTCTCAAGGCAAGTTTTACAATCAAATCTGGAACAGTTCCCTTAGAAGTTAAAATTGTTAGCAAATAACGAGGTCCTACGCGATGCATTCATTAGCAGAATTTAATCTAACTCCATTCGACAACGCCTCCTAAAAAAGGGACGCCTGGTCTTGACAGTGTCCATTAACAGGCACGTTCTTCGCAAACTGTGTCATCACTCTCCGCCATCTTATTCGTTTGATCTCATTTGCTCGGGGTTTGTGTATCATCAAGATGCACCCAAAGAACTACATCCCGAACAAACAATAACGGCAGTGACCACTGATCGATCTTGCTTCTGTGGATATGCCAGACATCCTAGCTCCAAATGTCCTGTTAAGGATGTTGAGTACAAGCAGTGCAGTAAAAAAGTCCAATACCAAAAGGTTTGCCTCGCAGCAGAAATCCGTCAACGGTTAGCTCTTTACTATCTCCTATGATAGTTGTGTCCGTTCCGCATTGTCTTCTAACTGCGGTCGCATAGGTTGCTGCATGTATTGAATGATGCTGAAATTCGAACAGTCGCATATCTGGTTCCGTTGTTCACAGACAATGTTGGAAAATAGAACGATCTTGTAGTCTTATTACCATAGCGACAACAAACCGGACAATTCGCAAACAAGGGCACTGCTGTGACACTGTCTCACAAAAAATTTCAACAAACCATATTTTAGTTTTCTGTTTTACCCAATCTCCGTGTTGATGCATTTCCAAGTCACGTCAACGCAAAAACGCCTGTAATTCCCTTTGGAGGCGAAAATGAATAGTTCTCCATAGGCAATATTACGGAAGTCCTACCGCCTCGGTTTCCCAATCTTTACATAGCTCAACTGCTATTGTTACCAAATCCCCGTTGCGGACAGAAATCGATCAATCACTAAAAGAACAAATCATTGGACCATCCAACTCATCTTGGCATCCTTCGGCACTAGTCATTACCAATGATTGACGGAGACCCGGAAGGGTGATTTATTACGATCAAACATCAAATCGGTTCACGCATCTTCATCATCAACACCGTTCAGCGTAAAACCGCAAGGCAATTCTCACTGACCCCTGCCTGTTCCCCAGAGTCACATTTCTATAGGAACAGTGAATATCCAAGGGGAACAAGGAATGAATCTACACAGGTAGGAAAAAATGAAACGCTGCTGCAGACAACACACGGAACACAGCCTAGCTGCACAAATGCACTTGTTCAATCATTCTGATGATATAGAAAATGACAAGACGATCGCCGCTGTTTGCGATTCACTGACATTTCCTTCAGTGTCGCCAGCCAGCTACTTGACGGGTCGTTCGATCCCCAACCACGAAGACGTGAGACGACTTCTTTACCTAAGTTCGCTGTACATTTTCTCATTCCACGTTGTCACGTCATCTGCCGACCTCCACATGGCTTCTTCCATTCCTCGCGAGGAACCCAAAATAGGGCATGGTATGGTAAACGGGTGTTCGCCATGCGCAACACGAAACCCAACTGGCGTAGTCTACCAAGTTTCATCGGCCGAGATAAGGTATTCTCAGAATTGGCACCTAATGCTAGATTCCTGACCTCCACATTACTCAACCGGTCACTCCATCCAATCCTGGCGATACTACGCAGACATCGGTTGCTTGCATGTATATGGCACACCATCGGAGTAAAGCGAAAAGCGATAAAAATCAACGCTGACGCATCGAGGTCTCTTGGTACAGTTTCGACGCAGTTTCTTTGCGGGAAGAATACAATCGCGGCTATACTTCCTCGCGGGTATTTGGCTTCCGCATCGGCCATGACTCTGAAAGATGGGTATGAATCTCTAGGTACCTTAGGACAGTTCACTTGGGGCTTTTCGTGCGACCCATGAACTTCCCATTCTTAGTAGAGGACGTTAAGAACAAAGTACCAACTTGTCTTCTCCATCGAATTAAGATCAATGTTTTGCAAAATACCGACTGAAAACTCGAGAAAACTTACGTCTCATTTCGAACACTTGAATTCTGATTTCAAGTGGCTACGAGTAGCAAATATCCCTTCAGAACAGTTGACGAATAAGCCCGAATTTAATTTGTATTTCCTCGCCGAGCTGTGGCAACATCAACAATGATCGACTCATTCTTTCAACCGTTCGCTGTATGCAAAATGCCTTCAAACATTCATTCGGACCGTACGTCCTCATTCATGTCTGTATATCCTAAAAGAATTGTTACTAACAGGGCGACAATTTACCATCCACAATCTAACGGGCAAACGCAACGTCTAAACGGCACCAAATGGCGTTGCATCCTTTTGGTAGCCAAAACAAGGTCCCTTACAACCACTAAATGAAGAGCTGTTCTTCTACATGCAGTACAGTCCATTTGCTTCTTTGCAGGCACTGTTACAAACGACACTCTACATGAACGCTTGCTTCGATACAACAGAAAGTCTATTTCAGGAGTGTCTCCGCCAAACTAGCTTACCGTTCCTGGACCCATGCTCATGAGCGGCAACGTTTGTTCACGGAAATACGAGCTTGTCGAGGGTGAGATTGAGCTCATGAAATGCAACTCGGAATACGCTCATGTATGGTTTCCATATGAAAGGGAGGAAACAGTTTCTACTCACATTCTTGCCCCCAAAACAGCCACGTAGTCCTGATGATTCACCAGTCCATATTGAAGAAATCAATGATGCACCAGATGACCACACACAGTATAAACATGAACTGCTCATGCAGTACCATAATATGACTAGTAAACGCTGCGGGGAAGAATATGGTATATTCCCTGCTGTTATGATCACATTTTTAGCTAACTACCGTGAGCCTCTGATAGCTGAACTTGGCGTTTAGGCTGCAAACGTGTCATCACCAGTCGAGATGACATCACCAGTATGCTATGACAAAAACTAACAACGTGGGCTACAAGCAACACTGATTTACAAAACAATTTAGATATTCTGGGCCTCCAAATCTCCTCATTCTAGCTTGACGAGCATGTGACCAAAACACAAGGAGCCATTATTAATCGCAGTATACCACACGAACTAATTACTTTCCTTTCCCTAACGGAGCAACTGAAGCAGAGCACAAAAAGAGATAGACGGATGCATCAACTGAACCGATCTGAACTACTTCCTGGAAATACTACGAAGACATTGGTGTTCAAAGATTGGCAGCCTTCGCACCCATTCTTAACGATGAAGTTCCAGGGCCGTAAGACAGAAATGACCTTACTACTATGGTGAAAAGTTGGTAAATTTCTGTATGACCTGCAGACGCTACGGATGTCTGAAATCGATAAACATGAATCAAGTCTTTTACATGTTCCAAGATACGACCGCTAGATAACAAAAAATATCCAGTTTACCAAAATTCCCCTTTGAAGGAAAGGGGTTCGGTTTGGGATCAGTTCAGCCCTATAACAATCGACACTTAGACGGTGCTACATGCATCCCAGATGCAGGTCATTCAGATGAGAGCGAACAACTTGCAACTCGATTGAGCTTCGTCATTTTCTAAGACACTTGTCTAGACAAATGTTATGCAGTGGTGGGAGCATAAAACGAACACAACACAAATCTCAGCCCTCTGAGACTATGCACACAATCAAAACAGGCGTTGAGCCTGAGAGCACAGAGACGGATTGATCGCAACACCGATTGGATACACGAGAGGTGACCGTAACCGCACGGCGGTTGACACGATACTGGAACCACAGTATACGACGCGCACGATTCAAGCTAGGTCTCCCACTAGCTGTACACAGAAGACGGAGCCTCACGAGTAACGTGTATTGGCACACGGCTCGGCGGCCAAGAAGGTAAGTCGGAAAAACATGTCAAGTACGCTCGGGTCACCACTGCTTAAATAGTCTTAGGCCAGGTCGGGCAAATTAGTGCGTCACAAAACTGATCAATCATCGTGCAGCAGTGGAGAGGCGCGGCAAAAATTTAATTAATGGAAAACCGAAAGTAGCGGGAAACAAGAAAACGATACAGTTCTAGGAAAGGATAGTGGCAGAAATAAAATCTTCATAAAAAAGCAGGGGGAGACATTGCCGTCTCCCCAACCACAACTATCAATGTATAGGGATATTTCCACAAACCTCCCGGTTGGAAAGTTGAGAAGGGATGAGAATAGTGAACAATGACGAACACTCAGCTTTTGAAACTTAGGTTGAAGATCGATACAGGCGCGATCATTTCGGTTGCTCGTGTACAGGAATCAGAAGACATAAATGAATTTCTCCGGCACAGTCCAGCGAGAGGCAATGCGGCAGTACGGCACGATAAGCTAAGCTGAAAGTTTATTTTTTACAGAGAAAGATAGAAAACGTCAGCTTACGAAAGACGTACCTATTTTACTATCTATATGATCTGTCACTATCATACGATGGTTTGAAGTAGCAATTAAAGCCGAAGTACATTGCGGCAAGGCTAACAGTTGAACAACTTGAACAGAAATGCATATTTAAGTAGGTATCCAATTGTGTGGAGTTCGAGTTCGAGGGAACGCAAGGTGCGCCTGTACGATAATGATGAGAGCCAGCAACGTCGCGAAGAGCCTAAGAGTTTCTCGATAGCAGGGATCTACGCCGGAACAACCTTCTGCGCGCTAGTGACAAAGATCAGACAATGCTATATATATATATATATATATATATATATATCGCCAAACAATTCTAACAAAGCATGGATGAGTGATATCCAACGATGATATCCCCTGCCATTCCAGGCTGTGCCGAATTCCAACTGGCTAGTGGGTTGATCAGAACGCTACTTTACCCGTCAACCACAGACTAAGCATGGTACGGCTTGGGATTCTAAGTATCGGATCCCGTGACCAAGGAAGCCGATAAAAAATATTGCAATATTGGCTTCTTGAAGCTGAAGTAGTCAAGAGGAATGAAAAATACGCTTCTTATACAGTCGAGAACATCTGATAAAACTGAACTCAACCAAACGGATTTCGGAATCATAAGATACTGCAATCTCGATATGTATAGAATAACTTCCAATATTGAACTGAACGAAGAGAACTTACCACCACTTCTGTTTATACTCCCAAATCGCCTTCCCGGCGGTCTGGGGGGTCTGAAAGTTCAACAATTATAGCGGATAAAGACCGACCCACCCTTGACCCCACAAACTGCGCTGGTTTGAGTTCGTGTTACCACCACGGAACAACTACAATAAACATAATTATGAAGGCCAAATGCAACTGGACCTACATCAAGAGGTAACATGGTTCGGAAACTTGTAAAAATAATCAGATCAATTGATATAACTTACAAAAGGAAGACGAGATCCAAAAATCCACTTAACAATCGTCGTAAATAATGGACACCCCATGGCTGCTTCTCCACAACTTCTC
Organism: Fasciolopsis buskii; assembly: GCA_008360955.1. NCBI lineage: Eukaryota > Metazoa > Platyhelminthes > Trematoda > Plagiorchiida > Fasciolidae > Fasciolopsis > Fasciolopsis buskii. The sequence goes on along the minus strand of LUCM01010741.1, from coordinate 228,641 downwards.
CTGAAATATAGAATAAAACGAATGGATAAAAGTATTGATAAGCGGGATGACGGGGAAACAAAATAACATAAAATGTGGGATAAACATTTCGCACATTCAGTTGTTTTATGAACTTAAAGGAATAAACTATGATTATAACGAAACTCCAACTTGAAGTGACGTAACGGACTGCGTGCCTCCGTGGCCCAGAGACCTATACCGCATGGCTTATCTCAAGCCGAAAATCCAATCATGCCTGGAAGGTCAATGGGTAGAGGCTTGACGAAGTAGTCTCCTGGTCCTCCAAGTTGGGGTTTGATCTGAGTTAGTAGCTCAATCGTAAAAACAAGTGGAAGACTAATTGATCCAAGTAGATGAGCGCCCACTCAGCTGTACCCCGCTGGCTTGCGGTCAGGTTCTTGTCAGAACCAAAGGCTTTGGTTGAGAACCCTAATCGTTCTTCTGTTTGGCGGCTGGACTCGCTAGCAGTACCCGTCCATCATTCCCCGTGATTTACACGCCTACAAATAATTTCATACTGCATTTGTCGTGGCGCAGGATAATCAGGACCGCGCTGCCCATTGCATCGAGCGGGGTGGGTAGTGATAAGTATGCTACTGCTCAGAGTTCCCTCTCTTTTATTCAACCTGTCTCTTCTGTCTCCAACCCGATCTCTTTGCCCCTCTGCATATCCATAGTGTCTCCATTGTCAATACGCCCAATAATCGCAACTACTTGTCAAGTAGTGTAGTAGATGGTTTTGAATCTGTTAGCTCACATTTTCTCAAGCCTCGTCAGCCTCTGCATCTGGGTTCCTTCAATGTGCGCACTTTCATGCAGGCTGGCCAAAAGGCGTGTTTGGCTCTGACAGTGTACTCACTTTCGATTGACGTCTGCTGCGGTGAGTGAACCACGAATTCAGGATTCGAGTAGAGTAATTCAACTAACTGCATCAAGCGTCTCGTCAAGATATTTCCCTCACACTTCAGGAGACGAAGCAGCTGAAGCTGTGGGTCAACGCGGGGTAGGAATAGTCTTAAGTGAGAAGGCTAAAGCAGCCCTTTTAGATTGGATCCCAGTCAACAGTCGCTTGTGTGCCACGAGACTTCAGGGATCAGTCGGCGTCCGAAAGGATAGTAGTGTTAAGCGCAGTTTATTTGTTATCTCGGCATACGCTCCAACAGACTGCAGCACTGATATGGAGAAAGACGAATTTTACGATAACCTCGTCACTCCTGCTCGGAAGAGCAAACGCTCTGACATTGTAGTGGTAGCATGTGGTTGCAATGCACAAGTTGGAAAACTTAGTGCATCGGAAGCCTAGTTACGTGGGCGGTTCGACTTGCTTATACGTGACAGCGATGGGCCGCGAACTTCGGTTAGTGAAGTCGTGCGCGATAGGAATGGAGAGCTCATCCAAGATAAACAACAAAGGCTGAACCGTTGGGCTGAGCAATTTAAGGATCAGTTTAGCTGGCCACACGCTAACGTACTTAGGCCGACGTCTGAAGTTGCGTGTCCTTGGGAAGTGTCTGTTGACTCCCCAACGGAATTGGAAGTAGAGTCGAATATTCGATTTCTGAAGAGGGGAAAGGCGGCCGGTCCCGACGACCTTCCCTCAGTTCTTTTCAAACTTGGTGGAGAAGCTCTGATGAAATATCATATCGTGATATTTGGAACGAGGAACGTATTCCGTTATCGTGGGGTGAGTCATTGATTGTGCCCATTTTTAAGAAAGGCGCACGGAGTGAGTGTAGGAATCATCGTGGCATTAGTTTGATTCCAATAGTTATTAAGATGTTAGCGTCGATAATACTGCGTCTTTTGACACCGATTCGCGAGAGCAACATCCGCGAACAGCAGGCCGGATTTCGTCTACGTCGAGGTTGTATCGACCAGGTATTCACTCTTCGACAGGTACTGGAGACGCGCCACACCCAGCCCCGCCTTACGATCACAGTTTTTCTCGATCTGAAAGGTGCGTTCGACTCAGTGGATCGGACAGCACTATTCAGTGCTCTCCTCCAGAAGGGCATGCCAGCGAAGTTCGTAAGCCTGTTGCGAGCATTGTACTTGCATACTTGTAGTCGCATGAAGGTATAGGGTGAACTGTCAAGTCCATTCGAAACGACTAGCGGCGTTCGACAAGGGCGTCCCATCTCTCCATTCCTGTTCAACTTCGTCATGGACGAGATGATGGAGGATGCTCTAGTAGGTTTTCAGAATGTAGGAGTCGAACTGGGAAATGGAGGAAAGCTATGTGACCTAGACTACGCAGATGACGTTGTGTGCCTTTTCGAGTCTGCGGACCATGCACAACGTGCACTAGACAGACTCGATGTCTGTAGCACGGTTCACCATGTGCTTTGCACCTTCAAAGTGCAAGGTGCTGTTACAGGACTGGACGACAGTAATGCCAAACTTGACACTGGATGGACAGAAACTGACGATTGTGGACCGTTTTACTTACCTTGATCGCTGCGCATTGAACGATGGGAGCTCAGCAGTAGTGGTAAACGCACGTATACCGAGGGCTCGAGCAGCTTACGTCGGACTGAAGCACTTGTGGCGTCGGCCTGATATTTCACTGAAGTTGAAAGGTCGTGTGTACTGTGCTGCAGTACGTTCAGTTCTGTTGTATGGTTGCGAGACGTGGAGTATGCGTGTGGGCAATGTTCGTCGGTTGGAGGTTTTCGACAACCAATGTCTACGTAGTATGGCTAGTATTGGATGGAGTGACCGGTTGAGTAATATTAAGGTTAGGAATTTGGTATTGGGTGCCACTTCTGAAAATAGCTTGTTTCAGCGTATGAAACTCAGTAGATAGTGCTGGTTGGGTTTCGTGTTGCGTATGACGAACACTCGTCTACCATACCGTGCCCTATTTTGTGCTCCTCCTAAGGAATAGAAGAACCCATGTGGAGGCCAACAGATGACGTGGCAACGTGGGATGAGAAAATGTACAGCGAACTTAGGTAAAGAAGGTGTCTCACGCATTCGTGGTTGGGGTCCAAAAGACTCGTCGACTTGCTGACTGGAGACACTTAGGGATATGGCAGTGAACTGTGAACAGTGGCGATCGTGCTATCATTTTCTACATCATCAGAATGATTTGTACATTTGTACAGTTAGACTGTGTTTCGTGTGTTGTCTGCAGCAGCGTCTCATCTTTTCCCACCTGTGTAGATCCATTCCTTGACTGTGACACCGAACCATATCACCTTTTTGAACCCAGCGAAGAAGTCTTGCTGCACCTATACGAGGCAATACCCTATTTAAAGTTTTCATAACTTTTTGCCATGTCATTGACTAACTACTACAGCCCATCCTCTAATCACCTGTCGCAAAGAACAGGGTGAAATGAGACAGTCGTCCTGTGGACATGCGCGAAACATGCTCTAACCATCTCAGGTATTCAGTGCTCTGCCGACAGGACCCTGCTGCCCAGTATCGTAAACCTATCTTCTGAGTTACTGAGAATGATCCCAACATGTTCTACCAATAACGAAAGTTTACGGACATCTGGTCTCAACGACCATGGTCCTGATCCGCATAGGAGTAGCGACCAGAACCGAAAGTATGATCGAGATTGGAAAACATTTCCTCTTCAGTGCGCAGGTTGCGAAAAGCGCCTATTAACATTGATGGTTTAGTGGATTAGGCGTCTGTCATATCAAAAAAGTTAAGGGTTGGAATCCCAAGTCCACAATGATCGCTTTTTGCGGTAGACAGTAATTCGCTGTCGCCAGACTCAATGCCACGTGATCTACTGGGACCTGACTTAGTTCTGTGTCACCCCGAGTTTCAAGATCATGCATGTCGGCTTCCTCCTCCTTCTCGTGCACTGAGCCCTAGCGGTAATGAGGCGAGTCCCTTCAACTGCACTCACGAGGGAAAAATCTTATCAAAAGTCACAAATTTGTCGGTTTCTATGGTTATCAAGGGCAGTGGGGTCCTTTACCGGTTCCGTCGTATCTCATTCGTGGTCACTAACAAAAACCCAAGTTACCAGCCAGTGATCAATGAAGTAATCTAAACTGAAAAACCGGACGTAACTTTTACCTACAGCGATAACCTAAGTAGCTGTGGGAATGCTAAAGGACCGGAGGTGGTCAAATGGATTGAGCGTCTGCCACCGAAAGGATCGGAGGTTCAAAACCCAAACCCGACGATCACTGTCGCCCGGCCCGTTAAGACACCTGATTTTGTGAGACCTTAAGTGGTTTTGGAGAGCCGCGCGACAGCATAGCCGTCTTCCAATTGTCACAATCAGGCTATTTACATAGGGTTGCTCGAATAAAGGCTCACTAGCGGACTTCAACCCCACCCGGTGTACTGGGCTCATAGTCTCTTCTTCGTTTTTCACTTCGAATGTCGAGCCTCAATCGCATCCCAGCGCGTCACGAAAACCAGATGGCTTTCAATCAGTCAAAAACCGGGTGCTCGGCAGTTTCCGTACTTATCCTCTGGCTTGCAGACTAACAGATTCCCAGCCCGTGAGTCACACACCCAAATCCAAACCAGCTTTCTGGTCAGTGGCGACTAACGGACACGATCCGTCCTAACTGTTACATGACCCATCAAAAGGAAAACAAGGCGGCTTTGCGCTTATGGCGCCAAATGGTAGAAAAACTCAACAATTACGAACACAGGTTCGGAAGAAAGCTTGGGCGTTTATGAACCTCTGAGTACTAACTCGGTTCACACCGAAAATTCTCTCTACAGGTTACGGCAGGAATGCATATCAAGGAGCCAAACGCACGATGATTAACTATAAGAGAAGTATCGAGAAACATGATGATCAGCGTTCGGCGTTAAACGGAAGAGCAAGCCAAGATAACGGCTATCTCCTACTCAGTTATGTCAGGTTTAATCGGGTACCTCCGCGATCCAGCTGCACAGGGTAATCCACACGAAGTTGGGTGAAACCTTGGCTGTGGAAGAGCGATAGGAGGAACTGCTGAACGACTGAAAGGTTAGAACCTTAAACTGTCAACCACCCTCAAAAATCCCCCGGGCCTAGCGAGAGCACCCAAAGCACCAGGTTACTTTATGCGGCTGTGTACCGTTCCAGTAACTACTGACTTCGACAAACCCTTCTTTCTCGTCTTCTATGCTTCCGACAGGTTCTACCAAGCTGAGTCTGTTCTAGCTGATACAACAGTCCAGTTCATCTCAAAACAGATTAAGCTAGTAGGAGGACGGGCTGCGGACTACAACCAACTTTGTCACCATCCTGCCAGCCTAACGACTAAGTCATCTTCAGGTCGAACTGAACCATAGGACGTCAGTTATGGCTTGCCAAGAACAGTAAAAGTCGCTGGGATTGTCAATCAGCTTCAGTCCACACTTTACAACCATTCACATTCAATGCCTCTAAGCGTTGAGTGTACATTTAATCTACTATCCGCTCCCTAGAGTGGTGACAAAAAGGCTTGTTTAGTATCATCTTGATTTACTCTTGCTTAAAAGATTTGCCCGCTTGTCAATCGCCTTGCAGCTACTTGAGATTACTACTCATATCTATTGGTAGTTTTTGACCAAGATGAAACTCAAATTCTTTCATGGTGTTCGTATGGATGGAAGATAGACTCTGATCTAATTAGTTCCAATACAAGCGGACATGGTGTGTCTGATTTGATCTGTAAATTCGCTGTCAAAAACACGGTCGATGTGCACTGCTGTTAATTCCTTATGGATACAGAACGGTTTTGCAGTACTTTTATGCTTTCCAGTTATGTTCGTGAACTTTGACACCACAAGATGCGTAACTTCAAAATCATGTCAGAGTTTGTGGGTCTCAAATAATAATGTGTTGCTTTGTGACATTTTAATGCCGTCACGTTTAAATTAGCAGAAAAAATTGAGTTTCTTTCTGCCGCAAATTGACCGACCTTTCTTATTTTTTGACAGGCGCTCCAAGTGCACCTCCAATGTGTGGCAGTGGTGGATGAGGTTAATTCTGCCCCCATCACTGCTGAAGTAACTGGAGACTGTTGGGCTTTACTGACTCACGTTTTCGGGAATTCAGCGAATCAGTGACGGAGGGCAGTTTTATTGGGGTCCTTGACCCTTCTCCCTTCCCTTTGGTATCGCCATTTTTTGCTTGTTATGATGACTGTGTGGTCAATCTGAACTTACAGATCTGCTCGGTCGGATGCAAGCGATATGGGGCCACTATGACTCGCCATTTCTTACGAAGCTTTCAATCTCTGGGTGATTTCCCTCGTTACAAGCGTATCTCGGCCGGTTTTATTTATTCGAGAAGTGGCATGCTATTCTCTTCTTTCCTCGCATCGAAGTCTTCTAATTTCGTTGCCTTTGATCATCTGGCGTCTCTGTTCAATCACACTGTATGAGCTGTTCATATAAAAAATCATTTGGCATTCAATATCTTATCTGTTTTACGAGGCGTTTATTTTCATGAGGATACTGGAAGTTGTCTGCTCTGCTGACATTGTCATGTTTGCAATGACTAGCAACACCGCGCTTCAGCTTCCTCTTTGTTCGAGGTTGAATGATAGACCCTGTGGCTCGAAACAAAAGGTTGCAGCTTTCCATTGCCTTATTCATGGTATGCAGTTCGCTCAGATTAGTGATTCTATGAAAGAAGACGTGCACCTTATTTTACTACGTTTGTTTCATTTCACCAAAGCAGCTGTTCATGATTTGTACGCCCTAATAACTATCTCTTTAACTCGGTAACCTTTTGGAAGCTGTATAAATCTAGCTCAAAATCACCAAGGAATCAAAGTGTAGCTAATGTCTCACCGAGTTTGGCTTTTCTACACGACTTTACTAACCGAAGTTCGCCGCCCACCGCTGTTACGCACAAGCTTAAACAGTCTTTGACTGTTACCTGAGGAGGCCGCTACTTACATCTCTTAGGCTGCTTAAACCCAGCAGTTTTCACGGTTATCCTTAAGACTTATCAGCAACTGACGCTGCAACTATCGACGCATCTTGGTCACCTCCTTATAGTTAGGGAGATGGTTTACTTGCTCCATTAGACCCAGTGACCCTTGCGAGATCCAGTATCTTTGGCGAACGCTAGATCTAGGACCACAGGCAAAATCTGCTGCCAAATGCATAACCTCCTTAATTTGATCCCGCTGATCGTCTACATTGCTGCTCGTCGAAGTTCTTAGTCACTCAGATAGTTTCTATTCGTACCTGTTGCGAACAGCCGAATCAGACAAACGTTCGACAGTCATTCGGGTTTGTGGCCTGCGTCAATGGTTATTCAGCTGCAGCACAAATCGCATTAAAACTAACACACGGTCCGATTCGACGTGCGTGGT
>LUCM01010741.1:205191-219717 GCA_008360955.1 Fasciolopsis buskii | reverse complement strand
CCCCAACTTGGAGGACCAGGAGACTACTTCGTCAAGCCTCTACCCATTGACCTTCCAGGCATGATTGGATTTTCGGCTTGAGATAAGCCATCCTGTACAGCTCGTTGGATCATGGAGGCACGCAAGCCATCACACCACGTCAAGGTGTAGTCTCGTTATGACAAACCAACGTTGCTGTGATCTGATAAGGTTTGGCTGAACGAGGTGCTGTGCTCATTCGTCACCGAGGCACCGCTTCATTAATATTAGCACTATGGAGTGGGCTTACAGGTCTGTAGTTTTCGACCTGTCATACCGACCAGACCACTATGGTGGACAGACACCGCTTTTGCCAACATTAAACCTTCCGGAGCCTTCTCCTGCAGCAGTAACATGATAAAGAGGCTTGAAGGGTATATATATATACATATATATATATATATAAACATATATATGCATATATATAATAATAATTATATAAATATATATATGAGGTGAAAATGCGTACGCTGAGCTAAAACGCTCATTGTGACGTTTTGATCCAAACTAGGACTCGTAGAGAATGATGTTCTTTCTCGTAGCTCAGGTTCAACAGGGTAGCGTTGGTTTGTTCGCTGAGCTGGGCAATTTGATTGTAAACGTTTCATCACCAGCCGAGATGGCATCGTCAATGCTATGATATTGCGGCCACAATATCAACATGGAAAGGCCAAACTTCGCAATCTTAAAGCAGAATAAAACGAACTGTTGCATTGGACACTTCCCTCGAGGGAAAGCCAGATGTCATGGCGGCGCCACAAGTGTCCTAGGTTCGTGGAAGCTGCTCCGGCTCCCGCAATTCGTGAGAACTCCTCCCGATACGCCAACCAGGCGTGATCAGACTCCCGAGGTACTTGAAGCTGCTGACTACCTCTAACCGATCACCGCAAAGGGTGATTGCAGCCACAGGCTCCTGCCAGTCTTGAAGAAGTACCTTGCAATTTGAAAGTGCAAAGCACATGCTGCATCTAGATGCCTCCATTGCCAAGCGATGTAATGCTCGTTGAATGCCCTGTGCATTGTCACCCAGCAAGGCGATATCATCGGCATGCTTCAAGTAAAAAGACTGTTCCCTGGGAGAAATTCAACTCGGCCGTCTAAACGACCAGATAAAGCGTTTTATAGTACACCTGTGACAAAAATGAAAAGAAATGGTGATAAAGGGAAGCCTTGCCGAACTTCAGTGATAACGACGAAGGATGGCAAAAGCCGGTCATAAGCCCTGACCCGACCTGAGGTATGACGCTACAAATCTTTGAAGATAGGCACACTTCCCAAATACTCCACCCCTTAACAAACGGTCAGTATTCGAAAGCCCCTGGATTTCATATTCGTGATGCAGGACGGTGTCGATAACAACCAGTTTTGGTGGGTTTCCCGTTACCTGCTGTCAGTCTTGGTCAGTAATCACATGACCTATGCCAAGACGTGCCTGGGAGGGTGACTGGCTTTGGTGCTGCTCGTTTCACCCACTCGGGAGTCAACCAATTGGTCCGTTACTATTATTGACGAATGTATGGACTGGTCACCGGCATGAAGAACGTACCCTGACCACAGGCCATCGTTATTTCCAGTTGTGGGTGCCCGCATCTTTCAATAAAAGATACACAATGTACACATCCATTAAAAACTTTTATGGGTGGCGCAGGGGGGCGGCAGCTTAGGCAAGAGTAGCTTCACCTGTTGAAGAACCAACACTGAGAAGCATCGTAAAAGACCATCAACATCACCACCAACATAGCACAGCGTTAAACAGCAAGGCAAGCATCGCTGACTGCTGCCTATTCCCCAAGGTTACATAACCATAAAAAAGTGAATATCCAGGAGAAACAAGGAGTGGGTCTACACAGGTGGGTAAAGATAAAACGGGCCCCTGGTCACTTCGTTTATTTAACATATCTATGACGGTTTGCTGACAGTCTTAATGGTTTTGCCCTCTTTTTGTATGGCTGGTCTTTTGTTGACGACGTGAATTTTTCTCTTCGAGTTTATTTGCACGAATGAGATCGGTCCGGGTAATTTCCCGGCCTGTTATTCCTGCCTGGGCCTGTTGATTTTCGCCATACTCCGAATGCTCCTAATTTCCTACAATCTGCAGCGGAACTTGGGTTCAATTTTCCGAATCGCTTGTTTAAATGGACGTTGACCGCCCAGAGCAGTTGCTATTTCCACGTTGCTCAGGCACGCTCTTGTCAAGTATACCCAACCTCTCACCAACCCCGACCGTCCTTCTGCTGTACCAGTCGAGAGTCTGGGTTTTCAATATCCCGATCGCACAGTTTCAAATAAGAGTGCGGCACAAACGGTCATAACGGTTAAGGGCGAGCAAACGCAATATGAGAACCGCGTTTGTCCATGCAGTATATCTGTCTGCATTCCTAAGCTGCTGAGCGGTAAAGCGCAGACCAGGATATTACAACATCTGGTGATTCATATACCACCCGACAAATGAATTCACTTCGACTGATTAAACTGTCAAAAATAAAAGAACAAACTTACCAGAACCGGTGACGAACGGCATGCCCACGCTCTACGCCTTTTGCACGGAACAATGGCGTTGTGTCCAGTTGTTGACCTTTTCGTAAACCTCATCACTTCTCTCCCTGAAAAGTTAAATCATTTAGACAAAGAAAGAAGTTTATAGGCTCTTGAAAGTTCATGTTTTTAACCTACAACAAACATGAACATTTTTTCTACGGTGATGTTGGCACAATCATGTGTAATCCCTAAACTTGTGGTCATTTAAAACAGGCGGTCCTCATTTTCAGCGCTACGTGATTAGGCTTCATTGGTAAGACAAGGATCGGACCAATCACCGTCGAGCTTTCGGTGGTTCATTTACGTGCTGCTCTCTTCCTGACTCAGCAGGGTTTTGAGCCCCGACGTAATGCTTATTTTTTCTTTGTTTCATCTGAATTTATTTTTCCGACAGTTTTTACTGAAACGATTCAATTGCATTGACCGTGGACACGGCAGTCCCGGACACCGCTGAACTGAACTTGTGGAATAATTTCGAGCTTAAGTAAATGCTTCGCCCCATAAGGCCAGTAATTTGATAACTAGTTGCGAGCTTCAACTGCCGATAAAATTGGCTTTTCCGTTTACGGCTATGGATCTTTTACCAAATTAATGTGCATAGCAGGCAAAATGCGTCTGCCGAATTCCATATTGGTCGACGGCGACTCGTCATCCGGCTCGTTACCTGACCTAGTGTGACTTTGTGGTTTTTTGGCACTGCAATTTTCAGTCACGGTCACTGATGCGTTTCTCTTCGTATCGTAGTGGCTGTGGGACACTTGCCTTCCACTGCAGTTGCTTGAAGCGTTACATATCTGCCTTGGTCGTCTGACCTGGAGAGACCTTGTGTGGTTCTTTACGCTTCCAAGTTAACAAATCACTATTTTCGGTGCCTACCCCCTTCTGTTCCCGTGGTATGTCTTAGCTGTTTCTAATGTCCCCTTTCCACTAACCTATGTTTCCAGCATGTCAGGAAAATAGTGATAAAAAACTGAAGCAAATCTGAGAGCATGCGCAGCATGCGACCTTTCTATAGTCATAACGTTTCATCTTTGGGGTTGAGGATAGAATGTAGCTGGATATATCCTCATTGCTATACCAAATGAAACAAATTATACTATCGGGTTGGGATCTCGATGGTCCTCCCGCGAAATGGTTCGAGAGATTGGGTAATGCATCCAAGAGCCTCAATCGATGACAGTTTGCTCCTCATTAGTTCTCTTTGTCTACACTTTTCAAACGCCTATTGCTTTACGTTCGTATATCCACTGTTTCTTCGTTTCTTTACTTTTGATTAGTCGGTGCTCTGAGTTAACCTCAAGAATCAAAGCGCATTGCCACACGGATAATCGTTATTTAAGACAAAAAACTGAATGCTTTATGTTTGGCCGCTTCCAACGTCCTTACGCTATAACTTGATATTTTAAAGTTTACATGCTGCATCTCTAGAACGGAGTTTGAATAATGCACTGCTGTAGCTGCTCCATTCAGATGACATGAAACCTTAGCTTCTTCATTTCATCTTTCTATATCCGGTTTTTGTTTATCATGCTCTTACTTAATCGAAGTCAAACGGAATTGTTCTCAGCAGTTGTTCTATCTGCTTCGGTTTGATTGCACCGTACTTGATAGGATGAAGCAACTGAAACGTCTATTTTTCATCCTTTTCTTATCGGCACCCACTGCTACCCACTTTTTGCTAAACTCGTGCTAATTAATCTACCACGCTCGTAATATTCATTTTAGATGGATAACGAAAGTGATCGCAATGAATTCGGTGTCCGACCAGTGTTCTACAACGGGTAAGTGGTACTCAACTTCGTCAGTTTCATATTCCTTTTTTGTAATACCCTAGAAGTTCGGAATCCTCCAAGATTTTCATTCGAACAGCTGTTCAGTTAGAAAACCAAACATTATTTGATGGCAAATGTTTCCTTGCATTCTGTTAGGTCTCGAACGGTTCAGGTACTACAACCGCTAGTACCATTGACATTCTCTAGCTTTCGCAGACGTGGATTCACTAGATCAGTTCATTCATGCGGTGTTTGCAGCCGGAAAGTATCGACCGCTCAAACCCTACAGTGTGCTTTCTACAGAAACCCTTAATTTTCGTTTTTCCGATTTAACGATCAACCAAGATATCACGAAGAATTGCGACTCAAGACTTTTATCTACTAACACCAATAGAAAAAGGAATATTAGTTTCAACGCTTTATTTAGGACTAGGTGTTCGATTCATTTATCTGTCTTCGATGTTCATGTCCAACCAGATAGGGCAACAAGCTGCCCTAGATTCAACTCTTGAAATTTTTAAAACGCGCTGAGTCACAGGAATGCGTATGCAAGTTCGCGCTTTCATTTCTTAATGACATGTCTGAAGCATGAGTGCAGTGGTAGGCACGCGTCCCGCGGTCACTGGGGCCCACTACAGCGGGAAGGCACCGGCAACTTTGACCATGAAACTCGAAATACCATAGAATCGCATAAGGTCACATTTGGTTAGGTATGGCAAGGATCCGGGCAAAACGGGTTGCCCTCTACTACCAAAGTGACCAGTAACAATGAGACTGCTACTCAAAGTAATGTGACGGTTTCGCGCATCCGAACCAAACGAGTCCTACAGCATGGCTTACTCAGGCCGAAAGTCCAGGCACGTTAGGAAGGTCAGTGTGTAGAGCCCTGGCAAACTAGTCTCCTGGTCCTCCAGGTTGGGGTTGGTTTGAGCTGACAAGTCATTCGGAAAATTGAGTGGAAGAATAATTGATCCAAACAAGTAGACTTCCACTCAGCCACTCCCCGCTGCTTTGCTGGCAGGTTCTAGTCAGAATCAAAGGCTTTGGTTAAAAACCCTAATCGTTCTTTTGCCTAGCGGCTGGACTCTGACAGTCTTCATCTAAGAAACCTCAACGAGTGGCTCAAACACAACGGAATCTATACTGCGTCGGTCATCACACATGTTAAATAGGACCCCGCTGCTCATTGTTTCGAGCATTGTAAGTAGTGATAAGTGTACGCCTGCTCCGAGTTCCCGTGCTGGATTAGTGCCCCGTTGCCTTGTGGGTAAGGTTTTTGAATCAACGGTCCCGGTTGTGGTTTCCAAAGAAAAATCCCTTCTGCGGTGTGAGCAGCGGCGAAGTACGGATAGCCCAAATACCTCCAACATCCTTTCTCCAATGAACCTTTCTGATTTTTGTACTTCCGATTTAGGGACCACACAAGTTGTCACGAAGAACTGCGGCTCAGTGGATTTATCTAATGGAAGCATTAGGGGAAGGGTGAGAAATAGTTCGCAAGCTTTACTTAAACTTAAGTGTTCACTTCACTTGGGTGCTTTCGACCTCCGCGCAGTCAGCCAGATATGATAAGTTGGCCCAGCCAGAACTCTTGAAACTTGCAAAATAGATAGACGTTGCATCTCCGAAATCCGCATGCAAGATTCCACTTCGCAGCCCAAATGCAACCTCATTCTCTTGCTTTACTCTTCGCGTGTCCGGGGATCTGGCTTCGAGCACTTGTGATCAGGCTGGCGTTGGGATCGCTCTGAGCATGTGGGCGGGGCATGCACTGTTAGGCTGGATCCCAGTTAACAATGGTCTGCATGGAGTTCGATTGAACGGTTTCGTACGTGTCAATAGCAGTCGATTGAAGCGTTGTTTATTCGTCGTATTTGTGTATGCGTCCACGGATTGTAGCGCTCCCGAAGCAAAGAAAAGCGTTCTACCTTAAGTCTTCCCTCTTTCTCCACATTGTGCGTCCAACGGACGTTGTGGTTGCTGCTGGTGATTTTAACGCTCAACTTGGCTATTTATCAGAGACTACACGGAATATCGACGGCCAATTGTTTGTCCCAGCCAATTGCGCTGCCATTAAAGATCGTTTCATTCGAGTTTGTTGCGCCCATAAACTTCTGGCATTATAAACGACGTCGGCTCAATTGGCACCCTTGTTCACTTTCACAATGTTGGATTAAGATTGATCACGTTGCTGCCGGTCGCCGGTGACGATCGAAGACCGTCGATCACTGGTCCATACTTGTGGAGTCATATCACTTTTTGGTTCGTACTTGCTTTTGTTTTCCCCTAGTCTGTGGTCACACCAGCATGAAAACCACTTATTTTGTGTACCTGATTTTAAGTGATAATCGGCGACGTCAGTTTTATTCGAAGCTTTCAATCCGGTTGTGGTCTGTGCACAGTGCCCACGATCCGAGCGAAAATTGGAAGCAGATCTTAGTATTCCCGGACTTATTGGCTGCTGCTCTACAGGACCCCATGTCATATGAACCTGATAAACAATGAATACCATTGACTTATGCTCCTTTGGATGTTTGCGGATTCGTTTCCTTAGATGTCGCATATAATGAGACGCGTGGATCTCTGGGACGTTATTTGACTAGAAGTCTGAGAAATGGCAGCTAGTAGTTGTGGATAAGGGAATAAGGGAAAAGGGAAAAGCTGTGTCTTTTGGAATTAGTCGCAGTCTATAGCGACTGGTTAGGAATTCTGAATTGTGCAAGTCAAGTGTTAGTGAATGGATTAAAGAATCTGTCGGCCCACTTTCAGCAGCTTTGGAGAAAAGACTTTAGAGGGCAGCTTAGTTGACCCAACGCCACAGTGAATAGTCCACTTATAGCTGCGATGCAGGTACATACCCGTCGTCCGTCCGAAATGAAAGTCGCCAGGGAGGTGGATTTTCTAAAAAAAAGGCCTAAAGCAGATGAACCAGATGGGCTGTCTCGTTCTTCTGGAAACATTGTGGTGAAGTTCTACCATCGGAATTAGCAGAACTCTTAGGATAAATCTAGGCAGAGGAGGTAATATCTCAGGACTGATGTGGATCGGTGATCATGCCAATTTATAAGTAAGGCGACAGATCTTCGTGTGAAATTGAGAGTAATTAATTTGGTAACCATTGCATTCGAACTGCTCGTGGGCACTATTCTCTGTCGATTATCTGGTTCTCGCGAAATTCAACCGTGAGAAAATCTAACCTAACTGTGATCCAATGGGGTTGTATTTCACTTTGCGGCAAGTCTTTGGAGCCTAGGTTCGTGCCTTTTAGACGCACGATATCTGTCTGACTTGATCTGAAGGTGGATCGTACAGTTTTTTGGCGTTTCCTGTCACGGAATAGTGTGCCGCAGGGAATTCCGCTCACTTATCTAAATTTTGTGAGGGTATTGGATGCCGAATTGGTGCTTATGGTGGTCTTCCACAAATTTCAGCACCGGCATTGATGTTCGTCCTCTGTTGTATTTGACAGTTTTGTGATTTGGATGATGTATTTATTGTCTCGTAAGAAAAATGGCTTTAGTATTTTCGTAGGGAGAACTCTGTCTGACTTAGAACTTGTGGACAAAATTGCACTACCGTGAGAACCATACCGTAGGTATGGTTAGGTTTTTCATTTCGCCTACGAACTGCAATGTGCTACTGCAGGGGTGAAAAAGCAGGAAGTCTATTGCCCTGTATCTTGGCAGTGCCTAACCTAATCACAGAATCCAGCTATTACTGTTAAGGTCCAAAATTCTATCAGCAAGATTCTATGTTGACGTGATGTGACGGCTTGCGTGCCTCCATGATCCAACGAGGTATACAGGATGGCTTATCTCAAGCCGAAAATCCAATCGTTCCTGGAAGGTCAATGAGTAGAGGTTTGACGAAGTAGTCTCCTGGTCCTCCAAGTCGCGGGTTGATGTGAGTTAGCAGCTCAGTCGAAAAAAAATGGGTAGAAAACTAATTGATCCAAGTAGATGGGCGCCCACTCAGCTATTCCCCCGCTGCCTTGCGGTCAGGTTCTTGTCAGAACCAAAGGCTTTGGTTGAGAACCCTAATCGTTCTTCTGTTTGGCGGCTGGACTCGCTAGCAGTACCCGTCCATCATTCCCCGTGATTTACACGCCTACAAATAATTTCATACTGCATTTGTCGTGGCGCAGGATAATCAGGACCGCGCTGCCCATTGCATCGAGCGGGGTGGGTAGTGATAAGTATGCTACTGCTCAGAGTTCCCTCTCTTTTATTCAACCTGTCTCTTCTGTCTCCAACCCGATCTCTTTGCCCCTCTGCATATCCATAGTGTCTCCATTGTCAATACGCCCAATAATCGCAACTACTTGTCAAGTAGTGTAGTAGATGGTTTTGAATCTGTTAGCTCACATTTTCTCAAGCCTCGTCAGCCTCTGCATCTGGGTTCCTTCAATGTGCGCACTTTCATGCAGGCTGGCCAAAAGGCGTGTTTGGCTCTGACAGTGTACTCACTTTCGATTGACGTCTGCTGCGTGAGTGAACCACGAATTCAGGATTCGAGTAGAGTAATTCAACTAACTGCATCAAGCGTCTCGTCAAGATATTTCCCTCACACTTCAGGAGACGAAGCAGCTCAAGCTGTGGGTCAACGCGGGGTAGGAATAGTCTTAAGTGAGAAGGCTAAAGCAGCCCTTTTAGATTGGATCCCAGTCAACAGTCGCTTGTGTGCCACGAGACTTCAGGGATCAGTCGGCGTCCGAAAGGATAGTAGTGTTAAGCGCAGTTTATTTGTTATCTCGGCATACGCTCCAACAGACTGCGGCACTGAAATGCAAAAGACTAGAGGGGGCTCCATTTTAGATAGAGTTATCACCAGTCACCCTGATTTATTTTTCTCTGAAACTGCATGCTGCAATTGCACTTAGTGATCATTGTTCGGTTATACTAAGGCCCAAGATATACTCTAGACTAACCTTCCATTCCTTGAGGCCAACAAATCAAATCGGAGTTCGCGCCCGTAACTTTCCCCACAACATCCTTATTCTTCTTCCTTTCACTCGCATTTGAGTGTTTCTCTTTTGAACCCCTGCTCAGTAACGATGTCAAACTTTTCACAGAGACGGCCAACGCAATCTTTGGTATTTGCTGTCCCTTAGAAAAACTATTCATCTCAAATGGCCTTATCTCCGCTCAGAAACTGAAACCTCTAGGACGACACAAGGAGCACTTACAAATCCTGTACTAGCTTAAGCGTGCGCTGTTTCCAACCTAATAAAGGCTGAAATCGGACGCATTGACACTACATTCTCCAACCCACTCCTGAGTGGTAACAACATACTTGGACAGGGTGTTGATATGAGAGTTAAGTTTTTCTAGCGACGAGGTGCTCCATCTTCTTCGCACCACTAAAATTACCACAGCGGTTGGTCCTGACAGTCTGCCCTCAGCTATTTTAAGGCTGTGGATCTGATGGATGCATTTACTTCTCTGATTAATTGATCAGTAAGGTGGTTTTCTATCCCTGACCGATGGAGACCTGTCACTATTATTCCCATCTCAAAATCTAGCAGTTCTACTGCATTAGCAGAACGTTTTCGCTTCATCGCATTAACGTCTTCTGGTCTTAAACTGACGGGGCGTGCCTTACTTAAGCGCCTGCGCTCTTCTGCGTGTACTCCTGACGACCCTTTTGAATTTGCCTATAAATCTAACAGGTCCACTTTGGGCGATGTTGCCTCCCTCACTCACCACATTTGTAAGTCCTTAAACGCACCAACGAAATCTGCGCGTTGCGCCTTCCCGGACTATTCGTCGGCATTTGATTCGGCCCCACGGTCTCTTCTAATTCACAAATCGAAAACATGGATTGTCTCCGGCCATTATTAGCATGACTGTCTGATTACTTTACTAACCGAACCCAGTGCACACGAATGGACGGTAACACTTCAAAACCGTTGATTAGCAACTCAAGAGTACTTCAGGGTGCTGTTCTTTCACTGTATTTTTTCTCTACTTACATGAGCCACTTATCAACTCTCTCCCCCTGTCATCTGTTTAATTATGTTGATGATGTTGCCCTCTCAAGCCGTTTCGAGCAACGATGATTTTCAAAGTTTTTTCAACAACCTTTCTTCAGTTTACGATTTCTCTGCACGAGGTGATTTAAATCTCAACACATCTAAATGCTTCCAACGTCTGTTCTGTATCTCTCGGTCGGCTTACCCATCCGAAACGTCGTTNGTCAAGTCAGAAATAATCACCAAGTTTGATTCCGTGAAATATCTGGGAGTTACTATTGGTAAAAATCTGAAGTGGACTTGCCACATTTCCAACTGTGTAAAGAGTCTCCGACGGTTGTCATTTCAAATCAGGAAGCTTCGACACTGTAAGGTGAAACAAAGCACCATCTCCCGATTTGTATACCAATGAGTTTTCCAATCCTTTACTGTTCTCCCGTCATTTTTCCAGGTTTTTTTAAAAAATACTTCAAAATTCTTCGCCGGGGACTGTCAATTATTAGCCGGGTGTCCCTCATACTACTAGCTGAATTGTCCCTTAATCTATGTGATCAACACTCGTAAAATTCTTTCTGATCCTACGTATCTTCTGCACATCGATCTTTCAAAGTGCCGTTCTCATATTTCAACACGATCCGCTTTTCGTTCCATACCATCTTGAATCAATATCTATAGGAATTCCACAGTCTCATATTTAACACTCATTATGACAGACCGTGACCGGGTTTCAGCCGAATTCCTGAGCAACCTATCATAATGTGCTATGGTTATTCCTCGATGAGTTTTTTCTCAAAACATTTTGCAAGGTGATGAGTGTTTTATTTTTTCCCCTCATGTTTCTTGACTAAAATCTGACATTATTTTTTGTACGCGAAATTCCATACAATGCAGTGCAACCCCACCCAAACTTGTAAGGGTGGTTCCTTCATTATTGTTGGATGTTTTGTGCTGCAGTTGGATTGAATACACTGGTATCAAATGGAAAATTTGACTTCGTTTTATTTATCTAAGTTTTTCCAGTCTTTTGTCTTCATTTGCATCCCGCTGTTGAACATCCCCTAGGTGGGGTTCTTCGGCACTTTCTCGAAATAATACATAAATGTAAATGCTTCGTGAAACTATTCCCAATACCCGGCTGCGCGTCATTTTTGTCCTAATGTACCCTAATACTTTGATCCCCGTATTGTCGTGTGATCATGTCCGATGTGTCCACCTCAGAGACACTAAAAAGCAACAAGTGCACGAGACTATCACAACTGACGCAGGTGAACTCGAGGGTAGGGTCTCCATAATAATGTCAGTTTACCTAAAGACAATAGGTGATCTGTATTTCTGATGAAACGATTAATTTCTTGTGTCGATGTTTCATACTACACCTGAGCGTGCATTTTGACCTATGAATGACATCTAGCTGTAAGAAATTTCCATCAATTACTTCATGCGAATACCCCTGGGACAATTACACGTGGTGGATTTTCGGGTGTCTTAGCAGGATGTTTCCTCTGCGCAGCTTCCTACTCATGAGTAACATGCATTGATATGTTTAATCGTCATTTCCTTTCAAGATTGGGTGAAAATCACCAACCGACACCATGGACCAGCGGTGCGATTTCAGCTTTAGTAACTACAGAAACGGGAGCAGAATTGGAGAAAGTCATTTTCCCTCATCCTGTAGCGGAAGCTTTGTTTCAACGTGGAAAGGGTGCTGATCGGGTGAAACAAATGAAAATTCTTGCGGCTAATGATGGCATGCATGCCCCATTACGGCTTGCCATGGAAGAACGCATCATGCGACGCATTCAACCTCGATTACCCGGATTGTATTCTTATCACCCACTAGCCGCTCAGTTAGACGGTTCTTTGGATGATATTGATGTGACGGATTTCTTAAATCGTAAGTTTAAATTCAACTGAACTGTTCACCATCTTTGCGATGCTTGTTTTATTGGACTTCGTCACCCACCAGCACTGAATGGGCTGCAGTATACTGTTCTGCACTTTCGTAATAATATTCATTTCGCTTTGTTGTTGTCAGGCTTCGGTTTATTCGCCCCCACAAGTTACTTTCTGAGCAGCCACTGAAACTTCTAATGGAGGATATGTTATGTAGGAGCAAAAGTAAGGTTAACAAGATGGTGGTACTCATTTGAATGTCCATAAACGGTGCGATAGGTTTTGGATGACAAGCATCAATCTGTGAGCTTCTGGATTCAGATTCTAGTGAGGAGAGATAGAAGAGTTACCTCCGACATTTCTTCAGTACCGTGAATGCGTCAGCTCCATAAAAGCCGGATGATCAGTTCTGTGTTGTCCTACATAGTTTATCTTAGTTTGGTTTAATTAGAACACGTGCAAAATCCACTTGTTACTAATAATTGAAAAACTGGAAAATCGACAACTACTTTTTCACTGTTCCTAACGTTGCATCGCTTTATAGCCGCACCTCGAACATATATCTTCTGATTTGATCCTTTTCTCAGATATTTTTAGTGAACCGATCGGCTTTTACTTTGTCTTTTGTGTCAGAAACTTAGTCGATACTAGTAAATCATTTTTCCAATCTTGACAATGCCACGAACTAAACCATATCTTGTCAACTTCGTTTGGTGCAAGTTTTTGAAGACGCTCATGATTTAATCGATGTCAAACTGTTTCGTTCACGTTACCACCAGTTTTCACTGCTTCGTGGTTTTATACTGCCAAAATCTCCAGTCTTTGCCGTGGTTTTATTCATGCTCGCCCACATTTTCCTCACTTCTGGCCGATGTGATAACTGAAAATCTCCCGCACCCTGATCTTGCTTGTTTACGAGGTTAAACCCCAAACTGGCCGAATATCCATCGGAACCACATTTTAGAATGGGCCTACTATGTCCTGTTAGACCTATGTTACATTGGCTTTAATTGGCTTGCAGAGCGATATCTTCTGACTTTTCTCGATGCATTGTTTCGTGCCTGAATTAACATGAGCCGTATGAGTCATTCCATGACCAAGCGACGTTTATATTTTGTCGCGCACCTAACTCTGTGTTCACAAATACATGATTAGGGACAGAAGGAAAAAACTAATTAGCAGTGTGCGTTTAAACCTAGAGGTATCGTGTTTATATTTGTCTGCCAACGTAGCTAGGCAGGCTATGCAAATTTCCATTCGAACGTGCCATTTGCAATACTTTTTAACTTCCACTTTTTTCAAGGCAAAGGATAAAACAGTTACATTTTAATTGGAAATGTTTTTTCCTGATAACTTTTGCACTTATGCTTGGTTTCGTTCGCTTAATCGTTTCCTTGGGGGAATTTGTTAGCATTGTCAGTAGTATTAGTAATCTTATACTTTCCCGCCCTCGATTTATAGCACCCGAAGATGCTGAGTATGTGGGTATGCCGCATATGCTGATGGAGAAGAAATTGGGCATTCTGTGAAGGATGTTGACAAAATCATCTGTATCCAGAACTGCTATCGCATCCTTTGACTTCGACAACTGTTTGCCATTTTTGAGAACACCAACTGTTATTTCATTGAGGTTGTAGTAAAGTTTCCATGAATTGCGTTGGTTTTGGTCTCCTCCGTATCGGGGTGTGTCGGTTGGTCCCCTCTTTATTGCATTACTATGCGTGCTGCAAATCTTTATGCAACAGTTTCGTCATCAGCGACCTGTTTATATCATCAAGATGAAATTTGATATTAACATTTTGATGGGTATAAATATATATATGTATATATGGACGCAGTAAGTAGTATACATATGTATATTCTGGGGCATTCTGCCCTCGTTCCTAAGGTTGGCTCAGCCCAACTGACAAACAATTATCAACCAATCACAGTTGTGATTCTTCTGTGGACTCTTCGACGAAGAGCTTCCATGCACACTCCTGTTGCTACAGATTCGATTCTGGTGAGAAATATCAATCAATTCGGAGTGTACAAGTATGTGGATGTTTGGACAAGAGAGCATCGGCTACGCATACCTGACGAGCGACAATAACCGCGAAACCGGTCGTGTGCTCCCGGGCTAACTTTGTTTACGCATCCAGATACTACTTCCTGCATATATATATATATATATATATATATATATATAATTACAGCGCATGCAAAAATGAATCGAATTTTCTATTCTAAATATTCGGTGAATCACTGTTAGGCTGCGCCTTGACATGGTATGACGGCTTGCGTGCATCCGGACCCAACGAGTCCTACATCATGGCTTTCTCAGGCCGAAAGTTC
>LUCM01010741.1:0-205114 GCA_008360955.1 Fasciolopsis buskii | reverse complement strand
GATCCAAACAAGTAGACTTCCACTCAGCCACTCCCCGCTGCTTTGCTGGCAGGTTCTAGTCAGAATCAAAGGCTTTGGTTAAAAACCCTAATCGTTCTTTTGCCTAGCGGCTGGACTCTGACAGTCTTCGTCTAAGAAACCTCAACGAGTGGCTCAAACACAACGGAATCTATACTGCGTCGGTCATCACACATGTTAAATAGGACCCCGCTGCTCATTGTTTCGAGCATTGTAAGTAGTGATAAGTGTACGCCTGCTCCGAGTTCCCGTGCTGGATTAGTGCCCCGTTGCCTTGTGGGTAAGGTTTTTGAATCAACGGTCCCGGTTGTGGTTTCCAAAGAAAAATCCCTTCTGCGGTGTGAGCAGCGGCGAAGTACGGATAGCCCAAATACCTCCAACATCCTTTCTCCAATGAACCTTTCTGATTTTTGTACTTCCGATTTAGGGACCACACAAGTTGTCACGAAGAACTGCGGCTCAGTGGATTTATCTAATGGAAGCATTAGGGGAAGGGTGAGAAATAGTTCGCAAGCTTTACTTAAACTTAAGTGTTCACTTCACTTGGGTGCTTTCGACCTCCGCGCAGTCAGCCAGATATGATAAGTTGGCCCAGCCAGAACTCTTGAAACTTGCAAAATAGATAGACGTTGCATCTCCGAAATCCGCATGCAAGATTCCACTTCGCAGCCCAAATGCAACCTCATTCTCTTGCTTTACTCTTCGCGTGTCCGGGGATCTGGCTTCGAGCACTTGTGATCAGGCTGGCGTTGGGATCGCTCTGAGCATGTGGGCGGGGCATGCACTGTTAGGCTGGATCCCAGTTAACAATGGTCTGCATGGAGTTCGATTGAACGGTTTCGTACGTGTCAATAGCAGTCGATTGAAGCGTTGTTTATTCGTCGTATTTGTGTATGCGTCCACGGATTGTAGCGCTCCCGAAGCAAAGAAAAGCGTTCTACCTTAAGTCTTCCCTCTTTCTCCACATTGTGCGTCCAACGGACGTTGTGGTTGCTGCTGGTGATTTTAACGCTCAACTTGGCTATTTATCAGAGACTACACGGAATATCGACGGCCAATTTTTTGTCCCAGCCTGTCTGCTGTTTCGGACATGGAAATCGCTAGTTCCTGAGTTATTTGATGTCGATGGTTGTTTCAATGTGACAACATCTAAGCTGTAAAGAGCACTGTATTTCAGGGACGATTGTCTGGCCTGTCGGAATACAGTAACTGAATGCAGATCAAATTCCGGTTTTTAGTTGGTCCTTGTATTTGTCTTGGTCAATTTTGAAGCTCTGAAAATGTCCACAAAACACCAAGCACTACCACAGAAGGCTGGTCCAAGGGAACTTCAGAAAAACCTAGTGATTGGGTCTTCGATGGTTTTTTTGGAAGTGTTAGCTGAAGCAACAAAACGTCTTTTCAGTAGCATCGCACTTCGCAGATCAAAACTAGTAGCCTCAAGTCCTATCGGGGCTTCTTATAAAGGGGGTGCGATGAATGTTTTTGAGAAACGAGGTTCGTAACTGGAATTGCGAATACGACGAAATATTCCGACTCATTCAGGATGCTGCAGGCTGTAATCCAATCTACATCCGCACGGAAACGTGGAGACAAGGTATACGTAAAATGTGGTCTGACGTCCTAATCGACCAAGTGAAAGCGCCATTGTACCTATGCCAAACGGCTTCAGTCGCGACTCTATAACTTTAATCGGAATCAATCAAGACGCCAACCAACGTTATGACGGGAAACATTCCGGTGGAAAGTATCCAGCCGAAAGTCTAAGGTGTATCTGTCCTCACTGACTGGAAGGTTCTAATTAACATTGCGCCACTGAATTACGCCGTTACTCCCTCGATCAAATAACAGCGCTATTCCGAGTACTAAATATATATGTATATATTCAACAAATCTGAATACAGATAACGTGCCATCGGAATCACGGAGCAGAACGAAAACAATGACCAAGAAAAAGGAAATAAAAAGAAACAATTTGCCGAGTTCATCGCATGCAATTTCTACCGTTTCCCATATCCAAGTCATCAGCCATCCATCGGGATCCATGATTCATCAGTGGGCTTAATACTACCCGGTTGCCCGAACTGAAGTAGATGGTTGATTTGGAGGACCCTATCTCGAGCCTTTGACCAGTTAGGGACTGATGACTGATTTCTCAGCTCATGCACCCTTCGAATGAACTGGACATTTCTGGCACCCAGTACATCAGTCTTCCACAGATGCCGGTAAGCACACAGTCGTATGCTTCGTACGCCGCCCGTGGTTGGTTTGGAACCAGGTTTTAATGAACTCTCCTAGACCGATTATCAGTGATCAATCAACCTGGTGGAGGGCGCAGGACATTCGCCTTCGTCCTCGCACTTTTGTGAAAACATCCCCTCACTAGAAGTCAGTGCGTCGGACTTCCTCAGCAGAGGCTATGTGAGACGCAGGTCGTTTGGGGGCACTTCGTGAGGCATTTAGAGCGAGTAGCCAACTCGGAGCCTTAGACACCACGCCCGACCATGCTGAGGCAGTTGGAATCTTAACCAGCACCATGATTTTCTCCTTCATCATTGATTTCGGTCACTCGCAGATCTCTATGGAACGTACTCAAAGCTAACAACGTCTGTCGCAACCATATAAATCCTACTAACCTGTCGATGTACACTGAAGATTTTGAAATTAGAATTCGGCACTCGGAATTCAAATTTCGGCCCGCAATCAGACAGAATTACTCAATTAATTTATTGTTTTTTGTCAATTTCGTAAGTAGGATAACAGAGCACGCTCTGTATCCGAAGTTTTCGGACTACATTCTTGTGCCGGGTACTTTTTCCATCACACCTCTGTCGATTTTCCAGCAAATAAACCTCTGAGTAAGGCATAAACTTCCAATAACAAGCAGAAATCCGAAACCGTGGCGTCTGCACCCACAAGGTGTATTCTAGGCCCGTATCTAAACTAGCCTTTGGATTAAGAACTATCTTTAGTGTTGCCTTTCACTCCATACCGACCTTCTTCTTTGCAAGTTGACCACTTAAAACCAAGGGTCGTTTTCCTCCCGTCAAAGTAAAATAATTTGTTGATCAAATGGGCACCCGCAGGCTGCTTCATTTTCGCATCACATGAAATAGTATTACATACTTCCAGCGCTGTTTATTTAACACGTGGTAGGTTCGGAACAAAACTAACTTGTTGACTGTGGGCTGACGGCATTGTTTTATGTTTCAAATCTGATTGTTGAAGATTTCTCGAGTTTCAGTCTCCTATCACCCAGTTGAATGCCAATTCAAGTAACGGAATATGCCTTAAACTGCAAGACGATCAACTCTTCTGCTGTCTGCATTATCGGCCATTCAAATAACAGACAATCACGGTTCAAGAGCTTCAACCTCTCGTTTCGCGAATAATGCCCTGCTGAAAAATGTCTACTGTTAATGACACTGAACAGGTTTTACTGTGATTTTGCCATATGTCACATCTCACGTGCAACCGAAGCCTTCTTGCATTTCCTTAGACACGGGATCAACTCGCTGGAACACTGCTGAATCGTTTTCTCCGGAAGGCTGTATCAAAGTTGAAAAACCTGTGGGTTGAGGTAATTAAAGAGGCCATCCTGAAACTCGAGCGGCTGTCGGATGGCAATGAGGTAATTGGGATTATTGAAGTAATTATGTCCAAAAGGTGTGTCAGTGTTCTGGAGTGACACAGCTCTTCCAGTCATTGTTAGCTTGCTTCATCGGCATAGAAATCCAAGGTGTCTGATGCATTTGTTTCGTTTTAGCAATAGCCAAACTAACATTATTTTGTATTTGGTATTTCACAGGACTAACCTAAAACGATTATTGTACTTCCCAAATAAGTACATATACTGCAACAGCAAGAAAGGATAAGAAATTTTTTCAGTGAATTTTATTAGACATAAGGACGTGTCAGTGTGCGACATTAATCTCGCCGGCCAGCTTCATTTATTTTCTTATCTGTATCGATCTTATCGTCACGCTGATTGACTCGTTTTGTCACATGCCATTTGACTGCCTGGTTTAACCAGTCACTGGCGGCTGACTCTGGATGCCGCACTGTTCGGCAGTGCAGGTTATTTGTCGTTGACTGTTGTAGTGCAACGGTCTCCTTCTTGTTACTCAATTCTTCAACGCTGGTGACCGCGTCGCGATGGGTATTTATTCCTCAGGGAATATTATAACGTAAAGTGTTTTTTGAACCAACAACTCAGTTAGACGAATACTTGAAGGCTTTCTGAGTTGACGAAATTGGGCACCGAGTATACGTCCGTAAACGGGCTCTGGTTCACCTCTAGCTATTTTTTAACATTTGTATAGGTCATCTGAGTGTAAAACTTGTCGTGAGAAAGACTACCCATGGTAGTCTAAACGTTGGCGCATTACATCTACTAACAACGCTGTGCTATTAACACTGTATCATTCACAATAAAAACCAATACATGGCGCATCGATTTTTCGGCACACTCCTTACGTCACTTGGTCCTGATAATTCCTCTCGATTTTCGAACAAGGTGAACCTCATTTTTGGATTTCGGTTATGGTAGGAGAGACGAGCAACGTCACGTGCACTAAATATTGATCCCGGTCTCAGCACTGATCTCTGTTACTGCTTCTTGGCTTCCTCGTCAGACCAATACCGAAATTGCGACTTGCTCATGAGGGATATTGATTTTTTTCTTCCCTCCGTTAGTATTTGTTCAGTATTTATACATTCCATAGCTGGTGGTTGGTGATATCCGAGTAGTTTGTGACGAAAATCGAATAAAAAGCCGAAGAAATAAGAGCATTCGCTTCCATTCCAATTTTGTTATGAATGGTGTTATCCGTCTTTTTCAAGGGTGCTTGTTTCATGCTCTGCAAATAGTCTCGATTAGGCTTTCTGTTAATTCTAACTCGTGTTTTTAAATGACTCTAAGTTCGTCCAGCCACACGTAATCTGCTGTCTTGAACAACTATTACCATATTTTCTGAAATTTCTAATCTCACGTTCTGCAGGATTCTCGTTCGTTTTTGTTTTATAACTCTAATTTTATTGTTCCGCGTTTCGTTGCCTCGTACACAGTTCCTCAGCTGTATGAAAACAGCACTTCCAAGTAGTTTTGCCATATGCCATAGCAATTCCTCTGCCGGGCCGAGCTCACAGCTAAGCTCAGTTATCCTGGTGGCTGTCTGATTATTTGTTTTTACACATCCTTCTCCACTCAGCGGCACAATAAATTCATTCCCGGTTGTCAATCTCGTGCACTACCACGCACTTCCATTATCTTCGGTAAGGTTTACACAAGAATTCTTTCCAAAGGTTATATTTTTACCCGGCGCCTGAGTAAATTTGGTCGTTACATTGAACTGGGTGATATGTCAATAACTCACTCGGGAGTCTGCCCATAAACGCACACACTGGTTCATTTGGTCGTCAAAGAACTGTTACCTGGCTGCCCTAGTTGTCCGGAAAATCAGTGTGCCCTCCTTATTCTATATTGCAACTTCAATAACAATTATGTTCTACTGTGGGTGAGGTAAACTGGGATACTGGGACACGATAATATGCTACGTAGAGTTGCTAACGTCCCTGCAGATTTGAGGCATGAGACAGAGTTGATGATGACCCAACTACCGACACTATCATTAATACAATTACTGTCAGCGTGGAACCTGCCACTCCGAGCTGCATTCTGGGAGAGAAGTTTTACACAACGGGTTATTCCGCAGATGGCCGTTGGCCAGAAAATTTCCAGTCCAGCCACCAAAAAGATGATTCATACATTTTACCACATGGTCTGTTGATTGGAATTCGACCTGATGACTGTTCGTGTATGCAACTAAAAACCATGAGGGCTTTGATAATGCACGGGGCACAGATTTTGTTTGGTGTTCTTCTGGCGGCTGGCCGCAGGTGAAACAGGGGAGAATTGCCAAATCTCGATAGGACAGAAAACCCCATGTGGCACGTATAAAAATGTGATGAGCGGTAGAACAGTTTGGTTGTCCGTTTACTGGACAGACATCGGTGTTTCCATAGTCCGGAGCGTGAGATACACAGGGATTGCGGTGCCTATCATTCGTCTAAAATGGTTCACACTCCGATTCCATTCCGAAGGCGGGAGTAGTTCACCCAGCCCCGACTGGTGGATTTCCAAGCAGTCGCAAGTGGTACATCGTGTGTTCGTCACTGTATTAAATTAACTATGCTTAACATCAGTGTGTGTACGTTTTGGTTATTGTCCAATGGATTCCTAATATTTAGCGTTATATTTGAGGGCACCAGAATGGTGTTGAAGAGCATCACGGAAAATAAAAGGCGTAGGATGAAGATGTCTGAACCACGTGCTTGAGAACTTCGCTTGCTAAAAATGAAAAGTAAATAAACGTATCAAATCTTAGACATACAAATTCAAGAACGAATTTTAAACATCATTGCAGGCCAGTTCGTATGAATAGTAATTTCCTAGCATCCTAAGGTGCCTGAAAGATAAAAACACTAACAATATTAACCAACTGCGGATGCGCTTCTGAAGCGGTGAATAGAACTGTTGATAATCTTGCCTGGATAGTACATCGGGTGAAAATAGTTCGGGACATGAATCTAGTAGGTCTACATTGTCATCAGTAGAATGATCTTTCAATCCAATGAATGCGTTGCTTTGTGCAATCCATTCGGAAGCATTGGTTCCTACACGAAGTCTCAGAGTTGGTGCAAATGCTTATTTTTATTAGTAGTGGTAGTAGCAATAGTATTGTTACCAGTACTAGTTGTTGGTTTCGGAACACGCCGAGAGGATAAGAGATGGAAAGCAGGCTTGTTATCGGTAGCATCAGTATGATGATTACGCTTAGCTGTCGTTAGTTCTTTGACGACAATTTCCCCTTTTTGAGTGCCTGGCTGTCACTCAAATCAGAAAGTCACTGGTTTAATAAATCAAACTATTACACACACGCGACGCCTGAAACGTATCTTCACATTCGGCCATCTAGTGTCAAAAAAACCGATGACTTTGAAAAGCAAACGGCTTTGGTATGAGAGAAGGGGACTATTTCAGTTGTTCACTCCATGTACCCAGTGATGGCCTGTGCGGGAAATACGCAGAACCCACGGCCACGATTGGGCTGCTTTCTCATTCTGCTCAATTACAATTTCAGATTTATTTACAACACTTGATCTTCAGTTTCGTACACGCTTGACTCCCAGTTTAGTTCTCAGTTCGACACTCAGCGTGTTCTTACTTCATTGACATCAGGCGTCAGGTAAACGATGATGCCCATGAAGTTGCCTGCCAAGTCCTGTTAACTGCACTGTAAGCAGCTCGCAAACAAAATTCAGCAGCTGCGAAAGCTGTGAAAGTTAGTCTTAAACCTACTGCGTTATCCGCAGAAGCGATAGTTCAAGAATCTACAGCTACACCATCCACCACCCGAAACTGACTTGTTAACTCAGCTTGGTCTGAAAGTTTGGTTCATTGGTCGAAACCGGAAATCGATATTCCTACACTCAGATGGCCATTGTTTGGCTAATTTTGTCTCAACCACGAAACAAAAATTTCAGTATCCGATGTCTTTTCACATTATGAACTGTTTCACGACTATCCATTTGCATTTGCGTCATAGACAGTATTCTTTAGTTATACTCCCTCTGCTTAAATGTGCTAGCCTTAATGATGATTTCATCGGAAGCGAAACTGGTCGTCATTTGTTATCTTCTCTGTTAGTCCGTTAGTCCACGAATTACCCTTTCGAAATGATAACCCGTAGGAAAACAACATTATGTAAACGAGTAAAATCTAAGGCGATTTCCTCCTGCATTTTGTCGTATTTCGGCTGAACGATAATAGGTGGGTTCGGTTACTCCTTAAACTTTAATGAACGTAACTTAAAAGTGTGCGGATCAGGATAAGCTGTGTGCGGTATAAGTGCATTCAAGGACTCCCCAAAAGGTGACAGACCTACTTATGTGGGGCCTATTTGGCTCAAAATTAAAATAGGGCATTCTACTAATGGGTAGCATTCCGTGCCAGGGGACGAGAAGAGCTCCTTTTTGCCTAGTTTACTTTAGTATTTCTAGTTCACTGTACACGGTTAACCGGTTTCATGACTGATCATGTAGTTTCATGAAATTTTAACAACACCTTCACTGGGATTTTTCCCCTAGAGGGCATCTCCCGCATTTCCAAGGCGGCTGG
This sequence comes from Fasciolopsis buskii, assembly GCA_008360955.1. Lineage (NCBI taxonomy): Eukaryota > Metazoa > Platyhelminthes > Trematoda > Plagiorchiida > Fasciolidae > Fasciolopsis > Fasciolopsis buskii. The sequence continues at coordinate 196,917 of LUCM01010741.1, read as the reverse complement.
AGGATCGACAACTGAGGGCGCAAACCTTTATGTTGTTCCGATCAATGACCCATCGATCTTCCAGTTGCTAGTGCGAAATAGCCGCGAATTAAATTATAGTTTAGACGAAAAAATGTAGGATAAAGAGGGAAGCACAGACACGTACATTTGGTATTGATCACAAGGGGCAATGGAATAATGATATTGACTGAACTGCACTAAAAACATCGATTGTCCGTTAGTTTGCGTGTGTGAACGACACGTGGTATATTATCAGTTATCGGTTAGTGTGAGAGTGACGTGTGAACGAAATTATTGGCCCAAGTGCACTTGCGTCATGAAGGCACTACTGTGTGGAGTATGCGGGCCCGACGTCTGTAAATGCAAACAAAGCGCCTTCCCGTGGACTGACAATTCCAATCGATACTTTACTTGATGACGTGTCCTCAGGGAGATTTTCAACTCCTTGATAACTGTACGATTGCCAGGGGCTCCGCAAAAGCTTGTTAGACTTTTGGCAAAGCGAGTACAGCCGAGCTAGTCCATACGTCTCCGGTGACAACTGACATTCCTGTGGTCGTTGGACCAGGCAGTATAACACATGTCATCTTAGCGGAGTCCTTGTGCATTTTCGAACACAGTATTTCTTCGGAGGCGGGCTGTCTTCATCGTAAGGACAATTGAAATATCTTTGTCCCACTAAGTTACTGCGGATCAACTTGCAGACGTTTGGGTCAGCACCACCAGGAGACTGCAGATAAATCGGTCCTGATCAATTAGCACTATCCGGCTCATTCCTAGTCCCTGAAAGTTATTTTTCAGGGTTACATATTCTTTTTTACGTCAAAGCTATTGGTTGTTTTAAACAAAACTCAGTATGAGACATGAGACAGAAGGATTGAAAGGCAAATTAATGCGTGTTTCTTCCACTGGATTTCTTGAAAAATTATGGTAGCAGAGCGGGGTGCAACGATGTTTAAGCAATGAGAACATTGAAGCGAAGTGAAGATATTTCGTGGGCTTCATTTTGCGGGTGAATATTCTCCTAATCATCTTTTTTCTGCCAGTATTTTTTTTACTTTATGCATAATCAGCAGGGATTTATGAAGTTGTATTGTACTGTATTGCATTGTATTGTATTGTACAGTGTGTAATGTATAATGCATAATGTCGAATTTCAGTCAAGAAACATGAGGGGAAAAAATAAAACAGGAAAAAATTTACACTCATCACCTTGCAAAATGTTTTAAGAAAAAACTCATCGAGGAATAACCATAGCACATTATGATAGGTTGCTCAGGAATTCGGCTGAAACCCGGTCACGGTCTGTCAAAATGAGTGTTAAATATGAGACTGTGGAATTCCTATAGATATTGATTCAAGATGGTATGGAACGAAAAGCGGATCGTGTTGAAATATGAGAACGGCACTTTGAAAGATCGATGTGCAGAAGATACGTAGGATCAGAAAGAATTTTACGAGTGTTGATCACATAGATTAAGGGACAATTCAGCTAGTAGTATGAGGGACACCCGGCTAATAATTGACAGTCCCCGGCGAAGAATTTTGAAGTATTTTTTAAAAAAACCTGGAAAAATGACGGGAGAACAGTAAAGGATTGGAAAACTCATTGGTATACAAATCGGGAGATGGTGCTTTGTTTCACCTTACAGTGTCGAAGCTTCCTGATTTGAAATGACAACCGTCGGAGACTCTTTACACAGTTGGAAATGTGGCAAGTCCACTTCAGATTTTTACCAATAGTAACTCCCAGATATTTCACGGAATCAAACTTGGTGATTATTTCTGACTTGACTAACGACGTTTCGGATGGGTAAGCCGACCGAGAGATACAGAACAGACGTTGGAAGCATTTAGATGTGTTGAGATTTAAATCACCTCGTGCAGAGAAATCGTAAACTGAAGAAAGGTTGTTGAAAAAACTTTGAAAATCATCGTTGCTCGAAACGGCTTGAGAGGGCAACATCATCAACATAATTAAACAGATGACAGGGGGAGAGAGTTGATAAGTGGCTCATGTAAGTAGAGAAAAAATACAGTGAAAGAACAGCACCCTGAAGTACTCTTGAGTTGCTAATCAACGGTTTTGAAGTGTTACCGTCCATTCGTGTGCACTGGGTTCGGTTAGTAAAGTAATCAGACAGTCATGCTAATAATGGCCGGAGACAATCCATGTTTTCGATTTGTGAATTAGAAGAGACCGTGGGGCCGAATCAAATGCCGACGAATAGTCCGGGAAGGCGCAACGCGCAGATTTCGTTGGTGCGTTTAAGGACTTACAAATGTGGTGAGTGAGGGAGGCAACATCGCCCAAAGTGGACCTGTTAGATTTATAGGCAAATTCAAAAGGGTCGTCAGGAGTACACGCAGAAGAGCGCAGGCGCTTAAGTAAGGCACGCCCCGTCAGTTTAAGACCAGAAGACGTTAATGCGATGAAGCGAAAACGTTCTGCTAATGCAGTAGAACTGCTAGATTTTGAGATGGGAATAATAGTGACAGGTCTCCATCGGTCAGGGATAGAAAACCACCTTACTGATCAATTAATCAGAGAAGTAAATGCATCCATCAGATCCACAGCCTTAAAATAGCTGAGGGCAGACTGTCAGGACCAACCGCTGTGGTAATTTTAGTGGTGCGAAGAAGATGGAGCACCTCGTCGCTAGAAAAACTTAACTCTCATATCAACACCCAGTCCAAGTATGACCGGGGTATAATTGGAAGGATGATTGAAAGCACGATTGATACTGTCGGCATCCGCGAAGGTTTTCGTATGCTTCTTCTTCCCGCACAACAGTCGAATGCCTTGCCATAGGAATCGGTTGTTGTTATCACTCAACAGATGACTGGAGAACGTCATGTCGATGTGCCGGATTTCAGCTTTTATTAGTTTGGAAACATAGCGCACGCTTGATTTATTAGGAGATTTGTAGAAGAGCTCCTTGCGTCATCTTAGAGATGTCAGTTTCTGGGTGGAGATACGACCATTTGTGACAAATAGGTTTTCTGAGGAGCAGCAAATATCAAAGATTGCGTTGGCCATCTATGTGAAGGTTATACACTGTCATTGGGCAGGGATTCAAAAGAGAAGCAGGTAGATGCGATCGAAAGTGACTTCTGAGGAAGAAGAAGAAGAATAAAGTTGTTGCATGAAAGGTTACGGAGGCGAATTCGGATTTGATTTGTTGACCTGAATGAATGGGAGGCTGACCTAGAGTATGTCTTGGGCGTTAGCAGAAGCAAACAATGATCGCTATTTGAAATTGGAGCACGCAGTTTCAGGGAAAATGAATCGGGGTTGTTGATAGTAACTCTATCTAAAATGGAACTGTCTCTGGTGGGAGAAACGCAGAGACCATTCAAATCAAACACAATCAGTGGTAAGGTAGATGCATGATTGAAATCGCCTGCAATTAAATGCAGATTATCCTCAAAAAGAGGAACAGTAAGCACTAGAAAAGGGTCAAAAAAAGATGCGATATTTTGTTGCGAGCTAAAGGGGGTAATGTATAAAGTGGTTATGGTAGTACTGTTATGATGAGAAAACCTTAGGTGAGATGGTGTTATGAGACAGTCAGTGCCATTGAGGGAGTACATATAGACAACTTCGGACTTGCCAGACCAGAAGGAGTTTATATTTTCTGCCACACCGCCTCCAGTCCTTTTCTTGTCCGAAACTGTCCTACCGATGGAGTCCGAAGCTGTCTATCGACACGAGTGAATCAACAATACCCGGGTTCAGCCAAGTTTCTTGCATGCAGATGACACATGTATGAACATGGATCGGTGATTGAAGTGCGAGGGTCAAATTCGACATTTTCGTAAACAGAGACCGGATGTTGGTACTCAACAAAGATGGAATGGACAGCTTGGCTGGAATGATGCATTTAAGGGCTGCCTGCTAGCCAGCACGAGTGCCTCTTTTAGATCGATTAGAAGCTCGTTGAGGTGTAGAAACACGGGATCCCAATATATGTGGAGAAACGGTGCGGTTTTTGAACAAAGTAATTCCGAGAGATTGTAGCGTCGAACGGATATTATGATCGAACCAAATATCCAACAACAAAAAAACGAAATAAGTTGAAACAGAATCGTAGCGCAGCCTGTCAAAGGGCGCGCGAATTTGGACAGTTGTGAAGATGCAGAAGGTGTTTAAAGTTATGCAATCTCGGCGGAGCTCGACCCCAAGCACGGACTCGACCTGCGCCTTTATATTACATTTACGCTATCGGCTAAGTAATTTGGAAGTATAGAAAGTAATGGTTGATTGGGAATGGGACTTTGTTTCGTTGTGGTTACTGAGGAGAAACACTAATTAACTTACCTTCTTCCATCCTTACCGATATTCGGTGTAGTTTGACCATCTTCTGTTACATAATCAGACTAAAAAAGCATCAAATGTTGCGTAAAAGCTGTGGTCCTGCTGCTTTTGGTTTTTAAAAAGGTCGTCACTTGGCGGTTTCTCGCGGTCTATTTTAATTCACGCCTTTCAAACCAACGAATCCTACCTGGGAATATCAGAGATTAACTACCCTTCTTCAGCTTCATATAAACATATTTTCACTACCATTACCGATCCGGTCGGTTTTAGGAATCCGTTGTTTTGATTTCTCGGTCGTCAGTGGTCGCTAAGGCGTTCTCAACGAAAACTTGGTTACAAATAAAGTTTAAGTTACCACAAATACCAAGATTACACAGTCACAGGTTTGCTTCTGGTGACAGTGATGGACGGGATAACGAGTTTCCTGGATCACAATTCACTCTGAAATGGTCGCTGAAACGATACGAAATAAACGACATTTTCCCACTGTTAGGCGTATAGGCCCCTCCCCGCTACAGTTTGGTCACACCCAAGCCAGAACAGCATCTGGATGCCTATCAGATTGTATTTTATGGAGCCATAGGTAGGCTAACTTTTGGCAAACACTTCGTTATTTGAAAACGCGCCATTTACGTGGTAGGTAGGATGAAGTTCATGAAATTATACAGTGGATCATTTTTGTCTTTTGATTACTTTAAAGTTAAATGACAATGCGTACCATTTTTAGAATGAGTCGCGGTCGACTGAGGATAACAGATGCGATATTTGACCGGTGGCAGCAGGATTCTGAGCCCTGAACTTCAGGTAAAATTGCTATGATTTTGAAAGCTTTATCAATTTTCCTTTGTCCGAACGACCTGAAATTTTGAAGCATTTCACTCTGTAAGATTTACTTCCAGATATTCTCTGATGTCAATGAAATCTTCCTTAGATTGACATCTGGAGGTGTTAAGGGAAACAAGAAACAAGCAATGAACAAAGCAGGAGCTTCTTCCTGTAACATTTGGTAGAAAAATGGAACAGAAAAATATTTTCCGCCATGTTTTCGACAAACAGTATCGCAGTGCCTCACTGTCATTCGTCGTGCTACTTTGAAGCTTAGGTTACCACATTTGGTTGTTCCTGGAGAAGGAGAACTGTTATCAATTGTAGCTGGCATGCACATCTTCAATCCGATGCATTGGCTTGGTGCGCACAAGTCGAACAAAGCACTACCTCAAAATTTCGTAAAAGTAATCTAAGTCCTACTGAAAATGATACTGAGCAATGGTCGAACAACAGAGGATTTTCCAAACAAAAAGCTTCGTATCACGATTTCCGACCCAAAAGTTGTTATATTTTGTTGTATCTCTCTCTTATTCAGTCTACATCAGTGCGATTCCGACCGAGTTCTGATTTCCGTTGTGGTCATTTTTGAATGCTAAATTTGGCAGCCATTTTATCTTTCTGATTGACTTAAAGAAGTACTTACAATGAGATACTTTTCCCGCCTGATTGAATACACTTCATTTTCCACGGATCGTACGTTCATCTCACTCACTGATCGTCGGTCAACCAGTGGACTTTTGAATTCGGTTTTAGTATTGCTATCCAGTTACAGATTAGAAACATTTGTTACCTGACGGGAATTCTCCACTATAGAGATATCCCAGAAGTTTTCAAAAAACTTGGTTATTCTCACTTGGTAAGTTTTAGAAAATTCTGACTACATGTATTAGTATTATCTAGGACAGAAAGCGTTATTTTTCCGGCTATTTCGTTCCGATGACCAGTCTACTTTTATTTCTTCACCATATAGTAGCAGTGTATTGACTGTGCACTTCATTTTTGTTCGCCTGGATGTACCGAACATGTCAGGGGTCAACGACTATAACCCATCAATCATATATTTTAAAGCAATTCATTCACTGTACAGTCAGAAGGCTCGACTCACCGTTAAGAATCATTGAAAGCGCTGCATAGTTGTTTTATTCTTATCATAAATCATGAACGGTGCACAGTCACCGCCTCCCAGCTGGAACGGAAGATTGTGAATCAGTCACAGATGCTGCGCCAACTCAATGGGCTAAAACAATTTAGAAACTCCACCACGATACGACGCAATGATTATGCGCTGTTGCTGACGTCAAAAAGCATGAAACTGTAGCGCAGGGATTCTACGACGTCCTTGGTATTGATTTAAGTGCTGAGATCGGCTGATGAACAGTTTGATGCAAAACTTGATCTCCCACTGCCATAGTAACCATATTCCTGATTTTTGTTTTTCACTGCCTTCCATCCAAATTAATGGGTTTGATCGTGTGGGTTCTTAGCTTGGGAAAGAAAGTTGCCGTAACAGGTTATGCTCTGGCTGCCTTGTCACTGTTGATCGCTTGTGAGTATTTCCCTTGATTGACCGTAAACTGAACAAAGTTCATACTTTATCGAGAAGAATAACCTAGAACATCGAATAGAAAGACTATGTGAAAACTTGAACATGACTCACTGTGCAGCATTCAGTTACTACGCAATATGTGGTCGATGAGTTACGTCGACATCCACATTTTTTACGAGAATTTCCACCAATTACTTATTGCTTGTAAGTTGGGCTGTTAAAATTAGCCCAAATTATGCGTACATTAACCGGAAATACATGCCGAAAATTTGTGGTATTTGAAAAGGATTGTCTTTCTTACTGAACATATGCATTGCAATGCATTATCATTTGTTCAGATCAGTTAACAACAATGATGAAAAAATCCCGTCTATCTTTTACTTCAGATCACTCGTCTGCTTACCTAAGTACATGCGACCAAAGAGCGCATTACTTTAATGCCGGCTGCCCTATAGCTTTTGACTAGAACCATCTGCTTGAAAACCCGCCTTAGAAAAGGTTGTCCACGGTAACCGAAAAAATCGGCCAAGTGTGCGGCCTACAAATACCGCCGCAACTGAGGCTTAATAAGCATGTACTCCACCATTTCACCAACTATATCAGAATGGCCCACTTGTTTGTCTTTCATGTATTTCGATAGCGTTGAAATTTGAATCATTTGGTCCATTCATGGATGATCAATTCGCCCTAGGGATGCGGCACTCCATACAAGCACATGAAAATTCACTCTGCGAATATGCTTTCTTTATCGAAAAATTCTGTTTTACAAACTATTTGTTCAGAATAACACACCTGACCATCTATGCTCTGCAAAACTAGGTAACAATTATGCCCAGCTTGCTTCAGTCACGGAAACAATAAATACACTATACACTACGTTCGATTGTTAAGTGACGGTGGACTCATAGAGGAAGAACAAAAAGGGAAATGCGATCAAATTAATGGCAAAGGATTTAGTTGAAAACATGCAAAATCGAATTAAGGGCATCGCAGACTGGAGGAGCCAATGATCGTTGTTCATTTAGAGGCATAATTTATTTTCAAAATTTGATTGCATTGAATTCACCATCCAGGTCTCACCTGTTCGTTACTTTTGTCGTTCTGGCGGCAAAAGCCTTTCTAATTCCCTGATCAAAAGTCCTACTTTTAACATGCCACTTTTATATCAACTTTAGGTTACTCATTATGTAACTTATTTTCCGATCAATGCACACTGAGTAATTTACCGTGGAGAGGGTATTGGGATCGTCCTAACCAACAGTCTTGGGTCAAAAATTCCCAAACTGCATGTAAACCGTGAAGGCAAACAGTGTGACAAAAGGGAATAGAACATTGCGAGAATTGACCTCACGGTTTGCCGAAGGCAATGCAACCGTACGGTGCACGCCATTTCGTTCTTTTGTGTTCGGATCTCAAGGATGTGAACTAGGGTTATTGGGAAGATATGGGTTAGTTGGGTTCCCGTCTTATCCTCACAGTCTGAGGGGAAGAGTTAGAGTCGTCGGACTGATAAATGTCATCCCACTTGTCTCATCCAGTCATGCTATCCCAATTAACCTCCATTCGTATCACATTGCACAATAGGATCAGAGAGTGAAGCACGCTTGAATAGGCTAGAAAATAGCATTCACGAAATCTATCTGTTTACACGTCGAAGACAGAAGGTCAACTCCTTTCGGACTAGTTAGCACTCGATGAATGATCGATGTGCCCTCGTTAGGTTCATCGTTTCCTATTTCTCAACTCGGACTTTTGAAATCCGAACAACTGTAAATCATAGATGCTTGATTTGGGATAGCCAAATAAACTGACAATCAAGCCCGATGAAATGGAAGCGACGTGAAGCTTAAGTTGAGCTACTGATTGTTTCATTGCTTTTGAGGTCATTCAAACTTTTGTGAATTGGTCATATTCTGCGCAAGGATAACCATGCCAAATGCATTTAAAACCAACCACACTAAACCAAAGTTTTGAGAAATCAAGATCACGCAGCTGCTTGATGCATTAACATGGAGCTACAGGAATACACCGAAAATGGTGAGAAGGAAGGGCAGCTTGTGCCATGACTCGACACTATTGTTCAGCTTATTTCAAAACATCCGCGTAGGTATTGGGGCTCTTCATCCGACTCACAGATTGTTATTCGCATCCCAAATGCCACAGAATACTTGCACAAATTTCGTGGATAATCCCATTTGGCAAACTGGATCGAAATTACGAATTGTGCTGCAAAGCTCTCAAAAATGTTTCAGAAATTTCTCATATAAGGTGATTAAGCTCCATTCAGTTCTTATTTCGTTGACATTCAGGTAGTTTGTTTTTAGTTGCGTGGACGATTCGGAACAGCACTGAAGCGGGCCATAGTTCGCAGTAATGCACTAGAGGCACAGTCCTTGATGAACGGCAGACCATAAGAATACTAATATTATCTTTACACTCGGAAAGCGGCAGACTCGAGTTCTGAACACGTTAGTACCCATCAGTTGTGCAAATCCACCCTTAAACTTTGATAGTGTTTGCAATTGAACAAACCATAGGAAGGACCTAGGTTGAAGGTATTCGGCTTGATTTCATACAGCATGCCCTTCGAAACTGCCGGGCACTGCCGGTTATCACTGAGACCGATTTCCAAATGAATTCAGCTCGTCGTTTCTGTTTAGCCTAATGATGGAATGCTAACATACGAGCGCACTAGGGGGAGATCTGGGTTCAAACCCCGGGTGCGATGGTACATATTCCTCCTCTCTGATGAGCACTGACAAGAAATAAACTTTAGCCTGGTGCTTCCGAGTGTGAGGTTGACCAAATAGCCTGAGATTTTGCGTGGTGGTTGTAGTACGTGAGGATGCGAGCCAAACATAGGAGCAGCAATCCCACATACGACTCGAAAATAATTGTGAGATCCATGTGAATTTTATCATCTCCTCCCCCCTCCCCCCCCCCCAACCCCGATAAACGGTCCACTTCGTGACTAATGTCGATATAGTTTTTTAAAAAAGTGGCAATGAAAAGTAAACCCATTTTCTTCTACAGAATACAATAGACAATTGAAATTTCTTATAAACTCGATGCTTGAAAATGAATGATCTGCTTTTCTCGATCCGTGTTATCTTGATATTGTAATCCAGTCGCTCGATCGATTTCATATTTGAGCAGATATTTATCTATTAGCTTGAAAATCATTCCTCATTTGTGCCGAATCCGACAGTGTTGGTTTTTTTGACATTCCATCTTTGTCCGTAATCAAAAGTGTCATATTTGCCAGGTCTTCGATACGACAATCAGTGCTTATTTTCCACAGGGGCTTATATTCTCAGCGTGGTATATATTGTGCGCATATATGTACATACTTGTGTTAGCGAAGACATTGATTGGCTGACTACTTTTTTGATGGCATTATAATTTGGCAAAATTACCGTCCTTATTTTGATTTCGTCACGTTTGGTAATCACATCTTTACATTTCAAGAAACATTAAAACTACTACTAGGGCATATATCGAGAAGTTATTTGTTAACTCATTGGTACTTGCGGAGGTAACAGTCGATGAGAAGCTCTCTGCGTCTGAAAACTCGATGTCAGATTGGGGCTTGTGCGCACAGGTGAGTCAACCAGTTGGTCCCTAATCAAATTCAAAATGTGGGCTCCATTCATCATAGCATATGACTTCAAGTGCGACTACTTTGTTTATGCGCACTTGAATCACCCGGAGAGCACGCGGTGTTTGTCTACTTTATTTAGAAGAGTGAAAGAGGCAAATCATTGGACTATTTGCACATTAAATTGTGCCATGGAGAAGTGAAATAGACGATTCTACATCCTACTGATATTACTAGTTAATCCTATTTAATCCATATCAGTCAAATGTTGCTTTTATACACCCTAATTCTGGAGCATTTTTAAATCAGCTTTATGAGTAGTAAGACAGATGCATAGCCAACCAGTAGATGCGCTGATAGGTCTTGATACAAGGGTTATAGTTGTGAGTGGAAACCATGGTTCGGTCCCATCGACTGAGAAAATCACTGCGATCGCTCATTGCCTGTCGACAGTTCAGTCATAATCTAGTATAGTTCCGGTACCTGGTGGTACTTGAGCGAAGGACTCTGAAGAAATAAATTCAGTACAATTCATATCAGTAGTATATTTTGCATATGGATGCATGGCCGAAATTTCCCCGGAAGCACACGACCGGTTTCGCGGTTATTGCCTCTCTTCAGGTACGCACAGCCGGCATTATTCGGTGTAACCATCCCTATATCAGTGCACTCCTTTCTTAATTACTCACTAGAATCTTATTTGAGTCATTAGGCGCGTGAATGGATGGTAAGTCCATTTAAGAATCACATGGTGATTCGTGGGAAGAGTTTCGTCGGTCAGGCAAGGCTAACCTTCAGAAAGCGAACGCAGCCGCCCAAAAGTATTGATTTTTCTTCTCCCACTAATCACTATGTGATTCATAAATTGACTCACCATTCATTCACGCTACTAACGATTCGAATGAGATTTTAGTCAGCATAGTTCACTTTGCATGGCCATTAAACTTGTACCAAATTGTTTTAGGCTTGGTCGCTAACTCACGGCATCATCTACTCAAAAAATGGAGAATAGTGAAAGGCGAACGGAAAAATAATAAGTTGACCAACTATCCACAAGTGAATAGATTTCGAATGCATAAACGTCACTGAATAAACCATTGGGCCATAACACAATATCAACCGTTGCTTAGGCGGACCTCATGGACCCCAACCCAGTAGTCCAACTGCACCTACACAAGCCAGTCGACCGGCTTAAGTTTTCATTCTTTTTGCCATGTTATTCACTAACCAACCCCAACCACCTTCTGACCATTACCTCCCTCGGAGAACAACGTGCACCGGATGGAATAAGTGTTTTCATTCCAACAAAGAGTGCTGGAATATGCCATGTGGTAACTTACCTCAATGAGTGCTCCAATTTTTTGGGTTTTATCTGTATTCTGACGGAAGGGATGAGTTCAGCTATTTTGACTCGTCCTTGACTAAGCAAATGAAATACCTAGTGAATGTTGTTAAAGTGCACGAGAAAATCGGTCGTTTCGAGGCACGGTCGCTGAGCAACTCCGTCTTTAGATTTATGTTACCTCCAACAAAATAGTGTTCTACTATTGTGGTAAGTCAACGCTTTATTCAAGCTAAATGCTATTACGACTTAAAGGCACGTGAATAAGTGGATTAGCCTCTTTCATTAGCTACTTTGCTGGTTTCGATTTAGAAAATTGCTGTACATTTCGATGAATGTTAATAAATAATTATCATGCGCTTATCCGTTTGTCAGTGTCATTTTCTTAAGCCAAGAATTCAGAGCTACACAAACGACAGGGTACTTAAATCATTCTTGGCACAAGACTTTGCGTACGTATATCCCGTGGAACCAAAGCTTCAGAAATCTAAGTATTGCTGTGATCCATGAACTGGAAAATCTGGCTTCTCCTCGTAAAATCTGATGCAGAATAGTATAACAAAAGGCAGCTTGGCAAAAACATCCCATATGTTACAGTGACTGCAACTAAATTCAGTTATTGAAAAAGGTTTTTGAAATGTGTCTCCAATTAGTTACAAAAATGTTCCAAAGATGACCGATTCTAGCGTATATTGTATTTAGTTATTTTTTGCTATATATTTAGTTACTTGTGACAGCGCAAAATGAGCGGCGATGGCCTTTCCAGCCAAAAAACCTTCCAAACACTCATGTGGCTGTGTAGTTCATGTTAAAACTGGTTCTTCTAAAGCCTTATAAAGCACTAATTTTGAGAGTTAGCTTGGCCAGTTATTGTGCGGCAAGGCAAATTTTTTGGGTGCATTTCCGATCTCTCATTTTGCAGATATCAAGTAGACGGGTTTACATACTTTTCCAATACTAACAACACATTGTCGATAAGGTGGTCGAATTTGAGCAACCTATGTTGACCATAAACAACCTCGAAGTCCTATAAGACCAAATGATTTTTGAGCCATTGCAAATGAACTCACGAGGCCGAATCATATTAGTTGGCAACTAGATTTCTCATAAATACCGGATCGTTCCTTTTAGGCAACTGACAACGGCATATTGAAATGTGACTATCTTGTTTCATTTGCCTTCCTCTTGTTCTAACGAACAACTCTAAACCATATATTTCAGCCTCAGCGAATGGGCTTTTTATTCATCGCGTCTTGTATTGATATGGTTCACGGCATAAAAACCACAAGGGTCGTTATCTTTTACAGAAAATTAGCACGATAAACTCGGTGGTTATCTCTATACTGAAAAAGGGGACTATCAAACTTCATACTTCTGATTTCATGTATCACAGATGAAGGTATTTCAGGTTTTAGCAAAGCAACGATACACCATGTGAAATGATATTTCAGGTTTGAGAGTGCAGCGTAATCCCCATGGGTTGTAATAGGCCGCAGTTTAGGGTTGCCGCAGATAACTATTTCAAAACAGGTCAATGTCAGCCTGGCTTCATTGAGGTTGTCCACATCAATCGAACCTTCGACTTCTAGCAAACAATCCCGATCACTGTATTTCATCACAACGAAAAGTTCAGACTTCGGATGCAAGGTCCATTTTTCTCTGTGATCATCGCAAAAAGGGATATTTAACAGATCTTTCTTACTTGTTTCTGGTCTGTGGGTCATTGTGATGAGTTTACATGAAAGTTAGTTGACACAATGAGGTGCAGCTTCGCACCAGACTACGTAGAAAACAAGTCAATAAGAAACGTGGCGACATGCATTCGTGAAGGTCAAGCATTCCTCGAAGGATAGATGGAATGTAATCCACGAAACACGGTATCTCCTATTTTATATTCAAATTCATTTGTGTAGTGTAAAACATCTAGAAGAGGACTGCAGCCTACCTTTAAACTTCGAAAGAAATTACCGACAATTTCAAGTTTCGAACCTGAGGCGTTCGCATCCGAACACCCCGACCATGACCTCTTGAATTTCACCGGTTCGCTGCTCCCGGAGGAATGGTTTATGAAAGCATCAGCTTTACATTTTGGAATCTCGAAGTATTCGCATCTTGTAGCTTTTTAGTCCACAGCGACATTCGCAGCACACTGTGATAAGGTTTGCTTGGAGAGCAGACCACCAGTTACACCTTATCTTTTATCGCAATTGCCCGTCGTGACACAGTAGTGCTTCCTTTGGTATCCGGGGCTTGGAATTCATCAAAGGTATTAGTCATCCCCATATATTTTAACTTTGTTTTGACACATCGATCAACTTATCTTTCTAACGCGACATTTTTGGCGATCCTTAGTGTTAAATCGGGAAGGATGAACAAAAGGCTTGATAGAAAAATCACCTGTCCGTTTATTTTAGTTCCAAATAGAAGATATGACAGTAGGATGCTGTAATTTTTCATATTGATCAATTATATGACGCCTAGTTTACGCATTATTCAGTCTGGGATTTATCATTTGTCATTGAAAGAGTTGCCTGGCCGGCCGATGTGCGACGCTACCGTGAGAGACTAACCATTCACCCGAATCAATTTGAAGAATACAAGTTCGGAAACATCGTGATAAAGTGTCTCTATTCCTTCCAATTCATAGTTTAGATAATCTAAAAGTGCACTTTAATTAAACGAATTTAGGTAGCAAATGCGTCCTGACGAATCAGTCGCAATCACTCAATGCAGCTGGAAAGTTATTCTGCTTAAATGCACTCAGAATTCATTATTTCAAAATGGATCTCGGTGTAATTTTTTTCAGAAAATTATCAATAGGCAGCTTGGATACATACTTAATTGTGTCGAAGTTATGATTTAATTGTCTAGAAAAATTGTTGGAACAATATTTTCTTTATTCACTGTTATGATACTCCCTACATATATTTGTAACGGATTCTGCTGCAGCATTTCTGTTTGCTTGAAGTTCTACGTATCCATTCTGATCGCTACTTCTTCAATCATCCAGTAATGCAGTTCCGCAGGAGGCTAGCTTTTCGCCGATTGCCCACGGATGGTCCGAATTTAAATCCATCCCACATGGTAAATGGAATGTGAACCCCTGCAGCTCATTAGGTACAAGCTTCGATCCCGAGATTTCTTCTTGGATCATTGTGAAAATAGTGATAAACTATTGTAAGCCCTCGGCGACCATATTTGGTTTACAAAAATGATGGCGATCAGGTTTGTTTACCTCGCCTTTGAAATGAACGGCAAATAGATACGTCACACGGGCACTCATGCTGGTAGTCGTTGAGGCTTTTTGCTGTCAGTTCTCCTCAATTGGTGCGATTGTGGCACTGATCATGAGTTGCAACTACTGTCATCGGATAGTATGAACATCGACATTCAACTAACCGATTCTCGTAGAATAAACCCTCAGCTTATTAGATTGATAATTCATTAGGTTGTCCTTAAATGACATACAAATCTGGGTTGCAAACAACCCAGGTCGTCAAGAGACTTCAACGGCAGCACTTATTTCCGACCGAGGAGACAATGCATCTGCAGGATGAAGGAAAATGAGTAATTTAATGGGCTGATTTTATGAAGTGGATCAAAACCCACTGTAAATATACACGACAGATGTCAAGTATCCGTGAGTTTTTATCAATAAATAAATTGGAAAGCCGAAAGACGATTTCGTCCAAGATTGAATTTCGGCATATAATGGTCGGCGAATCTATTTGTGGATGGAAGGATTTAGGTAGCATGAAATTTGCATGCAGAGTTTCCAGCTCGACCTCGAAGCCAAGGACGACAATCTGGCCGGTAAACTTCAGCGTACGGGCCAGATTCCCAGATTACGGGGCAACTACGACTGCAACGGTTGAACTTACATTACTCAGACGGACTTCCCATGCTATATGATTCTTATTTAGATGAGATCCAACAAACTACTTGTTCGATTTATCCGATCAGCCTCCCTGACCCATTCCCAAAGGAAAAAAACGGCATGGCTTAATACAGTCCCAAGAAGACTTATACACGTTGAAGAACTTTCCGTGGGTCAGGGGTCCGGATATTTTACCCAACGGAAAATTAGACTCCTCAAGTTGGAGTTTAACAGACATCAGATTATTGAGTATGATCACATTGGTTACTGTGACTCTAAGGACCAATGACTGTGTAAAAGTGACTTGTGATCATAACCACAACATCCGGCCGGTTAGATTGGGTGAGCAGCAAGGAGAACGCCGTTGGTTCGGCCAACTTTTGAAAAGTAGGAATACAAATGGACTATCAAATACCAGTAAAATTTGGATGTTCGTGCAATCTTCCAGTTCTGCGAACGTGGTTAGGCTGAAAAGTCAGGCAAGTCATAACGGAGACGGCTTCTTGGGTTATGCCAAAGTGAGCACAAATATATGAGGCTAATTACTCTTGTTGAATGATGAGATAAGTTTGTTGACACTCAAATCTAGAGTAGAAGTAAATGGAAGAAGTGAAACGAGTTACGCATGGTGATTAAGACACGATGCACATTGGTTTGCCTTGCATTTAAGCAATACTTAGCGCAGTTGAATTTCCAGCATAATGCTCCAGGATAAGGCCTAAGGTTTTAAAATCACCGACTCAATCAACTTGAAGAACAACTAATATCGCAGTCACTGACGCCTTCTAGCAGGAAGAACAGTTGAGTAGGCCAGGGTACGATTGTTTCGTTTCTAAAAGTACTTTTACTCCACCTCCTGAAACAGCTAGTGCATTGCGCAGTACGAGGGAGCAACATTAGTGAATTTGTTCCGTCGCAAGGAGACACTGATCCCTGCATTTTTTAGTGCACAACACACCGTTCTCTGCATGGCACGGGCGCGCGAAAATCTCAAGTTCAATTAGGACTGAAATCTCAACAGTGACTAGCGATGCAAGGACAATAGTCGGCTGAGTAGTGGGGGCGGTGCAGAAGAGGTTGGGGCAGAAGTTGCACTGAGCGTGGACCAATTTCGAGACTGACCAACTTCATAGGAGACTTGGCAGATTCGTTACATCAGTTAATGAATGAGTTGGATAATCAGGCATGACAGCACCGCGTCGTGCCTGATGGTGTGACTCGAATTCCCAGTGGATCAGATTAACTCAAACTCTTCTTCGCTATACCTCTCCATCTACTCATTCCCATGGGCTGCGTCGCCATTCATCTAATCGTGGCCGCCTGAGGATGAAACATCGGATGCCCAGGATGACCAACATTTTTATGTCATACCCGTTTTTTGCCATAGTCTAAACTAATTTAATTCACAAATACGTAAATGTTTCACGTGACTCTCGATCTGCCGACGTCCCGGGATCTTGTAAAAATCAAATAACGCACTCGAGAGCTTCCTTCTGGAAAAACCCCGACTTGACTGAGTGTAGCCACAGTCGAGTAAGAAAGAAAAAATACAGAAGCCTTGACCAACACAACTACCTACATGGATTTACACAAACTGCGAGAAATCAAAAATCACATCTCGTACGATAGCCTAAAATAACTACTTTATTTCATAATTGTTGTTAGTGCAAGATAAATGGTACATTACGGCTTCAGTTTTATCATCTTCGTCCACCCGGGGCTCATCCAATACATTTTATCTCACGATCGCATGCCTAATCTTCAACAGGTGTTCAAAACAACCAACGCGTCCTAAATCATACCACATTGGAATCGCAGCTGTTAACTCCGGGTGTGAAAGTATGACATTCGTGCATGTGTTTGTATGTGTGCACGTGATATTGCGGCGAGCAACCAAGATCACCACCATCATCCAATTTACACCAATGACATATTTAACTGAAGCTATTTTTCCCCTCAATGTTTCGAAATATTTTCGCTAATCCACCGATTTGTGTATTCACTACATAGAGACTTCTGATTTCAGCTCGTGTGTAGAGAAAAGCTGATCCAACAAGTCGCATTTTACAGAAACCCCATTTTTGTAAATTGTTGTTTAATACTTACCCGATTATCGTTACCATGACCTCTCAAAAATAAGTCACGTAAACGAGCTAGCTGCTTGGAATTCAAGATATCGAGAAAGACTGGAAATCACATTTCACGTTCAATAAACATTAACATTACTTAACAGCCAATCAAGAATCTCATACATTGGTAGTATATAAGGATGGCTAGCTTCCTAAGCTTGAAGAACACTGGTCAAACTGAAAAGACTGTGGGATAGTAACTGTCCGGAGGGACAGCCGAACTGCAGACCCGTCAAAATATTTTTTGTTGGATGTCCACCTAGTCATATGGTTGGCTGAAGAAAGCTGTATCCGTAAACAACCTATCAACAAAAGCCTCCCGGTTACGGGGAAGGGAACGCGTGTAGCCCGAGTACGAAAAAATCTGTTGATTTAAGTTGCCCATCCCTCATCATTTCCTTGATCTGACAAATTGATGGCGCCCTCTGGTTGGTAGCACCAGTGCTGATGCCATCTTCCAACAGAAAATTCGAGTATCCTAAGCGAATTCTAACAATCAGATTTAGCAGATCAAAATGCCGATGAACTAACACCCGGAGGCGCGACTAAGTGGAACCGTATAATTTATTATTGATAATCGTCATAATGACCATGGTAACAACATACGAGAAACCATCAACAACATCAGCAATAACAACGGTGAAAATGACTGTTAAACCTATGGACCACTCCAAATGAATTTCGTGTGGCAGATAGCACGAGCCACCAGTTGCATGGCTTATATCATCACCTCTGATCTTTTCCTTTTTAGTGGGAACCCAGTGGAGCAATGAGATTGCCCTACGCCCTTAGCTGAGAGTCATTATATTTCAAACCACGCCACCAGTGACTGACTAAATCAAAACTGAAATAACTTATTCCAGATCAAGCTGGATACAGCGCCTTCAAGAACTGCACCGTAGTAACACTGGATGGAATAACTGCTTTTTTAAGCTGATAGACTATATTTTTCTTCGAGTATTTTTGGTAAAAATCATTGGTATCAACAGCAACTTAATGGGTGGATTTCAGGTGGTCTCAATTGAGCTGCACAGCCGATTGTCAACTTTCACTGTTAAAACTAACGCGACTGGATACACAAGGTAGGTATTGATAAATTCTATGCAACCTTTAGGTTTTGGGAACGATATTTCAGTCAAGAAATCAACCTAAGTGTAGCAGTACTATTATCACTGTCATTTTCGATATTAGTAGTACTTCGTTCAAACCCATTTTGTAATCCACTTATCGATCTGAACCACGACAGTAGAATGGTTTAAAAACACGCCTACAAATCAGATAGTTTTACTGTTCCGGATCAGATTTTATCAACTGCGTCGCTGTTTACTTGATATTCGGTGTGATAGATATATCGCAACCAAATTCGTAAAGACTAACTTCCGCCCCCAGACAAGCTTGCTTGTATTCCCTGGTCCTTTCGGTCGATTGCCTCGTTGCCTTACCTACGTTGGCTGCCGAACATAAGCTAACACGGATGCACCCATAGTGGACATAAGAACAGCAGATCAACCTGCAAGAGTCGGTGGAACAGTCGATCGACCGATTAAAATAGGATTCGTCATGGAATTGAAAAGAATCCGACATATGCCCTTACTCAGGCACTAAGCAAGTAATTACAGAAGTCTCATTATGGTATTCAGAATTTTGCACGCAGTTCGCTCCGCTCGTATAGAGAAATATTGCGTCCTCTGACCCCTGTCGTTTTCGTCAATCGAGCTTATGTTGTTTCGCGATTTTAATGACCCAAAACTAAATCAAATTTTGTAGTTGATTTTGGACACTATAAGTATTGAACTATTGATGTTAACGGTATTCTATGGGCACACTGATCACTGCTACTTGATATTGTCAGTATTAATTCAGTGCACGGAACTAATGATTTCACCGATCTCAAACCTTGAGTTTTGGCCGCACGAAGTGACTTGTAAACTTCCGGCTCCTACAGTAGTGAAAACCCAGATTTATTGGTTTACGACGCCACTAACAAAAAATGAATGACTTTGAAGCATGTGCAACAGCTTGAATCCTGAGTTATCCAAAGTATAATGCCTCCTTTAGATACCGAAGTGCTGAACAATAATTTGCAACATACCGGAAGGCAACAAGCACTGAGCAGCAGGGTCAGGGAATATCAAACAGCAATTAACTGTCGTTCAAGGTGCAATTTGGAAGAGTGAAGGCACCATAGGCCCGATAATTCGGTATCCCGGAGATCACAAGCAGGCACAGGAGGGATGGGCTCTAGTAGGACAGGACAAATGTTCGCATGTGTGTACGCCTCTGTACAGGAGCAAACTGTTCTCGAGGGGCGAAACTGGTGGATAGGAATAACAATTAAAATTGGATTTAGCGAGTGCCAGTGCGACTGTGATTCGGCGAACCGGTGCAGAGGTGTGGGGACAATAAAAGGGGTCACATATATGGATGTAGGAGGGACTTTGTGAGCAGGTAGAGAATGGATCAGAATAAGGTGTGGCCCCCACTAACGTCAACTGTGTCAAGCATGCGATATGATTATCGAATAGCGCGTGGGTGTGCTTTCAGTGGTGAGCGGGTTAAGGCATCGACTGATGTTATAAGTTGATAGCCAGAAGGGAATGATTGACAATGGAGACTTGAATGGCCGGTTTAAGAGTAAATAATGAGTCAAAAAAATGATTCTGATGAACAAAATCAACAGCCGGGTTATATCAAGACAGAAAATGTGCACTATAAACTTAGAAAAATGTAGTCAAGAGACCAAAAGTACACAGTTAAGCAGTGGGTGGCGTGGGGAAAGACTGCAGCTGAACTACGCACTGAGAAATCAATTTCCCAAGGGGTTTGCCGGCCGATCCGGGAAGATTAAAAAAAATCCAAAAAATGCCGAACCTTAGGAAGCGTCTTGACCAGAATCAACAACTACACAAACAGGGCAATAAGGCGATTTACGGGAGGCCAGCTACACAACAAATCTGATAGGTTGACAGGCAGCTGGAGTTTCATGGTCTCAGTGGCAGGAGAGAACCGATGCATGTGCCGAAATGCGTGAGCGAATAAATTCAGGCAAAGGTAAGGGAATGAAATAAACCTGGAAGTTGTTGGGTAGAAACTGGACATACTTCATGGTTTATCGGGTTTATCTTCTTGACCAGGGCAATACAAGATTACCTTGCGTGGTAGCTCTGGCTTCAACAGCTTAGTTGCTATTGTTTCAACAGTCATGAGGAATCTTTTCTTATATTTGCCTCATTTATTAATGAAATAGCAATGTACGTTATCTTCAGGAACAGGATCGCTACTAACGGGAAGCAGCCAAGGGGGGAAGCTGGCCGGTGGTGGGAGAATTTGAATCCCGATCTTCATGTCCAAACCATAAGATACTATCGACCCGATAATATTCAGTAATAATCCTAGATGCCTTGAAAAGCCTTGAAAGACATCACTAGGTCAATCTGTTGTTCGCCGTTGGACAAGTGTTGTAAGAATGTGATGTTTACTACCTTTACCGTGACTCTGGGTGTTTGGACGCAGGTGAGAATATAGTGGGCAAACGGTGAATTCGGCCAATCCTTCCACGGTGCTTGTTCTCTCTTGAATTTTAAGGAAATAAAAAAGTATTATGGATGGAGGAGAACAGAAACCCGTTGTCAGTCACCTGCTAATCAATTTATTGAATATCATTGCATTGTTAACCTAGTCACTCACTTGTTTAATTAATCAATTAGTGTGATTCCGTTAACCGATGAGTCATTCACTCATTTTCGATGCTAGGTTGAAGGTTTTCCTTGCACGTAATTTGTACCAATGCTTGAAAATTGAAGCTGTTTTCCCATCTACTCACTAGACTTGATTTCCCTATTCAAACTCGACTTCGCTCATTGTTCTACAGTTACCGCGTTTAAGTAATTTGCATTATCAGTTTACTTCATTTATCATTCGTTTTTTATCGTGTAGACAATCGTAAAATGCAATTCTGCTAATTAAGAGGATTCCTTATCTCACTAAATTCAACAAAAGTTGGAGGAGAAAACAAAATTTTCCGAGTTTATCAGTCACTATGGGATGAAGTATAAGCAGAACAACAGATATACTTTTTAATGGATTTTTTGTAAGACGTTATCCACTGTCACAGCTGAACGGATAAAATGTGGTCACCAAGCGGGTGACAAATTCACCTAATTTTGTATTCTTTTTTATAACCGTTAAAGTTTTCAAAATCTACTAGTCTGGTTTCATAAGCCGATGTTACGCTTTCACTTGTCATGTACAGCACAGTCGACTGATTTATTGTCTGACTGGCTAACTGATTAACCAGCGAATTAATTGGTCTACCGCATTTCAACAAGCATAAACTCGTGACAGCCTGTCGTGCTGTCACATGTTGACAGTTACTGCTGTATTACGTTGCCCAGTAAAGCCCTACTGGCTGAAAACCGTTGTGTTTCATAAGTAAACTTGAAAGCAATAGACTGCCACCTGTCACACTTGGCTTTCGCCAAATTCATTGTGCTCTTGTTTGTACACTTTGATAGCAATCGACAGTCGTGTGTGTTTCATAACAGAAAAACATATGGAAACGGAAATGGAACTAAAAAGTCAACAATTCGGATCAGAACATACAGCCGAATAAGCGAGAGTATGTTTTCAGTCAGCCATTATGAGGAAGTTGACATCACACTGAGGTGAATAAAATGTGAGAAAATTTAGCCTAAAAGGACAGAAGCTAAAAAATAGGTAGCTTATTCTTGCTAATATATGTCAGTAAATTTATTTCGTCATGATACTAGCTAGATTCACACATGATATTTACTAGACCTAAATGAAGTAGAAATGGAGCAGAAGAAAGCAATCCGAAAATGATTTTGTGATATTTTTTGATCGGCATTATTAATTTCGTAAGATGTTCTTCAAATTTTAGGCTGCTTATCACGACGTTTCACATTGCGGAAAGGAACATCGATCTCTGGGCAATACACAACGGCAGGATGACGGGAACTGGGCACCATCCAATTCCAAACAAAATGGTCCATATTGTTCTGTGTGATATTAAAGTGCACTCCTGAAAAATCCAAATTCGATCAATCCACACATGTTTATTATTCGAGGGGTGCTTAAGCAAGCAAACCACATGACCGGGAGTATGGTCTGCATAGGGGTTTTTTGGGCTTAAAAAACCGCGAGTATCTTCCTGTTAAGCCTTGAGAACTATCTGCAAGCTAAAGTGGTATCAAGCAAGACATATTTGTATAATTCACAGTGATAAACTTTCAAATGGTCTAATGTGTGTTCACATCCAGAATTTTTCCTTGCTGTTCAACTTTATGAGCAACTTAGAGTTTAGTCTTAAAATATTGAGTCCTTTGATTCGGTCTTTGGAATATGCAGCAAGTCAGAACATGTTATAGTAGCGGAAGTTTTCTCTTGTGCCAAAAGAAAAAGTGTCTGGACAAGCGACTCTTTCAATGACAAATGATAAATCCCAGACTGAATAATGCGTAAACTAGGCGTCATATAATTGATCAATATGAAAAATTACAGCATCCTACTGTCATATCTTCTATTTGGAACTAAAATAAACGGACAGGTGATTTTTCTATCAAGCCTTTTGTTCATCCTTCCCGATTTAACACTAAGGATCGCCAAAAATGTCGCGTTAGAAAGATAAGTTGATCGATGTGTCAAAACAAAGTTAAAATATATGGGGATGACTAATACCTTTGATGAATTCCAAGCCCCGGATACCAAAGGAAGCACTACTGTGTCACGACGGGCAATTGCGATAAAAGATAAGGTGTAACTGGTGGTCTGCTCTCCAAGCAAACCTTATCACAGTGTGCTGCGAATGTCGCTGTGGACTAAAAAGCTACAAGATGCGAATACTTCGAGATTCCAAAATGTAAAGCTGATGCTTTCATAAACCATTCCTCCGGGAGCAGCGAACCGGTGAAATTCAAGAGGTCATGGTCGGGGTGTTCGGATGCGAACGCCTCAGGTTCGAAACTTGAAATTGTCGGTAATTTCTTTCGAAGTTTAAAGGTAGGCTGCAGTCCTCTTCTAGATGTTTTACACTACACAAATGAATTTGAATATAAAATAGGAGATACCGTGTTTCGTGGATTACATTCCATCTATCCTTCGAGGAATGCTTGACCTTCACGAATGCATGTCGCCACGTTTCTTATTGACTTGTTTTCTACGTAGTCTGGTGCGAAGCTGCACCTCATTGTGTCAACTAACTTTCATGTAAACTCATCACAATGACCCACAGACCAGAAACAAGTAAGAAAGATCTGTTAAATATCCCTTTTTGCGATGATCACAGAGAAAAATGGACCTTGCATCCGAAGTCTGAACTTTTCGTTGTGATGAAATACAGTGATCGGGATTGTTTGCTAGAAGTCGAAGGTTCGATTGATGTGGACAACCTCAATGAAGCCAGGCTGACATTGACCTGTTTTGAAATAGTTATCTGCGGCAACCCTAAACTGCGGCCTATTACAACCCATGGGGATTACGCTGCACTCTCAAACCTGAAATATCATTTCACATGGTGTATCGTTGCTTTGCTAAAACCTGAAATACCTTCATCTGTGATACATGAAATCAGAAGTATGAAGTTTGATAGTCCCCTTTTTCAGTATAGAGATAACCACCGAGTTTATCGTGCTAATTTTCTGTAAAAGATAACGACCCTTGTGGTTTTTATGCCGTGAACCATATCAATACAAGACGCGATGAATAAAAAGCCCATTCGCTGAGGCTGAAATATATGGTTTAGAGTTGTTCGTTAGAACAAGAGGAAGGCAAATGAAACAAGATAGTCACATTTCAATATGCCGTTGTCAGTTGCCTAAAAGGAACGATCCGGTATTTATGAGAAATCTAGTTGCCAACTAATATGATTCGGCCTCGTGAGTTCATTTGCAATGGCTCAAAAATCATTTGGTCTTATAGGACTTCGAGGTTGTTTATGGTCAACATAGGTTGCTCAAATTCGACCACCTTATCGACAATGTGTTGTTAGTATTGGAAAAGTATGTAAACCCGTCTACTTGATATCTGCAAAATGAGAGATCGGAAATGCACCCAAAAAATTTGCCTTGCCGCACAATAACTGGCCAAGCTAACTCTCAAAATTAGTGCTTTATAAGGCTTTAGAAGAACCAGTTTTAACATGAACTACACAGCCACATGAGTGTTTGGAAGGTTTTTTGGCTGGAAAGGCCATCGCCGCTCATTTTGCGCTGTCACAAGTAACTAAATATATAGCAAAAAATAACTAAATACAATATACGCTAGAATCGGTCATCTTTGGAACATTTTTGTAACTAATTGGAGACACATTTCAAAAACCTTTTTCAATAACTGAATTTAGTTGCAGTCACTGTAACATATGGGATGTTTTTGCCAAGCTGCCTTTTGTTATACTATTCTGCATCAGATTTTACGAGGAGAAGCCAGATTTTCCAGTTCATGGATCACAGCAATACTTAGATTTCTGAAGCTTTGGTTCCACGGGATATACGTACGCAAAGTCTTGTGCCAAGAATGATTTAAGTACCCTGTCGTTTGTGTAGCTCTGAATTCTTGGCTTAAGAAAATGACACTGACAAACGGATAAGCGCATGATAATTATTTATTAACATTCATCGAAATGTACAGCAATTTTCTAAATCGAAACCAGCAAAGTAGCTAATGAAAGAGGCTAATCCACTTATTCACGTGCCTTTAAGTCGTAATAGCATTTAGCTTGAATAAAGCGTTGACTTACCACAATAGTAGAACACTATTTTGTTGGAGGTAACATAAATCTAAAGACGGAGTTGCTCAGCGACCGTGCCTCGAAACGACCGATTTTCTCGTGCACTTTAACAACATTCACTAGGTATTTCATTTGCTTAGTCAAGGACGAGTCAAAATAGCTGAACTCATCCCTTCCGTCAGAATACAGATAAAACCCAAAAAATTGGAGCACTCATTGAGGTAAGTTACCACATGGCATATTCCAGCACTCTTTGTTGGAATGAAAACACTTATTCCATCCGGTGCACGTTGTTCTCCGAGGGAGGTAATGGTCAGAAGGTGGTTGGGGTTGGTTAGTGAATAACATGGCAAAAAGAATGAAAACTTAAGCCGGTCGACTGGCTTGTGTAGGTGCAGTTGGACTACTGGGTTGGGGTCCATGAGGTCCGCCTAAGCAACGGTTGATATTGTGTTATGGCCCAATGGTTTATTCAGTGACGTTCATGCATTCGAAATCTATTCACTTGTGGATAGTTGGTCAACTTACTATTTTTCCGTTCATTTTTCACCCTTTTTCCTATGGGAGTAGATGATTCTGTCAGTAAATTGGGGCACGGTTCAAATTGTGTAGTCTGCACTGAAAATTCAATCTCTCAGAAACACTTCGAGTTATAGCGCGGAGGTAAAGTATGAGTTCAGTGTCAATAAGAACTTCTTTTTTGGTGGCCTTCAAATTATCTCTTTTGCTTTTTTAAATTAACCGTATTTATTTGGCATGAGTGTCTTTTTATATTTTGTCACATGCTAAAATCCTCTCTACGTCAAGTCATTATCTTAATTATTGCTTCTGCATTTGCTCATGTTCCGGCTACCGCTGCACCTGGTTACCTGTATATGGGTTGATAGCGGGGATGAATTATTGTGACGTAGGTAGTCATTATCTATCTCTTCCCTTCTCTTCGTCCGTCCAGCTGAAGTGTAGGGTGTTATATGGGTATATATTTATATATATTCATATATATGTATGCAACATTTATGCAGCACAGATGCATATGCATGGTAAACACAATTCAAAAACACTTCTTGTTAAAGCTCTTATCTCATACACTGTCATCACACTTCCTGTTGTAATTTAGGCAAAATGCTCTTAGCGAAATACGCGTACGAATTAGTTGGCACGAGCAAATCTGTTTTTTTCCTTTTGTCCTATGTTTAGCAGGTACAGCCTTTTGCCTTGGCGTTTAGGCGACGGCCTGTTTATGGATGAGATCGTCAGCATACACTTTGCGACACGCTCACCACTACACGTTTGGATGAAGAACGATCTGGGTGCGTAACAATAGGAATATCGTCGCCGCTGAGAATTATATTAGTTTGGATGAAAGCAGTATAAGTCAGACAAAAATGAAGTGTAAAATGGGAATTTCCATGAGAATTGTTTGCAAATTACAGTCGGAGCAATTTGAGATGATTTCACTAATACAGGCAATATGAAGGTTATGTCGCTTGTCCAGAAACTGGATGGCAGAAGAAAACTTCCAGAGAGGAAATGAAGTAAACGGTAGAATGGGTAATTCAAGCCACCTTAAGTATGCATATTCCGACGACCGTGAATCATTACAAGAGTGCTGACAGAACGAGGTTTCTTTGATAACCTGTTATGTTCCTGGATTTGAATCTACTTGAGTATATGTGGCCCCACCCAAAGTGCTAAGCTAATGGAAAGCTTTTCAAAAAAGACGATCGCACGGAAGCACATGGTGAAATTTGACTATCATTCATTAACCGGTTAACGGACAGCATGATCCGAACAGTTGAAGCTGTTACAGTTTTCAGACAGGGAAATCTAAATTATTGATTATATTCGACTTAATTTCACAGAAGCTTATTGCTCTTCGTCTTTCCCATTGGATTCGCATGATCATTATGCCAATGGAGGTTACCGCATTAAACACAGAAATCACATATCCGTCGGTAATTTTTAGCCAACTATGGTCAGGCGGATAATCGAGTAATTGTTGCACCTACAGGTCACGAGGTCGAATGGCCCCACAGACGTTCACGTTCCCTAGCTGGCAGCTCTCCGTTGGCCCTGACCTCCTTCTTGAAAATAACGTACGCTACTGCTTCCTTAGCAAAGGAAGTAAAAAGATGAGAAAAAACATGTTGGAGAGGAGTACTAGTTTAACATGGATGTGCGTATTTGTAATTCCTATAAATATATATAGGTATAATGCGATTCCTCTGTCGCACATAAAGCAGTTAATTTATAATATTTCCATTTGTATTGTCCATGAAGCAATAAGTAAAGCCTACAGCCGGGATGCTGCAACAAGCTCACGATGTAGGCTAATCTCATGAATTTACTTTACACATAAAGATCTAAAAATACCCATGCGGGTGCAACTGGAGGGCAACTTTTCCACAGCTCCTGCCGAGATATTAAGGACCATCTTAAAGGGCAGCAGTCCTGAAGAAATTTCTGCATTGTGCATCTTGGTTACTTGATTCACGGGGATCAATATGGTAGGCTTGTGGATCAGAATGAATAGCAAGTGAATTTCAAATATGAATTGTTCGAATCTGGTCGGCACGTCGTTTTGGTCCAGGAGGCATAATGGGTGTGATAATAAATGATGAATGGCAACTATATGTGGGTTAGAAACACACCAGTGTCAGAAATTTTACAAACTATGCATTGAAATCCCAACTTTCGGAATTTCTTAGTTCTTTGTCGTTTTAGTTTTACATTTGCTTCACAAGCGTTGGGAAAGATAAGGCTACCAAACGAAATGTACACGTAATTGGTCGATCTGACAACCAGGCGAATCCGGGCCACCTTCACCTACTTGCCTGCAGTGAGATTTTGTATATAGGGGACTCGTGGAATTTTACGATTGTGGAATACACAGAACGGACTAAAAACCGACTGATTAAATTTCGGAAAAAGCTATTCTAGGTAGGGAGCGATTAAGATTGGAAATCAATAATGACGAGGAATTTAGTAATAATCTTTATCATGGAGTTGTACGAAAAGCAATCAGTTCATGATATGTTCAAAAAGGGTCGACAAGATTCCCAGTGAGAACAGAATACTTTGAGTAAAATAAGTGGTCAGTCTGATCATTTGCTTTCTGATGTGCTTGAAGCATGAGTGCGGTGGAAGGCGCATGGCCCATAGCCACCGGGGCCCATTACATAGGATATGGGAAAGGGACCGACAACCTCGAATCTGAAACTTGGAGTGGGATAGAACCAAAAAGGGTCTCATTGGGTCAGGTGTGGTAATGATTCGGGGGACAGCTGGTTGCCATTTGCCACCAAAGTGACCGGCAGATCTGAGATTCGAAACTCTGATTCTTTTCGGTGACCGATACTTAACCCACTTGACTACCTCCGGTCTAAGAATGACCACAACTTACATTTTCTTTTACAAATGAAAAACTTCGTTCCAGTTCAACAGAAACCAAATAAGTTTCAGTAAGTTAGCGGTTCAGTTCTGATGAAAAGCAGCAAGTCCCCTAAATGGATTAAGGCGTACATTTTGGCCTTTGTCTACTAGAAGTACGTGAGTATGGGACCTAAAAATACTGAATTTCCGCTGGGGGTGTTGTTTTTCCGGCTGGTAGAATGCCCAACCAAAATACATTAACCTCATGAATACATTCACCTTAAAGGGAAATTGGCAAACGCAACACATTCTGGAGCGTGAAAGCGGGACAATTTTTCCATGACGCCCTTCTAAAATTTTCGAATTCCTCTCTCAGATAGTCCCACTTTGGCCAAGCTGCTATGAAAATGTTCCTTCTCAAATTCCTCGTACGGGATCGCGTCATCTGTCCTACACACGATATCTGAGAGCATTGGTTGATGAGGTGATTTCACAGGTAGATGCGTGATTATTCCACTTAGCACCCATTTTCACGGATTTAATCGCGATTAAATCATATGGGTTATTTTTTACACTCTTCAATCTTTAATGTTTCTGTACACGGCAATTTTCGGTAACGTGGCCTCTGGCAAGCTTGGGTAGCAATAAGCATTAGTCACTTAGTTGTGGAAACAAAACTTAGGCCCTTTATTGTAAGTTAAAAAATCTATATTTCAGTGAACAACAAAGACAGAAAAATGGATTGATGCACATGATGAAAAACAAACGCTGTAGACGGGAAAGCAGATCAACGATTGACACTAACTGACATTGTTTCAGTCACGAAAAGTTTAACACAGCTCTCGCATGCGAGATATGGAACAGCGGAGTGACGACAAGAGTTGCTAGGAAAAGGGTTCAATGTGTTCGATATACGCGAATGGCACCAAGACATATCATTAGGTTACGAATAGGTAGGATCTGCGGGAATTTTCAGGGAAAATTTTTATAGGTCTGGATGAAAAAATCACACACTTTATCAATAATAGAATAAACTGGGACAGAATAAATATGGCTAATGATAGTCCGGCCTTAGTAAAGTAAGCAAAAATGGTCCTGGAAAATTAACCGCAGAGCAATAGAGGAAGGTTAGAGCAACATAATTGTGGACAAAAGTGGTAATGACGGTTTGGTCTGCCCCAAGTTGTCAGCACATGGATCTGAAATGTTAGGCAACGTATTCGTTTGAAACAACCGAATATATGAGAGCGCCATCAAAAATTGTGGCAAATAATAACGCAGATATTTTAAAATTTTGGCTCTATGAACGGGGACTACGTCAAGCACCGAATGTTTCCCGGTGGAAAGACCAGTGAGCGTAGATGGAAATTCACTCAAAACATTTAGAGGCATTAGAATGAAAACTCAACTGAGAAGAAAAACTCTGGATATTACGCAGGATTTCTTGACAACTACCAAATCCGGCAGACTGGAACCGGACTGGCGGAGTACCTCTTTGCATCGTATGGAATCAGTTGGCAATCATGCTTGAGGAACACCAGAGCTGATAGGTAAATGACTCATTAAGT
Source organism: Fasciolopsis buskii (assembly GCA_008360955.1). Classification (NCBI taxonomy): domain Eukaryota; kingdom Metazoa; phylum Platyhelminthes; class Trematoda; order Plagiorchiida; family Fasciolidae; genus Fasciolopsis; species Fasciolopsis buskii. The sequence continues at coordinate 166,595 of LUCM01010741.1, read as the reverse complement.
GATAATCAAACTTAGTTCGTCGATCTCTACTAGAATTGTGGTCTTTCAGTCACAAGAGTACTAGAAACCAGGAAATCCAAAGGACACAAACATGTAAAGAAGCAAATACAGGCGATAGAATCAAAACCGAACCATTAATCTAAAAAAGACAGCTAAATTATTTCACAGTCGCTTAAGGCTTTAGAAACAATGCCAGAGTAAGACTGTTGCATCCATGGTGCAATTGATCGGCTTGTATGCAAACTGAAATGCGTCGTTGGGGCTAACACGAGGCGTAGCACGGGTGACTGATGACAGGCCTTTCAGTTAATTTGTGAGCAGGAGAAGCATTGACACTAGAAAGAAGTTGCATCACTATAATATTGGACGTCGTGTTAAAGGTGAAAACGAAGGTTGCAGATTTCCAGGGGATAGGATAAAACCAATAACAAAGGATTGGTTGGCGAGACTGGTCAAATTTTGCACGACAACTTGATCCAAATTTGAGAAGAGTCGAAGACAGGCCATTTGGACCAGCTGCGGATGCAATTGTGGAAGACGAAAAAACTGAAGAAAATACTCCAAATTCTGGAATAGTAGGCCTCTTACAGGATGGGAGTCGGAGGACGGGTTAATGGATGTGACATTCAGAATATCGGCACCTGCACTTCAAAGCGGCGTCCGAATGCATGAACCGGCATATCAGCCCGATACCAGGCATTGACCGTCGGTAATACTGAAAATCGGACTGGGGAAGGACGATTCCGGCCTTTTGACTTCCCATTTGACCAAGATGGATTAATGACTTACAGAAGCCCTTTCTCGAAGTTTATCGACAATTTATTTCAGTCGCCGAGGGATTTTATTGAGTGAAGCAATCCTGTCGCTGTTGTAGTGGTGCCGTTCCGGTGCGACAACACAGGTCAAAAATTGCACTCAGGGTCTTGGTGAATAAGTCAAGCGTACAGAAGAAATATCTAAAGCAAAGTTAAGAAGATATTCTGGAGAAGGATCGTTAAAGCAGGAGAACAATTGGTGAACACGGGTTCATTGTCTTAGCCTTGGTTTGTATCGCTCTGGTAAATATTAGGTACAACTGAAATTAGAGTGGTCAAGGGAAGAAACAGGAGCATGCAACAGAGAATGAAAACGTTCCGGACGATTGGTGACCATCCTATCTAAGACTGCATTCTCTCTGGTGGCAATAAGACAGATCAGCTAAACTGAAAGTGAGTAGGTGACAGGTGGGGCATGAATTAAACCGTCAGAAAACAGTACGGTAAGAACAGGTATGTAAACACCACAAAAACTACCGATATCATGCATAGAACAAAATGGAGCTACGTAAAAATTATTAACTCTCGTGGCATGATATACGGGAATAGTTGCGATGACATTCAACCAACACACAAGCAACATCGGCATTGGATAAAGCGAAGTCAATAGTGGACATTTTGGACTACACTTCATTGAACCAGGTTGCAATGCTGCAAATCTTTTTCTTCTTACCTTTAACTCTATCCTGAAAAAAATAGTTCATTGGAAGAATGGCGTCATCCTCAGTATTTTTGTTGGACGGGATGCTTAAAATGCAAATCACACTAAAATCAATAGTTCGAAACACTTATTAAGCACAGTAGTTTTCAAACTGAAAGTTTGATGTCAGTACTAACCAAAACCGGAGCGATCATCTCGAGTGATGTTATACGACTAGAGTCCACCCGCTAGCCAGTACGTATGTGTTCTTTGGACCAAGTAAATTTCGACGAAGGCATTCATCGAGGCGCTGACGACGACAGAAAAGAAACGATCTGAAGGAAAGCTTCCCTCGAATAACGAATTCTGTGTGACACGGAGAGCGTGTGAATAATTCTAAGCGGCAAGGTCAAAGGCTAACGAGTTGTAACGCAGTCAACTGATGGACAAGCGCACAGTGACTGAAGTTCACATTGGCGCAACTTGGAACTAAAAATGCATTTTCCGGAGTGACAGCGTTTTCACTAAAATAAGCCACATTCACTTCTTAAATGCCACAAACCTAGGTCGAATAGTTCCCGCGACATTTTCCCCATCACCGCAGAATGCACTGTTTGTATTTGATGCATTAAGGAAGCGGAAATTACAAGAGGTTTTCCGGTGTATCTTCGAATTTGACTGCGAATCCATAGGACTGAACGTTTCGGAATTAGCGAGCGTCAAAGTGCTTCTGATTTCATGCAAAATAAGTTGTGATTGCATGCTCCTGGCCGAAATCCATAGAAGAGTTCGTAATTATCCTTTGTATGAGCGTTGACTTTAACCGACTTGATATTGACTGGTTCTACAATTTCCACGCAAGTTTGACACAGTTCTGCAGTTTTCCCGAAAAATCCTTGTTTTCAGCGCAGAATCCAACTACTCATCGGTTTTTCTCTTTTTATCATCCTCTCAGGAGCTAAACGGCAGTTTTCGTTAGACTATAAGACAAGCGGAAGAAGGACGTAGCAACAACAGTGTTAATGAGTTAACAATTTAGGCTGCAGCGGATAAAAAGATGCGCGTTCGTTGATTTATTTCTGGACATCGGAGATTCAGCCCAGCTTGCAGACATCACGAGAGTATAAAATTGCCACCTACACTGTTACAGATAATACGAAGGGTGGATGGTGGACACTAACCCTAACGGGTCGACTCACTATTCCATGCAGTGTGATATGTAGTCGCCCATATTGCTAAGTCTTAAGTAATTCCGCAGGCATATGGCAAACCGAAGTGGATTAAAAATGCTTATGTGCTGCATTGGTTCCCAGTGAAGAGAAACTTGAAGGGGAAAGGCTGCAACTTCATTTTTGGACAAAACACTTATTGGCTGGTTCGGACTTTTTATGTGGAACAAATCGCTCTTGGTGTATGCATAACGTGATTAAGCTGATTGAAAGAAGAACTACCGAATTTCCCACCATAATTGTTGCCTGTGAAGGTAGCTCTCTCACCGTTTTTCTTCAGCTATTTGATTGAGACGATTACGAAAAAAACCAAACTTCAAGTGAGAATATTGGCCTGGATGTTGGTTCAGGCGGAGAACTGTGGGATTCGGAATATGTGAACAAACCTTTTGAACCAAGATCCAAGTAAGTTGCTAACGAGTCTTGATCTTTCGATTGGCTGCGTAACTAAGATTTGGAAGTTTTTCGAATCTTTCAATTGTAAAATGGTGTTGGAGCACCAGAAAAGAGTGGGATGATGAAGGATTTTACTATTTTGGCAGGTACATCTTATCTGCTGGTTGTAAATTGGATGAGAATTCGTCCCATGCACAGAATGCACAATTGGTGTATCGGATTTAGCTACTGACAACCGCTTGTCTATCAAATTTCAAGTAAGCCGGGCCTAAGAAAGGGTTCCGAAACACGACCGTCGTTGATGGATGATGCGTGAAGTTCCCCTGAGTTATAATCATAAGGTTTGTATTGCATTTTTATTCGGCTGCTCGCGGCAGCAACCAAGAGTATGCTGATCCGTGGCTAATGGTTGTAAAAATGAACTAGACGGGAGAGACTAAAAATTTCCATAAGCCAACCTACAAACAAACAATACTGATTTATCTTTATTATAAACTTTCGAACGTCGTTACGAGAAACCTAGCTAAATTCATTTGCTTTGACATGTTGGAACATACGTAACGTGGTCTGATTCACTCATCACAGCTGAAGGATAAATTCGAAGATGCCACCAGGGTGACTGATTAATGTTGGTTATTACAAACTGTCCTCTTACCTCTGGGAAGTACCTTCGCACTATCAGAGATTCCAAGAAAACTCATGAACCGACAGAAAATGATTAACATCTGATTTGCATGATCAGCAAACTTACAGTGAGTTGGATTCCTGCCACTATTCTTTCATGATGAAAATTCACCTTAGATCATTTAAATATGATTTTTGTAGATTATTCTTCCACCACGACCGAAAAACCGCATAAATTAGTTGATATATGAAAGTGTAGACAAATGTTGGACATGCAGATTTCATTTACTTATACGCCTTTTCGGAGGGAGGCATTTCTGAGAGATAAAGGAAGATTTACATGACTAACGGTAAGCAGTCGCTCTTTCCTCGTATGGTTTTTGTCTAGCTTCACATAACAGTTCGAAAGCTTTCAAATTTTCTTCGTTTCCAATCTGCAGCGGCATTAGCTGCCCTTTACCATTGTTATGATCAGTGGAACAGACCGCGCTTCTCATATTTCACCATTCAGGAACGACTGAATTCAGCTAGTTTACTCGCAGTGGAGTTCGATGGTTTGTCATGCTGCTTAGTCTACGATGTGAGTCTACAGAGCAAACAACTAAGATGATAGAATTAAATGAAAGGAAGATATGCTATTTTCCCACCTTTGCTTCGGTAGTACATATTGTCTTATCTGACCATTAACACCGATATGCTACTCAACGAAACCAAGGATAACTCGGAACGGAAGGTCTAGCACTCACCCCTAATCACACCAAACTGGGAAACTTTAATAAAATGATTGAGGATTTTTCCTTGCAGGAAGTGATCTGTGCAAGTGTTTGCGGAAGAGATTAGTCCCAGGCGCTCATGTAATATCCTTCCATGTGTACTTTGCGGTGGGCTGGCTGAGGGCACTCCAAGATCCGTATCTAAGTAGAAGGCATATAGGTATGATGCACAATTGCCATAAGCCCAAAGAAGCAGCAGACTAAAACGGCTCTTTCTCTGGTACGACACGCTCATCAGAACAGATACATTCGCTCCCCAGAATTCCGAAAAACAGTGTAAAGAAACGGAGAAATAGCAACAGTTTATGAGATATTATTTCTCTTTGAATATGAATTTCAGCCATATGCAGTGTTAAAGGCATCAAATATCAGAAATGTTGCGATACCAATATTCATACTATACCTGTACACGTAGAAAATGGTCGAAAGTTGAAGGGTATGTGAAAACGACTATCACGTACAGGGACTTAAACCCTCTATCAAATTTACAAGAAATGAAACGAAAAAGGATTTCTTCCCATTCTGACCATGAAGGACGGGACTTTCACGGATAAATAAAGAGAATTAGGGCACCCAAGTTTACAAACGGAGTAGTTTCATGGTACGGTTATTGCATTTGCAATCGTTTTTTTTATCTGCACACTCCTAGCTCACACAAAAGTTCCCTCTCTGTAGGTCTGGTATGTATACTGTCCGGATGGTTTTGTGCAATAAGCAGAATCCTCGGCATTCACGCTAGTCTTATGGGTTTCATGGCTCCCTGTATCAGCATGTAGCATCTCGTCATATTGTTCGTTTACTTCAGAGGTGATTGTATGCTTCTTATTTGCATACAATGCTAGTTCACCAGCTTTCGAACTGTGCAAACTGTCTCCTTTTGTGATAGTTTGTCGTCTTCCTTTGCCTGTCCCTGGTCTGCCCAAAGTCGCTGCACTGGTGAAGGCCTTATGTCTTATTGTGGAACCTGGTTTTGTTCTGGTCCAGTCCTCCAACATTTCTCCGTTTTCCCCGTTCACATCACGTGACCGAAGCTTTACTGTATGTGGGTACTGTGAGGCTGTTTGACCTTGGTTTGCTCCAGTAATCTCATAGTAAGAATGTGTTGCATCTGAGATGCACAACATTTCTTTTGTTGACGCGTTGAAAAGGAGGCCGTGGTCTGGGTGATCAACACCTTTGGAACCGCTATAGCATCCAGGATTCCTGTGACCCATAGCATAGGCTGTCTGATGTACTGCCAGAGGATTTCGGTAACGTCCGGCCCGGTTACTTGGCCCATTATCCGGTCTGGGAATCTGAGGCCATATAACGTCCAAACTTTGATAATCAGGTGACGGTGGTTTGTAGGACGATTGAGTCAGTAACTCGTTAATTTCTACAAAAGAAACAATAAGAGAAGAAATAGGAATCGTGACATCTTTTTTGGTAATTTGCGACTGCGCATGAGTTTCACACAGGATTTATCGAATACGCACTTACATATACTTATTTATACGGCAAAGAATATATATGGTTATGGATATGGCAGGCTACGGTGCATTTCAAACCTTCCCTGCCATTATTCCGAATTTTCTAGCACCGAGGCAAATACCAGGAATTTGCTTATAGGTTTTTTTTGTTATATGTTTTTGTAGTCTACTGTAAAACCGACTGAACTTGATTAACCTTGATTGTATAAAGGAAAACAACCGAAGCCGAAAATCCCTAACCTAAGTGGGAAAGAAAATCTCATAAAGTCATTTACAAGAATAATGCGATTTATCCTGGCTTATATTTACTGGTACCAGCTAGCTCACATGCTCGATAAAAGCACTCATTTTATCGCATATTCTATCTCCTACTGGGTCTGTAATCACAGGCTGTTAACTATTTAATGACTGGGATATTTTACATTAAGATCGTTCGTTCACGCTATATTAATTGTTTACTTTGTTGGCAGTGGGCTTGAAAATATTAAATATTTTGGTACCACAATGGAGGATATAAGGAACTGATTAAAAAATCCCTGCTCCATTGCAGTTTTCGTGGTTGCACATATCCAGCCTTCTAAACTAAAGGGGCCTTTCTCTAAATAACACTAGGAAGCAAAATGTGACTAGAACGTCTTTTAGGGAAGAAATTGATCACGACTCAAAATAAACACAAGAGTAATAATATTCCAGTTAATATTATACAGCTAACGTTCATTTCGGTAATCTTTAGGCCGATTTTTGCCAATTCATTCATGTCGTGATAAGAAGGAAGAATATTTGAGTGTTTCATATGTCAGTAGGTATGGCTAGGAACGTAATTATCTTTCACAGTACTATAAGCTGTTGATTGCGTTAATTCATCGAGCCGTTAATTTTGGTCGTGGATGCATAGGGAATGGTGACCTGTGGAAAGCTTACACAGTGCACACTCTTATCAGGAAATTCATCGAAAAAGTGGCTCCACTTTTTCTATTCCTCCGACTTGTTCCACATGGCAAGAAGTCTTTTCAACAGGTAAATTTAGAGGGCATCGTGGATATGTGAAAAATCGTTGCTGTGGTACCGAGAAGATTCCTGAAATTCTAAAAGATTAGAGGAGAATGATAGTTTTTCCGGAAGAAGCTCCACGTTGCACTCTCCCGGAATTAAGCAGGCAATTTATCTTGATGGGACCAGTTTTCTTGCAACTTGAATTAAGTCGGTTGAAGGCATTCTTAGTTATGGAGTGATTCATACCACTCAAGATATTTGCCGGGTCCTGTAGCTATCATTTAATGCCAGATATCTTGATAAAAAGGATTCAGTGATTTGCTTACGCTGTGGATAGTGACGTCGAAACTAGAACTTTTTGGAGTACGACATAAATACAGTCTAATGTGGGAGCGATGAAAAATATATTGAAGGCTATTGCGCCTCTGTTGATCATCAGTTTTCATTATTGTTTTATGTCTCGCAATAAATGACCCAGATTATAAGTAAATCTCACTGCGTTCTCTCTAGCGAGCTCAAGATTTGTTAGGGATGAGATGCATAGACGATGCTCAAAATGTGATATCGACTGAATTTTGGGCTTATCTGCTTGGCGTGTCAGACAAAAAACGGCTTGTTGCTTCAGAGCTTTATCGCTTCCCGCCGAATAACAGCGATGCTAGGCCAAGTATTTTGTTTTTAATCTTGTGACATACCGGAGCGGAAGATGTGCACGCGGGGTTTATTTCGTGGTTTTCGGAAAGATCTGTGCATACGTGATGCCAGTAGTATCCCGATGATGCATATAAGCTTTCCAGTAAAAAGAGATTTGATAGAATGAATCATGCCGAATATATATATATATACTTATCACATCACATACATTTAAGTGGGTGCTATTTGCGTTTGGCGAGGTGCATGTATAACAGTCGCATATTTATGTAAAAACTAAAAACATCTGACTCAATGGCCGGCCACAACTTGGAGCTCAGAAATAATTTGCACTCCACTGCGTGCAAGGGAGGGAGAAAAACACTTGCCCAAATCACGTTTATGTGGACATGCTGCATGAGATAATATCTTCTGAGATAGTTGACGGCAACCACCATGGTTGCAAATACAGATGCATCCGAATTGTTATTTAGTGGACCCAGAGGTCAGTTTGAGGTCATTACAAAAAATACCTGATTTTTTGTTTCGACACATCCTCTTTCCATCTTCAATCTTATTCAAACCGCAACACTTCAGTCAGTCTACCGCGGATTCAGTGAGCAACGCACAACAGAATAACGTTCGAGATAAACGTGCTCACGAAAATGGGAAAATGTCTCGCTGAATTGCAGTTAGTTTAGCATGAAGTGGATTAATATGCCCACCATACACGCCGACGCATACAGACAGAAAAATCGACCAACTTGACCGGTGTCGGAATGAATTTATTAGTAAGACCGACTATGGCCATAGAGGAAGGTGGGACCCAACCACTGCACACGATAATTGTTTCCGCCTGCCTCCTCGTTCTTTGGTCATGCTTCTCCCCGAACATCCAGTGACCCCCTCCCGCACTTCCCTACCACAAGTCTATCGTGTCTGTTCCATGGGATGCTATAAATTCAACCCACACTGATTGGTGGTGGTGGGCCATCGCAGAGAGATTAACCCAAAATCGGGTCAGTGAGATTTTGTTGAACGATTGGAGCTGTTGAGACTCCGGTTGCCTAGATCATAGTCACATGCACTCGACTTGTGCCAGATCCGCACTGAAACAAAGCTGTTGTATCGGCACGCAGTCTCGTAACAAAAGAAGGCCGACTATTAAAGAAGCCAGTCTTTCGTACCCGGCACCCAGTACCACCCACACATGGAAACAACAGTACAGCTGGCCATTTTATCGATTGCTGAAGCGGTTATTCTCGTGCCACATGGTACTGTCTGAAGTGTTTATTGCGGTTCGCGTTATTATTCCGCCGTAAGCGCGAAATCATGGGTGTTTCACCTACCTAATGATGAAGTGCTTCATTAAATTTTTACTTAAGCTATTTGCGAAGAAACCTTGGAATTTTGTACATTTGCTGGGTATCGTGGATTAATGTGATTACATGGAGTGGGATGATTAGATATAAGTAATTTCCAAATTGTGGCTGCAATTAGAGCAGTAATTCCTAGGTTGGATAGCAATTATGCCATTTCGCGCGCCTCATTTCACAATGAGTTCTGAGTGGGAAACAAATAATCACCTTCAATGTAGAGCTCACAACACTGACAATTTTGTGAGCTGTGGTAGCGCTTTCAAGTTCAACAGCACATTGGACTCCGATGGTTTTGGAGCTGCAGCATGGAATTGTATTTGACCGTAGATAAGAACATCATTTACAGATCAACTAAAATATTATCCTACTATATTATAGTGCTCACGTGGAGAGTACAGGTGCAGTCTAAATTGCTCACAACGCAGCAGGATTGATGGTTGACTGAGGTTTTCCGCGATAGCATGAATGGTTGCGAAAGAATCAGAGACTTTCCTTAACTTTCCACTGCAGGATCAAGGTGCAATTTCATATTCCTTTTGCAGTCGTTAGAAAATGTTGTTGCATCTGAGCGCACATTTCTCACCTCAAGCATGAATTGATATCTCAGATAGCCGCAGGTGTCGTTTGTTTGGTTTTGTGAACAACTGCGGGTGAAAGAATGATGGTTGAAACTTCCCTTGAAGAATAAAGTAGCAGTCTGCATGATTTAATTAAAAAAGGGCAGGCGAGTGCGGAGATCCAAAACAATCTGAGTCCGGAATAAGCCCTACAGCATGTCAGTCCGAATAGCAACAAACTGGATTAGAACTTAGGCTTCACCATAAAGGACCCTTGAAACTTGGAAGCGAAATACCTGTGACATATATCTCCGTGTTCACCATTTATCTACGGTCATATGGTGTGCGATACCTACCCCAGACGGTGATCAGGGTCAAGAGTCGGAATCCGCGGTATTTTGACAAAGGTTTGGAATTTACAGACAAAGAGGTAGACACACGTACCGAATCCCAAGGGGGCGGTTCACATATGTAACAGAATGCCGGTTGGGCAGCATGAGGGTGAGCCATATAAACACGCAACTTGATCCGCATAATGGACACGGGGGTTCGACGTTTCCTTGGGAATGAGAATATTTAGAAACTGCACCAAATGGATTCCTGTACTGGAAGAACTGGGAGACGGAAAGTGCTTTTCACCCAAGGCATAAAAATTGGGACTAAAAGAAAAGACAGAAGGTTTACTTGTTACACATACACATACACACCATTCATTAGCCCGAGTGTTCAGATTTCAATTTCCACCTTGCCCCCCCCCCTTAAATCCGATTTTGCCGAGGGAATGGGATACCCGAACTGGCAGATTCTGTTACCAGATGATGTTTATTTAGGTTGTTTGTTTGGTTGTGATGCTCGGCGAAACTAGCCAAATGTTCCCATACGTCGACCGTTTCAAGCGTATTTGGCAGTTTTACAGAAAGTTGAACTCTCTGGGAATGATTTCTGCAGTCTAGTGTTTGTTGGTGCCACACGACTGATCAATACATCGAAGTAATTTGATTTTGAAATTTCTGAATCATCATGCTACTCATCCAGGCAGTTGCATGGTTAATTTTTTTAATTACGATGCGAATTGTTTAACCATAATGGGAACAGCAGATATACTTTTCAGTGAAGGTGTGCAAATCTTGCGCCCAAATTGCCATTGAAAACTGTAGAACTAAATTCCAATTGTTCAGCCCATTTTGGGAATCATCAGTGGTGTACACCCAATACGGTGAATTTACTTTAGGCCCTTGAGCAGTAGACTACTGGGGAGCCGTCTTCCACTCGGCATTTCCCGTCTGTCTTCAGTACATTGAAATGACTAAATAGGGTTTCTTTCCTATTGTCGAGGTGTTGCCAACTAACAGTAATCGTTCCAAATCTTGTATACACTAGAATTTTCCAGTTTGACGAATTTGATTCTAGTGGACGGCATAATTTTTCAATTTAGTGGTATCAGTTCACCTAAATTAATTCAACTAAACCGACTGCATACTTTTCTCTTTCCCATTAATCCTGATTACTTCCATCCCCATCGTTCAGGAGTCAGCAAAAAAGAAACTCAGGCCCGTCAGAACACTGCATAACAAAATGAGTAGTTCATTAAGCAGTTATGATAGTCGCTTTCTGTTGAAAGATTTCATTGGTATCCTAGGGGAGAGTGTTCGTCGCAGAAAAATCTGTCATCAGTCTTGTCTGATGCTTTCCGGCTTGCCTCTAATTCATTTATGCTCAGGAGTGACTGACAGCCAAACTGTGCGTCATTTGCATGCAAATATATAATTAAGTGATCAGAAGTTTCAATTTTGATTTTGATAAACTTAAAATTGGTCCTAATATGGCCTAATATCGCCCGATCCGTGAAAACATTGGATAATATTAAAGGAACAATTCCAAGATCATATGTCAAAGGAACTCTACAGAAGCAGAAATGTTCCAAATGGAAGGGAGTCACTGACTGTGGCAATTAGCCATGTCGTCTATTGACTCCATATGTTGTGCTGACCTATCTCTAGGAGCCAATCGTGTAGTCTAATTCAACTTATTAGGGATAATTGGCTAGTTAGGGCCTTCCTACCTATTCCCCCAAATGATGAAATAACCATTTTAACTAATCTTCTAGCAGTTTACGGTACCACATAACAACATACTTTGAGGAAGCCCTTCTGCAGCATGCGCTACACGTTTCTCAGTCACGTTAATTTTTTCAAATTTAATGCACATTTTGCGATTGAACTAAGTTCCCCACTGTCACATTCCTAACCCAAAACTTACTAACGAATTTCTCCCAGCATTCTCAAGCAATTCTACGAAACACCTATGTTCACACATGGACGTTTTTTATGCAACTGTATTCCAATGCACACGAAATTTTGCTCGATGGGATGAAAGAATGAAGAACTGAAGTGACAGTGTAGATACAACTGAAATGCTGTTTGATTACTTGCGGCTCGTCAAAGTTCCATTACTGATCACTATTATCCGAATAAAACAAACTGAGATTCATTAGATAAATTGGGTATTTCTGATATCGATTCAGAATTTTACTTACGTGCATTCAGATCTGACAAGATTTGCCAAATCTTTCTGCGAAACCTAAGTGACTCATGAGCGAATCTTGCCAATGCCATTCAAACTAGGGAAAGTTCCTTGTGGTGCATTTCATGTAGTTACGTAGTCTGGATACGTATGCAATAAAATGCCTAGGTACAATATCCGGATACCAATAGGAAGCGCCTAGCGAATTTCTGCTGGTAGATCGAACGCAGTATTAGAGCGTGAGCTGCATTCATGTGCTCACTGGAACCAGCGACATGGGCTAACTGATTTTGAAAGTTTGTCCTTGTAACATTTAAGAATAAGACAAGTCTAACATATTGCGAGAGTTGTGGAAAATTATTTGGTTTGCACATTTTCCCGCAAAAGCAGTTGTAAGAAAAATATCGCTTATTAAGTAAAAGCTGAGCTGTCAGGAAGATCAGGACAGTGTTCGATTTTGTCCAGCACGCTCAAAAATCTATTGTAATAGATTCGTTTCTGAGGCTAATCAAATGGACTGCGGATATTACCCACCACTTAAGCCGAAATCGCCTGTTCGTTAATAACGCTGTCTGCTGTTCAGCTGTTTATTTTGTTGAGTCACCGGTCAAAGGACCGAACTCATCGAAGCGCTAATTATCACCACCGCTCAATTAGGAAACTGCATCTACATCCATTCCATATTATTTTGGGATTGTGACAAAGGTACTTAGAACTATGTCAAAAGCATTCAGAAATGTCCTTCAAATGGCTTTGTGAGAACTCGCTTGTTATCGTCAGAAACGTAATCCATCTTACCTGGATGCATTTTTGCGCGTGCATGTAAGGTGATTTGATAAATCGTGCCTTGCTAAAAACGCTATTATTAGGCGTGGACTTGACAGTTTTTGTGAAAGAGAGCCATGTTTATACCGAATTCCAAATATTTCTTTCACAAATCCGAACATAGTTGAAGCAATTTCGAAAGAACCCCATAAATGTTACAGAGTGCTTGGCATATGTCCTGATTCGAATTTCGCGATATGTGCGTCCATATTTTGTCACGTTGTCCACCACGTTTTCTACTGTTGTGGTAATTTCCAATTCCAGCAGGGATATTTCCAGTGACTTTTGCTTGAAACGGAACCGACGCTCTGGCTGTCTCAACGGTTTCCTCTGTGAAATTGGCCACTAATCTGTGGTGGAGAACTTCATTCAATCAGTTTCATGTCCATCTGCTTGAATAAATATCCTTCATGCACTCATTTTTAAACAAGAAGAATGAACGGAATTAGAAGAACAGTGAATTTTGGGTGGTAACAGAACGAAATGAACCCCTTTAAGCCTTTCACATTTGACAAACTGTGCATGCATGAATACTAGGCAAACCGCAATTTATCTAACTAACGGAACTGAATCGTATAAAAATCCTGTTAGGTACCACAGATTGCTCATCATTGCTTGCTTCTTACCATCGTGCAAGGCACCGACCAGATCTCGTGACATTGTATTGCGCGTGAACTTTGTCCTCTTTTAAGTAAATACCTCCTGAATTTTTGAATAATTCGTCAAATGAGACCATATATTTTCGTCCGAATTATAATCAGATAGTCTGTCAATTTTTGAGTGAGTATTTAAATGGTGAAATCACAGTTTTGAATCTTATCCACCAAACAAATAAATAATTAATTTGAGTTCATCTGATGGATGAGCTGTTCCTTTGCATTTTTGTTGGATGAATTGAATCTGAAGTTCGTCTGTGACTGAAAACCGATAGATTTTCAACCGTAAATTAGTTTTTTTGTCTCGAGCTTTGAACTAGTGATGACGACAACGGATGACTAGGCTTACTTATTTTGTTGACGATCCAACCACCTTTTTGAGGGTTTCCGTGACATTTTGTTCGAGCACCTGAAAAGTTTGCATAGCTCGTGATTTTCGTGGTCATGGTGATGACTTGTTGGGGGTTGCGATCTGAAATCGCTCTTCAAAACACAAGTCGTCATTTGGTGGCTAACACTGGGAATACTATCAGTTTGTTCTGTAGGTTTGTGTCACACATGAGTAGTCTCCCACCACCTCAAATGGTTAGAAAAGCACACACATAAGTCGATGGGTGAAAATCCTTGCTTACTGTTAGTGAGAAATAGACTAATTTTCTGTCCATCAAATACTTTGATGTGGCTAGTACCACGAGATACCTGAGATTGAGAAAATATCACGTCTACTTAAAATGGTAGTGGATAATTAATAACGTCATCAACTAATCGGGCCAGTGGTCAACACAACTGTGGAGACTTTGCGCCGATCACAACTAAACTAGGCGAAAAGGCTGTATAAGATAGTCGATTAATAAAGGTGAGGGAAGTTAGTTGGTGGACTGAACCGGTGTAAGCAGCTTGTTTTTGATCGATGAACGAGATTTCACGTCTGCTTGGTTTGACTTTTTTCTCTACGGATAGCAAGAGCGATTAACGAGTTTATAAGTCAAGACAGATGTTCCTAGCTGCATTCCTTAGCCATGAGTTTATTTCTAAGTAAATTAGGCTGCTCAGTTTTAACCAGTTTTCAGAATTTCAGTCGAGAAAACTCTGACGTGTTTATGAAATAACTGATCACGTGGCATAATTGCGCAATACACTGACCGATTACCACAGTCAGTGTACCACTATTTCGTCCTTGCTTGTTAAGCATCAAAGGGGACACAAGTGTATCGAGGCCCAAATGAGGCTCAGATTCAGTCAATTGAATACTTTCAACCGTAACTCCATTACGCAAACTCTCGAGGTCCAGCTAACATCAGTGGCCGATGGTAAAGTGCATTTCGATTCCAAAGTCTTTGCATGGTCAGAATCCATTTTCCATGTAGCGACTGGTTTTACTGGTGGATTTCGTCCAAAACTCACTTCCTAGATAAAACATGTAACGCTAAACCTACAGTTAGTTCAAAAATTTTCTCGGTGCGAGGAGATTTCTGTTTTTGCTTACCCAAGCCAAAAGTACTTCATAGTTGCCTGGATGAAAGGTCAATGGGACCAGTCAACGTTTGTTTCAGGTTGTACAATGTATTTTGTGCTTACTTGCTTGATGTTAAACTTCCAATGTTCACCCCAATGAGTTCACCGTGAAACAAAAGATTCTGTCAAGAAGTCTTTCAAAACCAACCTAGAAGCAGTTTTTCATAACTTACCGAGGCTAAGCCTGAAAAAGTGGTTTCTTATTGAATAAACAAAATTCCACTTGTAATAGATGCTTCGGGAGTGTAAATAGGCTTGTTTACCTCCAGGGTGTTTCGAAATGCAAAATTTCCTTGTAAAATCCATGTACCTTGTAAGCGATCACATGTTTTCATGCCCATGTGAAAATCAGAAGTCAAACTTTCCGACCTTGAAAATATGGTGCAAAACAACCAAGGACTTCTAGATCAATTGTTAGCTAGCTATGTGTCAATGCGGACTGGGATAAACTTTAATGCGTGACCAAGAATTATTCAAGTTTAGTAAAATCCATCGTTGATTGGTGCCTAGGAGTAAATCGAGCCAGGTTCCGAATATGTGCTCATAACAACTTCAGATGTTTTGGGATGAAAATCCAGAGCAAAAAGAGTGAATGTGAGTAGCTTTCTCAGCTTTCTTCACGATAATGTAATATCAGAATAGTAACTTCGTAATATAAACCTATTTGACAGAAGCTTCAGGCATCAAACCTCAGATCCAGATAGATCGACACAAATTAGGGGTCAGGCCCTTTCCAAGTAAATACATAAATTGCCTGAGTGTCCCAGCACAAAGACTGATTTCACGGTACGACTAGCCTCAGTTTGCTATTTGACTAATTAAGCATTTTACCAAGACAAAGTGAATATAATAAGGCTATACTTCCTCCTATGAACATATAGTCATCATCAAGTTTCTGAACTAACCAATCCCCTAATAGAATTTGACTCCAACATGTACAGAGCTTCTGTTTGCATTACACATTTATTTGAACTGTTTTAGGAAATTCGTGGGTCTCCCTGACTTTGTCTTCAAGCCAACTCAAGCTAGAAACATTCCGTGAGATGTTCTGTTTTCAGCAACTTCATCTGTTATAGATACTTAAGAATCGGGAGACTGGACTAGGTCATACTTCGTTCTAATCGTTTTTAAGGTTTTTGAGACGCCAAGAAAAAATTCAGCAATTTTGATTTTTTTGATGTACTCTTCGCTTACCTGCGCTCGGTGGACTTCGAGGCATCATCACAGTTCCGTGTCTATCTAGGCCGTTTGATATGTAGTCCATCGGAGGACTGTGCAACGGACGGAAACGGATCGGTGCCATTTGAGTTGACAAATGAATTGTCTGACCATCCACCGTACCAGGACCGGGTACTGTAGCAGGAGAAAGCAATTTTATCGCACTTGAGTGAGGTAAGTATCCGGCGGTGGGGACTGGGTAGGCGACTCCGGACATCATATTCTCACGACCGAGGTATTTCATATCGTTTGGATGCTGAAAATGAGCATGAAATTATGAAAATAGGGATTGATTGACTAACATAATCAAACAAAGAAGTTCTTACAATCAAAATAATTTTGATATGCAGAATTCTGGAACCAGCTGAAAAGTGAAGAGTCAATAGGGAACTACTATTTGAAATTTTCCTACACGTACGGTCAAACACATTTGATTGTCTGAGTTGGTGAATGACTACGAAATCACTACAGACTATAACGAAACTAGCTCGTCTGCAATTTATCCATTTTTAGTTGTGTTTTCCAGAACAATTTGTGTACAAACCGAAACGTCACTGGCTCGCCCGTTATTCGACGATTAAGTTGATCGACTTAATTATGCCCGCTGTTTTTGTAGAGATGAGACGATGGTAAAGATTTTGAGCTCGTTTCTGTTTTCGACCAACTGTAGTTCATCGCACAGCGTCCTTTGAGTAATGTTCCTACAAGATTTTATGAGCCAATTACCAGTGAAAGCTTGCTTTCACCAAATTGTCATACTTATCAACTGTTACATGAGAATACTTGGGTGCCCCAATAACGGTATCATGCTGGATTTGAAAAATATACATTTTGCAATATGAGAGAATAAATTGTCCCTTCTGAAACTAATATTCCTTTCACACCTCCAGCGGATGCTGATCAGAAGACAAACGTCGAGGCTTTCGGAGATGAAGATGACGGGATACGCTCCTTCAGCCGTCGGTGACTTTCGCCACTTGATATATTTTCAGTGGCACTGGCTTTCACCATAAGCTGCGCTTTGCACGTAAGAGAAACGAAAAAGAAGATAAAAGCAAAGGAATAGAAAATAGGCGAAGCTGCATTAACTCCAGATCCCACTGATACAGATCACACGGATATTGTGGTTTTGACATACTGGCACAACTTCGCGCAGTATAGTAAGTTTTAGTTTCGGATTGTGTAACTTGCTCTCAAAGTTAATTATTCTTGCCCAAATAACATCTTCATCTAACTCGAGTGCAAGGCTTCCGGTGACCTGCTTGGACAAATGGTCAGTAGGATTGCAAAACCACCAGTTTCTTCCCCATCAAACTTTCTTTCATGAAGTAATTCATCATGATTCAAACCACCATAAAGAAGCACCGTGATGTTTTCCGGACCCAGTACATTACTACCGCGCCCGAGCTGGAATGTGAACCCAAGACAAACGATTCTGAGTCAAACGCCTTAGGCATTATGCTGTTGGGTAGGCTCTGAGTGGTTTGCTGAAATTCATCACATGTTACACATATCCGTCACTGATTTGCAGACCCACGGGCCGCTAGCAAACAGCAATAGACCCCCACTGATGGATGACTTCTCTGGAGGTAGCTTAAATACGATGGAAGTTTCGGATGATAAAACGTAGTGAATGATTTCATAGTCTTCCACTACTAACGCAAACTTTACTTTCGTTTACATATACCAAACTGCGTTTGGTAATGCAGCAAATTTCTATTCGTCCAATTTCCGAAAAGCTCAAAACACCGTTTGATTTCGCCTTTCTGATGTGAATGTTTGCAGGTGGTCGAACCCAGTTACTTTACTTCAAATGAAACATCTTTATAAGTTTGGCCATCGCAATCCTCCTCACTGTAAAATTAAGTAACAGGTTGTGGTAAAACTCCGAAACTTTATTTACTCTGCTGCTCACTTCCAGCCGGAAAAATATTGTCACTATGTCATGCATAATGGACCTATTCGTTGTCTCGAGTGCTTAATTTAAGACTATTTTCAAGTGAACGGAAAACAGGTGCCGAATCCCCTTTGTCTCTCCTTCCTTCATGTACTCACGTTCAACATGAGGTCTGTCAGTGTGCGTTCTACTACTGCTTAACCACGGAGCTTGATTTTCATTAGCTCCTAGTTTCAGAGCTTCTGTCTGAGCTAATAGGCGCATTCCTATTCGCAGCTTGAAGCCCAACTATTAAATACTCGCCGATCCAATTGAAATTTTAACCGTTCACTCCCACGGGGCACTTTCTTTGGTCGAAAACGTTTGTCATCGCCGACGTAGTCCAACAGATGTGACTTAGACCTCGCCTTTGAACGAAGGTAGCTGAAAGTTGTTTTTCGCAGTACCCGGATCAATACCCCACGTTACAAGTTGGTGGCTCCGGGTATCTAATTGCTTACCATTATGTGAGAACTACGGCTACGAGTTCAGGACCATTGAGCTTACGGGTGTGAACATCTACGCATTTTTATAGTAGCTTCCTCTTTTTATTCCCTCCCTTGTGTTGATTTTCGGTAATTAGAATCTACCTTATTTGTATTTCCAGTGCATTCGCTGATCAGTTTGTCCTGACATAGTGGAATTGCCCCACAGTCGACGTTTCACTGTCTGAATCCTTGTGCCGGAAGCTCTGAAGCTGAACGTCTGTCAGACCGCTGACCCATTCAAATTGTTTTCCTCCCAGTATGATCATTTGAGGTACGCACTTTAGGTTCAGCTCACTACTGTTCCCACCAATAGTAACGAATTGTGTTTCAGAGTGGTCTCGGGTTCTGGTGAGATCCATTTAGTTCTGTGTGATTCAAATTCTGCGAAACAGGAATTACATTGGCTGATCGCTTGATGAGTGCATATTACCCATTATATACCCGATTCTTGACATTTTGTCTGATTTCATATTAAATTCAACCAAAAACCGAGCGTGGATCTTTTGTTTGAAACTCAAATAAGGAAAAGATGATGAACACTTGGTGACATCACCGCATAATTTTCCAGGCTAACCGAAGACTCAGTCTAATGACCTAATCATGACAGTAAGCTGGATAGCCGCGAATTTCTAATTGCTGCTCATTCAGTCGGCAATCATCATCCCTGAACCTTTTAATTCAGCAAGCAGAAGCGTTCATATCTTGTGGCAACCACTGAAAATAAGAACGAAGCTAAACATTCATTTTTATGCCCTGAATATGATTTTTGCAGAGAAGTTGGCTTTTCTGATGAATACTATCTTATTTCGTGGATAAGTTTACCTTTTCATCTAATCACACCGTGATATTTTTTAGCTGTCTTTCATTGGCGTGTGCAGATCTTAGCAACGGAAGCCAGTCGCGTTTTGTAGATAAGCCTAACTTTTCTCGCACTTTTTGACATGTCCTCCTATATTACGGTTCCAGGTGAAGCTAACATGACTGCTGAATGGTTGGAGTGTTATAATATCTAAGCTCTAACCTTCTCTCCTGCTCACTAACTAAGAAGACAGGGTTTAGAAGAATCTAATCTACCTTCGCGCAGTTTTATCTCGCGGTCAGAAGCGCTGCACTTCGAAAGGGACAGTGAAACTGTTTGTTTACGCAGCTGATATACTGACGTTAGTGACGGCAATGACAGAGCAGAAACACGACTAATTGGCATCGACTCAGAAAAATATGCAATTCCATAGCGAAAGGTAGGCAAAAAACGTTTTATCCATGAGCCGAGGAGCATGCAGCCACATATACTTGGTCGCCCATTTTCAACCATTCAGTCTCGAAATAGGCTATCTTGCAAACAATCACGCAGGAATTGCCATCGTAAAGTTCACGCGTGCATACGCGCAAACAGTGAAGTGCAGGGACGCATCGGAGAATCTCCCCAAAGATTCCATTATCGACGGTTGCGGCATTTATAATCCTTTTGGTGCTGCTGTTTATAATAGTTAGGGGCTTCCCTCCGACTTTGTTTCCTGGTTCCGATCATTCTCATATCCTAACTACATCCAAACATTTTCTACTGCTTTGAAGAGACAGAGAGGAGGAACAGTTTGCAAAAGAGTTGTGATGAGGAACTGCAAGTCATGATAGCGAACTTTGTCGGCACAGGTTTGCGGGATGAAAGTGGGTCGCATCGCCACAGTTCATCTCATGCCCACGTTTGACATACTGAGTGCAGGGATCAGATGTCCCGACTTATTCCGGTTCACAGCTCTTTCATGCTGACACTCAAGCGTGTATGCGAATCTCAGGTGCGATTAACTGATGTCACACGACTAAGTGGGCTTACCCACATCCGTCCGCTTGTACTTACTAGGTAAAATAGAAAATAATCAATCAACCCAACATATTTCGTCTTGTGGTACATTGTGATAGCCTTTTAGTTAAGTCCCATAACATTTTGAGCATGCATTGCGGACGATTTAACAGCTCCATACTGGGTTAGTCAGTTGCTAGTTATGGACAGTATACCTTTATTCCCTTGAATTCATATTCCTATTTTATCCCATCAGTAGACTTTTTTGTATGAAACATAAAGCTGGTTTTCCTTATGATGATTTTGCGTAATTTTATGATCAATTAATGGAAAGAAAACTTAAAAATGTTATCTCTCCGGAGTTTCCTCTGTAGTTATATGTTTGTCATTGATCACTTACCTCTTTCCATCATCAGCAAAACTGTCTAGGGCTTAGAACCTCAGAAGTGTTAGAAACGGTGAAGGGAACATCGGCTTATTAATAATTCGACCGATAGCACTATTTTTAATTTAATACATTCAGACGTCACAAATTACCCGGCACATCGGTTTTTCGCTTCACCTGGCACATCATTCAGATCTAATGAAATAAACAATACTGTATTTGAACTCACTCACAGGTTTGCAGCTACACTCTGGCGTGAAAGCTATTTCTACCGTAAGTGATGTGAATCGATTGAAGTGCACAGACAGGTACATTGAAAAAGCAAGCCAAGATTCAAAGCGGCTTGTATTCCTGACAAATTTATGGTCGATTAGTGGCACAATGTCTCGTCAGTCACAATTAAGAAGTGAATGCTCCTCGCAATCGTGGATTACTGACGTTGGCATTAGCTTTCATTCCGCAGCGGTAACTTCTAACTGTGACCAGTGAACCTAAAATTTCCCCACAATGGACAGCGCATTAAGTGTTAGCCTTAGGCAAGACCACAATTTCAGCCCCTGGAAAAGAAAAAAATCATTATCACACAAATAACTTAAAAACAATTCAAATGACCACGGCAGTTAAGACGTTATTAGAAGGTTTGTAGTCGACTGTGCGTTAGACATTTGAGGATAAAAACCATTAGGGAACGTAAAACAGTGCTTAGTTCGTCTGGCTGCTAAACACCACAGTCACACTGCCACTATACATATATATATATATATATATATATATATATATATAGGCATGAGTACATATCTAAATATAGTTAATGACTCTTCTGTAATCTCTAAGTTGAGTTTGCTGAATAAGATCTAGCGTAGCCGAAGTTGCTGTCAGGATTCCTCAAGCTGAGTTTGGTGTTATGTTTTCATCGCAGCCTGAGGAAACAACATTTCCCTTTCGTTTTATTCTACTTTGCACCCAAGAGTTCTCTGATTCGAAATAGATTTGACTTCAGTTGCCAAGAAAATTGATACCCGACATTGTAATTTTTCACGTATCGCGAGGGGAATTATCAAGTGCAAATGAACCCTTTAATGTGCAAATCTCACTGAAAGGTGTTACATGTTAGATGAATGTATTAGTTCAGCGCACTTTAGTGAATATCTGTGTCGCTCACATCTCTTGAAAACAGAATAGAGAAAATAATGGAAAAGGAAACCCATTCTGCATTGTAGTCCAACTCTCACATTATGCTACTGAATTAATTTTCTCGCCAGCAGAACGATGAGGAGAGGGAATCAACAGTAAGAGCGTGAAATTCAATGAAAAGTTCCTTGGAACCATATGACTAGTGTTAGTTTACAGCACTTAAAACAGTCTTCATGGAAAGTCTAGTGGCCATAAGATTCCATAAGTTTCTCTTCTCATAATTTTGTTTGGACCAAGAACATCAGCTCTGAGGTATTACGTTCTTCTAAGTAGCCCATTTCGGATCCATGATTGCATTGTTGCCCATGACTGATTTAAAATTTTCCCATTTGAATTAGTGAAAGATTGCATTGGCATGCCAGTTACTTTGTCAAGTCAGAAACTAGATTTGTAAGTCAGTTTATTTTTCGCTATGATATTATTACAGGGCCACAGAGCCAAGTCCCATCTCCGCGAAATAATGATGAATCAGTTATAAGTAAGCTCTATTGGGCAAATAAAAAAACAAAGTTTATCTAAGTTGCGAATTGATTTCTTTTGCAGCGAGAACCCTTGATCGAATCTTTCTGTCCATTTAAAGACGAATTTAATTGTGCGTGATCTATCTGCGTGACCAAAGCATCCGCATAAGATGTCCACTTGATATTCGTTGATACC
Organism: Fasciolopsis buskii; assembly: GCA_008360955.1. Classification (NCBI taxonomy): domain Eukaryota; kingdom Metazoa; phylum Platyhelminthes; class Trematoda; order Plagiorchiida; family Fasciolidae; genus Fasciolopsis; species Fasciolopsis buskii. The sequence goes on along the minus strand of LUCM01010741.1, from coordinate 143,895 downwards.
ATCCATAAACGATGGACACTATGTAGTAATCGCCTTCTGTTCCTGCATAGTGGCCCATACAGGCAGGCAACAGTTGATTGTCTACCAATATGCCAGTATGACCAACCGACCAGGAAGGAGGACGCAAAAGTTACGAAGACAGAGTCCTCGGGAAGTAGGCTGAAAAACTATGACAGTAATCAACAAGCATTAGGAAGAAATCGATGTATCATGATACAATTACCAATTTTTAATGACTATAAACGGAGTTATGGTATTGTTATTGTTTGCAGCTGAGAAGCCAACAAATCATTATCTTTTTAAGTGCACATGTACATCACTTCGATCAAGGGCAAAAGAATAGACGAAGCAGAATTACCGAGCACCTCCAAACGGGAATGTCAGAAAAGCAATGTTCCATAGCTTTATTCAGAAGTGAGGAGTTGGAATCGCTTACTGTGATGTTGGTGTCGGGTTCATGAAGAAAAACCGGAACACAAACACTGCTTCGATGATCTAGAAACAGTGTGCCTGAAGAGCCGCTCTAGGATTGGATTGGGATAAGCCAAGTGTAAAGACAATTTCTTCCGCAGAATCTTAAGCAAATTTTCGTCGTGTGCCCCACTGATTTCATTCTTTCGTGTGTCATAAGACGCATGCACATGTAACACATTCGATTTTGCTATTTCATTGTCCCTTGTTCTAGTCCATACCCAAGATAACATTATCTTCCACCTATGAGCGCATAGGCATGGTCGATAATGAACGACTCATGCTGCAGGACAGTTACTCATCCTAAGTTCTTTTGGAAATCCCCAAACTGCCGTTTTTTTCCAAATTTCCCCTGCTTACAAGCTCTACTTACTGTTTTCTTGTGCCGTAGTTACACCTCCTACGGTGTGACTGGTAAGTTGTATCCCAGATATTCTATTCCTCTTTGACGGAAACTTGATGGCACCCTACGCAGGATGGCTTACCGACCAGTAATTCACAGATTGCGAAAAGCAATGTTCTGTGCTGAGCAAAATCTTTTATTTAAGGATGCTCTGATAACTCAGGCTGTTCAGTCTTATCCAAAAGCGTTATGAATTGAGCTGTCAACTACTAGCATCCATTAGGTTATAAGTTTGGACCCCAGTTAGCAGCTCTTGGCGGCGACATGGAAGTCAAAGTTCTAACTTCGTGTTGGCAGAAGGTTAATATTAAGATCTCAGGTGAACCGCTGTTCAGGATGGGTGGAGCACAAAATTAAATGACGCGTAACGTGCAGCACCTCTCTCTTTTAAGCCGTCATCGTCATTGGTCTTCTTCTCCACGATTTCGATGGGACTCGTTTTACTCGCAAATTTATAATGAATATAAACGCTATTTCAAACATCACTAATTAATATAAGATCAAAGTGAAAAGTTCATATCTTATGATTATTACTTGACCTCATCTTAACTGAAATTAATTTACAAGAATTACTAAATTTAAGGAATGGTCTCTCTATATATCGTCCATAAAGCTTTCCTGCTGAGTCATTTTTCTGTGTAAGTTGCAAAAAATATTTATACGTCCGAAAGTTTATGCGGGTAGATTTCAGTTCAACGGACACTCACGTCGTACTGGACTGATTTAGATGCCTCAAGTTTGATGTCCAGGGCCACATTCGTTTGGTCGTGATGAGAGTCTGGAAAGAAACGGTTAGGTGGGAACGAAGTGTCTCATCGATAATAATCAAGGTGAGAAAAGTATATCACCCGATATGTAGCCATCTATTCGGAAATTTGAATTCATGTCGACGGAACCATAAAGTGTCCAGATTTGCAACTCGTGAAAACGCATTTAGAAATGTGATTTTAACATTTTGAGTAAGAGACCAACATCCGAAACGGTCTGTCTGTGGTCAGCTGGCATGTGTTGCACCACCAAAAGCGTGACCAAAATATTGATTGCGTGATTGGAACCGGGAACCACATGGGTCTAGTTGCAGTTGAGGATCGAATTTCTGCCCAAATTTATTATGTTGTAGGATGCGATTGGTTTGGTTACTTGTGAGATAACACTGCAAGTCCAATGGTGATCAGCGTGCTAATGTACGTGTTGTTGATATCCCTTAAGGGTGAATCAAACTGTTTCGATTAGTCGGCTTTTTTGGGGTTTTGCAAATTCGAGCAGACAAAGGAAATAGCTGTTCCGAAATTTGTCCTAATATGCTAAAGGGTAAAAATGAGCTCCAGTTGGCCACCGTTGCTTATCAAATCATGGCATTCGGACCATTAGTAGCACGCAAAAACAGCCAATTAATGAATAAAAGAGTTGTTGCTCTTGACTTTCTTTCACTTGGTTTCATGACGAGAAGCAACTTTTCTTAGAGATGCTCCCCTAGGTTATATAGTTTAAGTGAACATGGAGAACTGCTGGAAAATTCCAACTCAACACACTGAGAAAACACAAGTTGGCAACTTGTGTTTACTCAGTATGGGGACCTTTCATCCTTGTGAGAATAGTGAGAATAAAGTTTATTCAGACGCATAAGCTATAGAAGTTTGGATATATGGACACAATTGCATCCCTGAATGAAGTTTCTCGTAAATTGGTTGCATTGCTCTACAGTTTGCATGGCGCTGTGGTTGTGTTAAGATAGGTTTTGCACCTTCGAGGTGTTGATTGTTGCCCGACACCCTGGATTGTCCGAATTCAAATTTTGACTTTTTCCAAAGGTCTCAAATGCGCGAATTAAAGACATGGTTGCAAACATTTCGTCACAAGACGAATTGACATCAGTATGATTTCACTTCCGATGGTGATCAAACGTCCGTCTGTTCCAAGTTATATAGTCACTTCGGATCAAAATCTCCATTCTCAAAAAGAAGAGTTGGACGAATTCAGTATTTCTCTTGTTAGATTTGATGGTTTTTGGTAAAGTTTATAAATTTAGCACTCAGATGTAAGACCCGACCGCTATTTCATCGGAAGCAGCCTTCTATGGAAGCAGCATGATATCCGGTTATTCACCATGAAGAATGTGCCTTAAAGTAGTTGCATTGGTTGCATATTGCTCGGAAACATACCCAAAGTCAAAGAAATAGTGCCAAATTTCGATTAACGAATTCTCCCCGTTTTTGATCATATGCGACGATCGATCTCGAACATCACTAATCACGTCGGTAGTAAGATATCGGTAATAGCGGTGCAGTTAATGGAGACAGCGCTGAATTTAGACTGTTTGTGGTGTTCGGACCGTGCACTCCTCAGTCACCCAAATAGACTCTAACTTGCAAGCAAAATCAAGAAGCAATTCAAAGGTGGGTAGGGGTGGTCTGACAATTATATGGCTAAAAGATACCAAAATCTTGACGAATGACTTGTCCTGAGTCCACTGGCTTAAGCCGCAGGACTTAGGATGGCGGAACTATCCTCTGAAACAATGGAGACAGGCGACAGGACCAAGGTCTCGTAACCATCATCGATGTCAATGTACTCATGATTTAACGTTAAATGCCATGAGAAACTCATTAAGCACTGCCTCAAAAAGAATATACAAGGTGGACAAGGAGTGGACTTAAAGAAATGGGAAAAGAAAAGAATGCTGTAGTGGCCAACACACGGAATTCAGCATAACTGTTAAAGTAAATTTCTCACTCATTCTGTTTGGACAGAGTGAGGTCATGATTGCCACTCTTCAGGGTTTGCTGCCACATCTTTCACTGCGTTCAGTTTTGGACCCCAATCACAGAGATGCACCTAGTTCATCTAAGTTCGTTGCATATTTTCTCATTCCACGCTGCCATGTCATCTTTTTATCTCCCCTCGGCTTCTCCCACTCCGAGGGAGGAACTGCAAATAAGGCGCGGTAGAGCAGACGACAGTTCGTCATACACAACACGTGGCCCAACCGACGAAATCTAATAGGCGTTATAAGCTATGATAGAATATTCTCTGGACCTAATACCTGAGTACTAATCTGCACATTACTCACACGGTCACTTTACCCAACCTTAGCTTCACTGTGCAAACATCGAAGGTCGAAAATCTTCAAGTGACGAACATTTCTAGGACACAAACTTCAAGTCTTACAACCATACTCTGGACCCGAATGTACTGAAGCACAACGCGCACGACCTTTCAGTTTAAAGAAATATCAGGTCGGCCGCATAATTGCTTTGGTCCAGCCTACGCAGCTCAAGCTTTGAATATAAGCGCGCTCATTTCTGACATCGAGCTGCCAGTCTTCGTTACGCGGTTGTTGACTTAACTGACGCGGTCAGTTGCCCCCAACATTCGTTAAGCTCGATACTGCTGACATTCAACCTGGCAATACCGCTTTACAGGTTGAAAATAAAAAGCACATGCCAAATGGAGTTACAGTCTTCCCAAATCTGTTTAGTTCATAATGCGTTCCGTAGGCCGCAGCAACCACAAAAGGTCGCCTGTAAAATCTAGGTGGTGCCTATCCTTGCCATTTCTAAGTATGAAGCCGACATCATGAAGGCCTCCTAAAGTCCCCTCCATTATCTAGCATTTGACAAACGTGAATAAGAGTAACAAATTGAGGCAATCTTGTAGAACCCCTCTGATTGTTTCGAATAAACTCGATAGTTAACCGCATACCCTTACGCTACCAGAAGTGTGCAAATGCAGTGTTCGCAGCAGATTCACGCAATTCTGCAGTGTCATTCCGATGGATAGCAAAGAATAATACTGTTGGGTCTACTGAGTAGCAGACACCATTCAAGTGACGAAAAACCATATTTATCGGGCTTGCGGAGCACTTCGCTTAGCTGCCAAAGGTGAAAATCTAGTGGATACGACCTCCACTTGGGCGAAATAGAACGTTCTGCTGGCGGACACCGCTTTCAAGAACCGGTGCCGAACGGCGCAGCAGTATCGGAGCTAAAAACTTGGCAACCAGTGGTATTCAACCAGAGGCCGATTGTTTAAGCCAGCTTCCGATTTCCTAGTGGGGTTAAATAACAATTCCCAAGAGTTCGCCACTGCTATCGTCGGAGTAATTTCATCAGCCTTAGGCCAGCTAATCTTTTCCATTCATTCCAGCGGTCCACAAGTTGCTGCCTCCGTGAATAAGCACTCCTATTTCTATTGCAAACCGTTTCCCTAACCAAAGCTCGTCACTCACAGGTTTTTGGCGTTTGCTTAAATAGTTTTTGACTGTTGCTTGAAGCGGGTGCTGTTTCTATTTCTCCAGCCATCTTAAAGCAGCAATTTTGAGACCATTATTTAGGTTAGTCAGTACACGATTTTGTGCACATGATGCCTTATTCATTTTCTTGCAGTTAGGGAGCCGGAGTTTTGCTTTAGCAGATTCAGCGTCATTTGAGACACCCAATGACAGTGATAGGCACTGAATCTAGGATCTCGGGCGAAACGTGCTGTCAGTTGCTTGGTCCGTCTAATTTTATCCCAATGTTCATCTGTGTTGCCGTTACTGAGAATTCGCGATGCGTCTGATAGCCTCTAATCGTAGATGATGCGAGTATCTGGGTCAGGCAGACGTTGTATGGTTTTCCAGGTTAAAGATTTGCTTCAGTGGCAATTGAGCTGCAGCGAAAACATTAAAACTACTGTGCGGTCCGGCTCTATGTACGTGGACTAATACGAACTACGGTTTTGGGCAGAACTACGCAAACGATAGCTTCATGTGACATAATCGATCTGACCCAGACTGCCTGTTGCGTTAGATCTCCATGTCGCAGTGTGATGTGATCTTTGTCGAAAATTCGTGGTAGACAGGAAGAAACAGTTGCCTGCTTAAAATCGGATAGGCCCATCTCAATAATTTGTACACCAACCGAAGCCTTGATTAAATTTCATTTGGGCTCTAGTACTCACGTCCAAAACTGCTTTTAGAGCTTTTACTTTCAGCTTACCATTTTAAACCAAATTGACGAGGTTTGCTGTGACATTTTAGTTAAGTACAGATGAAACATTAAATTCCTCCACTCGGCGTCTTTGACCCCTTCCACTGGCGAACAAAGGCTGACTTTCTATTTCGTATTCAATCACAGCCTGGTGGGATGCAAAAGCTTTCTTCCAGATCCTCGCGTGATTCCAGCACACTAAGGTAGCTAACCTCATAACCTAGAAAAGATGTTTTTTTGTGAATACTTGCACACCTTGACCACGCGGCGTTGAAATAAGCCAAACTGGTAGCGGATGCCTCATCAGATGGTGCCATATTATCTGATCAAAAGTGTGTGCAATCGTGCATTGCAGTGCGAAATTGATGCCAGGTTCTTATGACCGCTGTGTGATTCCTGGTGAATGCAGAACGCTTCCTCCAAATTTCCTGTAACTTGTTTTGCCCTGATTTTAGGAATCGGGGCAAAACACCGTGTGCTTACAGTTGAGGTCGCGACTACACTTGAAGAATTTCACCAACTACTATTTCAGTTGACCAAACACGGAATCTGACTGGTTTAACTGATCTTATTCACTGCTATACGTCAAACTGATGAAGTCAGGATTACAGACCAAATGTCACAGATAATCGGAAGATTACACATTAATCAAATCCAAATCACAGCAAATTCTACACGAATTCTAGGTCACTTAATAACCTGCAAAGTGAAGCTGGTTGGTGTTGGTGAAGAGTAATACTTCGGGCTCCAATCGGCTAACTTTTGGGCATGCAGAATCTGTACTTAGTCTCCCGCTGAGTACAACTGGCTATGATTACGGGATATGCAGACGAAGTCAGTTCGTCTGTTGACGAAACGCTTAATTTCTAAAACACTGAGCGCAACAATCAAAAGGTCTCGAAGACCAACTCTTTCCTTGGATCGAAATGATGTTCTAGGTGACTCGCTTTTGTGGTTTTAGCGCCTGATTCCCGGACTTTCTGGTTAAAAAATAATACATGAATTGAAATTAGTTAAATCCACAATCGGTACGACTAGATGTCGACACTAAATGTGATTCAGACTGAGGTTAAAATGATGCTAGCAAATGTTCGCGAACACGGGCATTGCATTGTGTTGTATTGAATAGATTTTGCGTGCAATCAATAATGTCGCATTTCAGTCAAAAATGTGAGGGTAAAAATAAAACAGGTGGAATAAATGAAATAAAGGAAACGCTCACTTAACAATCTCAAGGCAATGCTGGGTAACGATTAGGGTTGAGTTGACCGGAATGCTTAAGTTATACCCTTCGGTTTTACATACACCGATGCGAATCTGACCTGTGCTTGAGTACCGCATGTTTCCAAATGAATGTATATCTGCAGTTGCGGGTTGCCGGAAGGAAACATCATTAGATTTTACAAAAGTAATTTTAATAGACGAATAACACGGTATGCTTTGTAAGGAGAACTAATGCCTCAAGGGGCTTGCGTGATTCGTCGGACAGGCGAATTTAGAATCCAAACAAAACAATGACTTCAAACTTTTTGATTGCTTTATCATTGCCTGAGTCTTTCAGGGACCATTTCAACATAAACTGTTCACTTGTCATGACCATTATCTGTGTTTCACAGTAATACGCACTCACTTTCTTCCAGCCACGGCTCTGTATTCAGACCACCGGTCAAAGCTGGTTTTGGTGGTAAGGAGTCTTTCGCATAGGCTGATGGTACATCCGCATTGGATTCATTTGACTGACCCATTATCCATGAACGACCCCCACGTCTGTGGATCAAACAGGCCACTAGTATGATGGTAGCCAGAAGAAGCACACTGAACACGACTACTAGACACACTATAACCAATTCATTTCGCCGCCCAGTCTGTAGATTTGGATTCACACGTTGCACAGCAATTGTGTCCAAATCGAACGGCAGTTCTGGGTTAGGGCCCACTCCGACTGGTCGAACTTGATATGGAGATGCGTCACCGTTCGAGCCGTCTTGATCAGTGACCGTGATTCGGATACTGGGCGACAGGGTGCATTGCCGGGTTCCCCCAACTCCGTTGTCACAGGCTTCAATGACCAAACGATGTGTGGCGGAGGCGTTTAATGTTCTGTTTTTGACAAAGGGTAGCAGGAGGAAATGGGTAGTCCGAGGTTACGGGGTAGCTCGAATTTTCCTCATGACAACGTTTGAAATATTTTTGCATGTCCTGCTCATCTACCGTGTATGAAAAAGTTATCCAAAGTAGATGGAAATAAGAATTCGTCTTCATTAGCGATTGATTCCATGGCAGGTTACCATAATCTGACTGATATGGGAAGAAATCATTTTTGAAACTACATTTGTCCTCAAATGCCATCAGTTTATCTGGTATCCCCTAATCGCTTTCCAATACCTTATGATATATCTCATATCACTCACAGCGAAAATCATTTCGGGAACTACCCTGATCTACCACGTGCTTAGTTACTTGCCCGACTTTTTCAGCCCCTTACTCGTTTATGTAAAAGGACGAAATAATTAAGGAAAACTGTTCGGGATACGGAATGCACAAATGAAGTAGTGCAACTGGAAAGCAATGCTTGGTGAAAAGCACGTGGAATAGAGGGTGGGACGAACTTGGGTTAACTAAATGGTTATAGTGATTATCAAGAAGTTTTATCAAGCATCTCAAATTTCAGCCTTTCTAGTTATTTCCCTTAAAAAATTTACTAATATTTCCGCATTTCCTATTTGGACATAGCATCACATCAAGCAACATTCAGCATCTGACATACTTCGCCAAAAACAGTACTCCACTCATTTCATCGACAGCGAAGAATCCGGAACCAGGTCCTTCTGGAGGAGGAGGTACCTCGGATCGAATGTGGTACGTTACTCTGGCATTTTCTCCCTCATCAGCGTCCGTGGCCTCGACTATCAGCAATTGACGTCCGAGAGTCTCCTGCACTCTTAACTGGATAGCTGTTGACGTGTTTGGACGTCGAAATATCGGAGCGTTATCGTTCACATCCGTGACCACAATAACCACCGTAGTTGTTGTAGATAGAGATTGGGCTCCCGACTGTGCTCGAGTCATAGTTGTCTGATTTTTAGAATCCGTAGATGATCCAGTGGTTTGATGGCGAACAGGCAGAAGTGAGACTGGTGGTTTGTCCGTGGCAACTACCTCCAATGAGAAAAATGCTATTGATTCTCTATCTAGCTGTCGTATCAGGCGAATTTTTCCAGTCAGACGATCTATGCTAAAGTAGCCAGGAATGTTTCGATCAAGGCCGACTGAAGCATAGTAGGGTCCGAGATCAGGAGCGTCTGCGTTGCTTCGGTTCCCTTTGGAGTCTACTGACTGCTTAATCTTCGAGTCAACAGAATCATCGACTACTTCCGTGATCTCATGCAACGTAATTCCATTATTGTGAAGTTCATACGATGCGATATCATTTCTCTCTATTTCCGCTCCCCTTTTCATCCTTGTTTTGTAGGTTTCTGCCTGACCTAATTCATCCAAATCTCGGTTTCGTCTTGAAGTGGGAACCAAATGGTAGGTGATCTTGCCCTGACTGTCTGCATCCCTGTCCACTGCCTCAACTGCCCCGATAACTTCTTGAATCCGAGCATCCTCCGGTACACTGAATGTGTAAACATCTCTTGTAAACTGTGGCGCCCAATCATTAACATCCAGAATGAACACTTCCACCGTAGCCGTACTTGTCAGCCTAGGTGATCCGTTGTCAATGGCCAAAACATTCAGCTTGTAAACTCCTCCACTAGGTGCAGCTTCGCGGTCAAATACCGTCTTGGCATACAGATTACCCGTTTGTGAATCCAACTCAAACCAACGACTGGACCGACTTTCCGATGCAACAATTCCATCAGATAAAGGACCGCTAAAGTCAAATCCGTTCTCCTCATGCAACAGCTGATAGGTTATCAATGCGTTATCGCCCACATCTCTGTCTGTCGCCAAAATGCGACCTAACCACAACGGTTTGCCGTCGTTAAGTTCTTGATTTTCAGGCACCTGAAAAGCAAATTGTCCGCCGCCGATGAATTCTGGTTCATAGTCATTCTCGTCAATCAGACTGACATGAATCAGTACGTACGCAGCATTACCGACACTGTCTGTACATGTGATAGTTACTCGTTGAATTGGAGTCACTTCACGATCCAGTGGATGGAAAGCATTTCCATAACCGTTCAATCCTGCTTCTGTAACAAGACGAAAGTCTTGTCGATTCAAAACATTCGACGTATCTCCTAGAGTACCTGCATAGTTTGTTAGGTAGCCCGATGACAACGATGACGATGATGATGATGACGGGAAAGGCAAAGCTGATGCTGCTGATGACGGTGGCGCATACTGTGTTCCCACCGAGTCCAGCTGAAGTGTGAAGTTATCAGTGGGTCCGAGACGACAGTGAACTTGGTCTTGCCCGTGATGATCTCGGTCAATAACCTAGATGGTAAAGAATTCAAAAGTTCTACTATGATGCTGCCGTCATATGTTCATCACTTTTCTCTCTTAAGTGATCATTCCTGAGGTCGTAAATTGCTTATTACTCATGGATAAAACTAATAACTGATTTTATAAATCTGATTGTGACTGAAAACAATGGGCAAAACTTGCAAACCGATAATTTTAAGTGAAGATGAATGCATGATCACTGAAAAAGTACTTTTTCCCAGCCATTCACGACAGAATGAATTAGTTTAACATCATCAGCCAAAGCCTTTCGACCGTCTAGCACGATTTCAGACTTTATGCATGTCAGTACCAACCGTAACTAAACAATTCGTCATACAATATGAAACTCGAACCGCTATTGAAATTCACTAAACCACGATGAACTAGTTCTTTTGGATGAAATGCACTTAAACCAAACCGGGAGAAGTGCATACACATGCCCATTGTTTTAATGTGAACTGCGCACGTCACCACTGCGCTGTCGGTGGTGGATTCCCTGGATAGCTAGTGGGTCTAACCCTGATTCACTGCCAATCTTGTGGCGTCGAATTCTTCTCGAAATACATTGCCAACATATTTAGTAAAGGCGTTCAGTGGTCGCTTACTTAAGAGACTGGATGACATCGTTCTCTCTAGATGTTGTTTTCACAATCAACCAAGTCCTTAGTGCTCGGCTGGACTGATAAGCATAAATGCAGGAATATTTCGTTTTCATAGCGTTAGTAGCTTGAAACTAATCCACAAAATATCATTGGCTCAATTTAATCTATTTCTGACATTGCACCTCAATAATTACCGCGACGGTAATAACAGACAACGTAAATTCCATCACTACAGCTTTCTTACACCCTCGTACCATGAATTTTTGTCCATTTAATTCGTTCGGCAATTTTGCCGCTAACTAAACAGGATACGAGTTCATAAAAGTTTAAGTTAGATAACAAGCTATACCGTTGTTCATGGCCAAAGATACTGCGTAAACAAATATATGAAGTAAACTACCAGGTGATTTTTTAACTTTAACCCTACTTTGGCTATTAATGATCCACTGGTTTGGTCTTTTTGCCCTCTGAAGCTCTCCAAAAGCAAATGGGTACTCGTTAGATAAGTCCGAAGCGCCGACTGCCAATAAATTATTAATAACTAGTTTTTGGTAAGGTTTGGCCTAGTTGATATCTAAGAATCTGTCAAGAATCAGCAAATACCCAATTTTCTTGGTGGCAGCGTGTCAAAATGTAATTGTTTGTAATCGTAATAATTTCATGCTTCCATTTATCCAGGCATAGATCTGCATCCGCACCAGTATCCATGCTGGAGTGAACTAGTGCACTCCCAGGGCCGAAACTAGACCATTCTGTAAGTAACAGATATTTTTTCGTTTGGTTCTCGTAGTTCTGGCGACTTTCTGCCTTCCTGACAATCTGTCGTACCTGAACATAAGCGATAATTGATTCGGGTGGTGGATTTTCAGTGATGCTTGTGTGATATTCGCCCATAAACTTAGCCGCGGCACCGACTGAGATCGGGTGATTGGTTACGTCCACTGAGGCCAGAATATTTCGTATCTCTCCTCCAGATGGGGGTTGCAGAAGCATAACATGGATTATCGGAGCTTCATCATTTTCATCTGTCAGCGTGATCTCGACCATTGCTGTTCCAGTCAGTGTGTATGGTTCTGGTGCGCTGTCTTTAGCGATTACCTGTTTACATATTGACAGGGGAAGGAAGAAATAGAAGGATGTAAGAAATGAATGGAAAGATACTAAAATGTTAACCTCATGCACCCCCGACAAAATGCCTATTTTCGGCGGATTTCTGTTGCATTGAAATTTTGTGCATAGTGGTATGAATGTTATGGTGACCTAATCGTTGATGTCCTGGCATAAAAATAATTTGACACGAAAATACTAGAGGGTCTCGGACTGGTGTTCAGCATATCGAGTTAAAATTGTCGGATCTTCTTTTCAAAAAATCGACCCTCCATTTGGGGAAGCAAGCATAAATTGTCTTAAGCGTAATCGGTACTTTCAGTGTTCAATATGATTGCAAAAATGACATTTCCGTTTTCTGGAAATCCCCTCGATCGCCCATGTTAAACTCTAGTATTTCATACCATTTCGCACAAATGTTTGTTATTCGCAGTCAAAGCATTATCGAAATCCAGTGAGCATATAATGACCAACGACCTAGGTTCCACAGAGTAATAAAAATGATTTCAAGAGTGAAAACCGCTACAGCAGAACCACACACTTTTGTCACCGGCGATGTAACTTTGTGCTTCAATCCAGGTTTACACAGTTACAACAAGGAACTACGGGTGAACGATCCACTAGACTGCGACCCCCTCTACTTTAACTAGAATGTCCTCCCGGTAGGTTCCGAGCATATGCTTCCCGGTTAACATCAGAACATATGAGTCGCATGGATAATCGAACCCAAGCACCTTGTTATTCGGCCAATTTCCGAGAGCATGACGAAAACAACGCCAAGTCTACAAATCTACTGCTTTAATTATCTCGACCCTTCAAATAAGTTGATTTTCATACGTAGACGTTTCAGTTAACATGACTAAGAATAAAGTGAATTGAACAGCGCAGATGGCACAAATTTGGCATAAGATCAACTGCAATGTCGCAAAACTCAGAACCTTTTGGATATTTAAGTATTGTTGTTCATGTTTGCACTTAAGAGACAGCTCTTCGGCACTGGTTTGATTTCTACCAATTTTTTGATAAAACTTTTATCTTCTGGGTTCCTTTTTGGAAAATTAAGCAAATTTTCTGTTATGTCGGTGAATATGTTGAAACAGGGCAAAAATAGTCTGCAATTGGTTTCTCTTAAGTGCTAGCTTTGCATTTATGACATATGGGTTCTTCAAGATAAGTGATTTTACATCCTATATAAACGATCTAATGATCATCTTCTAAATCGTTGAACAACTGGGCTCATGTTGTAACCGATTATCAGAAGTCAGTTCCCAATCACATCTCGTAGCCGAAGTGCAGAATTACCGCCGTATCGTCGGGTGTTACGACAAAGTTCGCCTTTAAAAGTCGATCTACGATGACAGATTGTTGATGTTGAACTTCTCATGAAATAACATTGCAGATGATAAACCTTTTAAGGCTACTGGTAATTCCAGAAGGCGAGTTAAACGAGGATACCTCAGAAATAACATTCTTATAAGAAGAAGACCAAACCCCAAACCGGTTATATGGAAATATCTATTTATCAGAAGTATGGCTATGATGGTTCGAAATTAATTTTGCTGCAGTTTCGCTTAAATGAAAAGAAAACCCATGCATTCGAGGGGTAAGAACTGTGGACACAGCGCTACTCAAGTCTCTGGTGTAGCATGCTGAATCATTATAACGTCCCTTGGGTTTGGGTGACTTAACTAGCCGATCCATTGTTGCATTAGCCACAGTTTCATTTCTGTGTGGATTACCTGTTAGGATTGTTTGAATAAAACCGATAGAAGGCACAGATTGCGAGATGCAGGCATTTCAATTAATCTCCTCAATCGCGCACGTAAAACGTTAGTTCCCGTTAGAATCAGATGAGGAGCAGCACAATGAAAAACAAACAATGTCGGCAAACTCAGGGAAATGTTTGACGGAAGCCTGTTGGATAGCATCAAGGGAAGCCCAAATTGTGGCTCAACAGTTTTGTGCAAATAGTGATGGTTTCAGTCTGCTGATCGATAAAACCTCACAAAAGGCAAATAGTCTTATTTTACAGTTTCACAGAATCTTTTTGATTACTAGGATTTTGTTACGGTTCGATTTTCGAGAGGTTAGTTTAACGACCATATGAAATCTCGTGCAAACTCATCTTGAAGCGCAAAAATGCAACCTAAATATGCTGTTCACAGAAAAGTACTTCCAATCAGGCAGTCTGTTTAAAATTTACAAGTTTTTGAACGAAGAAACTGGATACTTTTAAGCTGCACTAATTCAGCTGTTCAATATCAGCAGATTCACGCCACTGTCCCCATTGCGACTGATCTGGCCAGAGGGGACCGAACGGCCTTGATCGCGAATTTCAGATTTGGAGATGACAAGTCACTAGTCTGCTTTCCCTTTCCCCTCGTCCCACTTCTCTCAGTCATCACTCTCCTATCTGGAGGTTTGGTTGGGAATACTTTACGTTCACGTTGGACCGACTGCCCTTCGAAGTACACCATTCAAGCATAAAACTCGAGTCATCCGGTCAACCATACACCTGGGAACAGCCAGACTCGATTTTCGTTCCCACTTAAGGTCATCAGTGGTCTGTATTCGCTGCCTCCCGCTTGGTATGAACTCGGGCCCTCAAACTGAAGGGCTCCCCAGCTCCGATGCAGGGTAATCAGAATAACCGGGTTAAGTTTGTTCATCATCCGTGCCCCACAGCTTCGGGGAGCCTAACTGTAACAGTCTTACAGGTATCATATTTTGAATTCGTTTTATAACAGGAAGGAAGCCGCAAGCATGTATAACAGATAAAAAGTTGGAGTTAGACCGGTACATAGGAAGTTGGGGTTCGTATCGCCTGCCAAATAAGGTTGTTTTCTCTAATAATGGATTAATTTTTCATTTTTGCATCATGAAAATACTTGTTCTAAGTCATTCAGTCATGGTAGCTGCTACGTCTAATGTCACCGCTTTTCCATGTGCAAAATTCGGATACATTGCTGCCCTAAATAGATCACAAATAGCATGACATCTTATGGTTAGTAACTTGAGTCTCAAATGACGATTCTGCCGACCACGGTGATTCTAATCGGGGTGTTGGTGATGTAATGTACATATCGGTCATTTTCGCCACTGGTAAAGTCACGACTACTGACTTCAGTGACTCATCGGTCTACATAGGGTGATACCTCTGAAAATGGTGTGATCATGGCACTTGGGGTGTCTTTTTCGAATCGGCATCTACTTGTATGCATGTCTATGTTTGTGTATGCATGTCTATATTTATGCATGCATGTTTGTGTATTTGTGTTATTTCATGACGCACAATCGGACAAAATACGAAAAGTCGTCCAGCTCTTCCGCGAAATAACTTGACCTAGTCGGGGCAGTCGGGCAACCGCAATACTGTCTTGGTTGTCCATCGTACACAGTTTGACGTTTGATCGATTTTGTGCACCTTGTTTTGTCGGGTGTTGGAAACAATATGAATAAATGCCCAGATGTCTAGGCAAACTATTTGTCAGTTTGGAAATCTTCCGATAACTGGGGTCATTCAAAAGACGAGTGATGTAGCTTTCTTCATTTCGAGTTTATTGATGTTATCAGATGCAGTTTGAGATCATTTTGCTGCAATCAGATATAAAAACGCAATTGGAAAAACGATGGGACAAGTTACCCTAACTTCAGTGTTGCACAATTTTGTTTGAATGTGAAACCAAAATTTCGAATTGGTGCAGTTTACACTACTGACATGTAGTTTGAACTTGGAAGTCTACGGTGCAAATTGTGCCAGTGCGAGTTACTTGCCCATTCGAAAAGTTAGAAGCGGGCGTTGTCTTCCGGCGAGGACTACTGTTCAGTTGGTACCTGATGAGTAAAAGTTTGCATCAAAGCCAATGTATTCATATATATCTAACACGGATGATCGGGCAGAAAAGTAAGCTTATCTGTCAATTCGTGTACGCCCCTGTAGGTTGGTCGATCAATAAATTATTCGGTAAATATAACAGAATGAAATGTGATTAGTTCGGTAGTACAACACTGGATAACTGGGATCCATGAACCGATCACCGGTGAGACCAATTTATTTTTTCCACGGAAATCCAAAGATATGTTGCATTTACTTCGTGTACCTAACTCGACCAGGAGGATCTGCGTAACTGCTGCATCAACCGAAGCCTCATCACTTATGATTTATAACCTCGTCCCCTGAGTGCAACTTGAAATTTTGTATTCACTCCTAAAGGACATATTATTTAGAGAAAACGCCCCGCAGTCGAGCTGAAGTCATTATGGTTTATGGTCTGCATTTTGCTCTGAAGCTGGTGTCTCTCTGAAACTTTGAGAAAATGGTTTGCCAGTGGTGGGCTTGCTCTTTCTGGGAATATATTGTTGTCACTAACTTTAGAAAACACTTCAGTGCTACAGAAGTTGATATGATTTTCAAAGGATTTATCACTCAACGTCAACGGCCAGTTCACTGGTAAGAATCCACCCAGGTGTTTCATCCTTTTTAAAACCATCAGCAGTGTGTACCCATCACGACGGAAATGGTACACACACTGGGGTAGAGCGACTGTGGTGCGAATGTCTAACTCATTTAGCCATCTGGGTAGGTTGTCAACGGTCTATGGAATCTCGGATCACTTGGTGCAACGCCCCTATCCGTCACTAGATTTGGTAGGCTTCAGAACTACACATCCTTGCAGAATAAGAAGACGTTACAAACAGCCTTAAAAATCACATTTTGGGCAATCTCTGTGGTCTGTCAAATCTACTGGTGGATAAGGGGGATATACCAGATGATGTTGAAGTTCTACAGACCGTCGACAACTTGCCAGGCTAGCTAAATGACTAAGGCTTTCGAACGGCATGCATTCGTCGAGGGTTGGTTTGCAAGTTACGATGCGTTTGATATGCACTGGTGATGATTCCCAACAAGGATAAAACGACTTTATAATGCTTTTATGCCATCGTAATGAGACCGAAACTTGCTTTCGCTTGGTGAATCACTTGATCTGATGAGTTTGTACACGAGCTCAGCTGTGAAAAAATGACGAAGTAACAAGATGTGAGTGAATCATAACAGGATTCAAAGCAATTATTACGGAGCGCATTGCGTGTTACGGTTAAAGAATCGCTCAGTCCACTGTGCTCATTTTTGGTTCGATGAATTAACTAAAGTAATGTAAAAGGAGGCAAAATACAGTGAAGGCATCCAGAAGGTGTACAAATTTTCCCCCTGATTCGCGCAAAATGACAAAAAGGGTAACGGATTTTCTCAATTTGCAAATGGTCCAGTGCTTCTTTAGGAAAATTTATGTCATTTTAAACGAATGGTAGGAAAGCCACTTAAGTAAATCATTTTGTGAAAATGTTTCATGCACATATAATCCCTAGCCAAATTTCAATTAAACTTCTTTACCCCAGTAATGACAAACTTCTGAATTCCTTAATTTTTATATTATTTTGTCCTTAGACGTATCCTGGTTGTATCTGTTTAAACAGTGAGGCTCGGATCATGTCATTCTGGGATCTCTACTGCGACGTATCTCCGCACTGCAGTTCTTGGCTGACTGCAAGTTCTCCAACATATGCAGTGAAAGCAGTTTGGCAGTGAACAAGCAAAGTTGTCAAAATAGTCTCTCTCAATCTATTGCTGCAATATTTTCTGCTTTTTGATTGGACACTATGGGCACGTCTTGCGGTGTCCACCATAAAGCAATGCCCATATTAGTGCGAAGCGAACATGGTGAATAGCAACTGCACATAAATACATACAAAACCCTTGTTCACTTATGTACGCCAGTGATCTACTGGGCACTTTATTGAGCAAGGTAAAAGGCAAACAAGCCGACTGATTGCCTCGATCGAGACAAGATCACATTCAGCTGTTCAACTGCACTGCTGCAAACATGAGCACGAGCTGGCCAATGTTGAATCGGTTATGACCTCAGAAACCTCGCTAGCCATCTTTTATTTATAGCCATGACTGTTTCATGCCAAACTCTCTTAATCTCATGATAAAACGAAATTGGACGACCGACTGTTTTCTGGCAGGCAAGTATCAATTAATTAACAGTTTAATCGATAATTTGAATTACTAATTTGAAACAAAACGTTAATCCGGAAGCCGATTACCATAGCTTAGCAGGAGTATGCAAAGGAAAGCATCAAGGCATGTTTTTGATGACTGCACAGTCGACTCTGAAAGCAAATTGAATCAAAACAAGTCACAAATTAAAAGGATAACCTCGACTTGTAAACAAAACTCATCGTCAGTACATTTTCCCCATAATAACAACAGCTTTTTCTAAGTTCTTTTATTTCTGGAGGTAGGTACTAAAGGTAAGCAAATAAAAGAGCAAGTAAGAAAGATATGACTCAGGAGTTTTTGTTTAATACAGCACTACCACTACTTTATAGACAGTGTTATATTCCTTTGCATATATATATATATATATATATATATATATATAAGTAGGGGTGCCGCCGACTGTGATGAATTCAAAAGACTCCACAGTTTATATCCTCATGGCTACGGTACTTGCTAGGTGTAACGAAACATCAGCAAATACCATGAATTTATTGGCAGATTTCCTTTGTTGCGTCTGTTTTAGGCGGTATTAGAGGCAGTTAGAAACGTATGATCTCTGTTGTCGAGGTAGTCGCGCTTGAATATGAAAAATGAAATCCCAGTTTAGCATTAAAATTCCACAAACGTTTTTGAAAGGTCTTAGGATTCATTTCACATTCATGAATGACAACGAACTCCTTTCATCAGCAAAAGCACTCTTTTTATTCTACCCAGGAATGGGCATTTACATACAGAAAAAATATTTGTTGATGGGTGTCTTTTGCGTAAACTGAGGCCTAAAAATCATGGTCGATCACAAACAGAAGTTTTCGTTAAGGAAGGATCTTGATTTACGCCAAATTTGACCTAGCCTCTAGTTCATTTAAGCGCAATGCATTAATCGTTTGTATTTTTATGTTGATAGTGAAGCAGTGAGTGAGAAACAGTGAATTCCTTTGGTTCCTATCATAGGCGACATGGAAATGAATTTAAAACATTGATCGATTTGAAATTTTGTGCTTATGGTTTTCCAAAATCTTCATATATACAAGGCCTACAATTTACACCATATTAAACCAATGAACCATGCCATAGGAAAGAAATCACTCAGATCTAGGGCATTCACAAAGTTTCAAATATTTGCATTAAAATTTAACGAGAGAACTTCTTTGCTGTAAACATGAAGCAGATTATTACGCAGGCTTCTTCCAACATCGGCCAGATAAACTTGAAAAGGATTTAAATGTTCAAAGTTTCAGCAGATACGTGGCACGAACTAAGCGCATAGTAAAGCAGGGAATGTAATTATCGTGTGAAATGATGGAAAGTGCTGAGCGCTTTAGTCTAGGGACCCTTTGATTTTGGTGAGGGATAGATAGCACGTTACCTGACGAACACAAAATATAAAATTCTAGAAGGAAATTCCCTGAAAATTTTGGCGTTCTTTCTTAATTCTGCCCATGTTCTTCCCTCTCACACCAATGAAATTAGAAAATATTAATCGGCGGATTAAAAGAGAATGCACTGGTTGTAGCAACAGAGACATTCTATTCGTTCTAAAAAGTAGCTAATCTAAAACCGCTACTATGATTCGATGGTAGTTCTTTGTTCGCTGAACTGAACCAACCCTAGGCTCGCGTGTTTTGCTTCTTCCGTGGACTCTTCAAAGGAGAGCTTCTATGCGCACTCCTGACGCTAAATATTATATATATATATTGGATTGACGAAAAGTGATTAGAAATGGGAATTAGTCCCGTTCTAGTTTCGAAAGTGAAGCATCTTGCAGAATTAGCGTTTAGTGTGGCAAATCGCAGAAGTTTTGTCTGGTCGTTCCTGGTGATTTCATAAGATTTAATAATAAATCACCTTCAGTATTTGAGTTACCTCCGAATTTTCTGGGCCAGGTTATTTGTAGAGACCTGATAAACGACATCTGATGACAACTAATTGAATTATGATGCTGGATCTTATTTGTCTCTCCAATGCATTGCATGATTTTGTGACCCGTAGCCTCTATGCAACTATTCTAAATAGCATGGAGCCCTCGTTAGACAAGAAGTCCTCGGAAAATGTGACTGAATGATCCTGTCCTAGTGCCAGCATGTCTAACGTGAGTATATGTTCCTGTCAAAAGGCCATGTTGTTACCACACATAATGTTTCCTTCTATTTTGGAAATATTAGAAGTTCAGCTATTTAAAATAAGACCATCTTTCACACCAGTACTCTGAATTATGATATCGGATACCTTCACATTTGTTATAAGTGTGCTTTGGCGGAATCATCGAGATATTTCGATTTATTTCACACATCCACTTATTGATTGTTGTATCTGCTTTCAACTTTGTGGGACAGGTTTCCTAATTTAATTTTCTTAGGGGACAATGGCTTTCTAAGGGTCTGTTCACTGAACATGACCGGTAGTTTGCAAACCTTTCACCATCAATAGAGCTTGCATCTTCCGTGCACAACCCACGCTAGTTATCGTTTTCTGCATTTACGAAGAGGCCATCCCTGGTTTTGGCTATTATCCCTTTTTACGTGGATGCTTGTTTACTCGACTTTTGGGGGTTGACGATAGCTCCTTGCTTTTCACCCTTACTCTAAATGCAAAGAGTGACAGTCAGGGCATTATGAAGATTATCAACCTGAGCTAGAAATAGAACAATTTTCAGGCATCGAATCCGTGCATCTTGCTAGGTTGCCAATAGACATGGAAAAAGTACTTTCTGTGGTAGAACATAAGGACTTCTCTTCGTACTCATTAAAGCCACCCTCATGTCTCCAATAATAGACCGAAGGATGATCTCTGATAGTCTGATGCTATGTGAGCTGCGATTTCTTCTGTTTGCCATTGTCTTTCTGTATTAGCTTGTGACTATCCAGTAGATCTGACTCTGTTATTTGTCACCTTGAAAATGGAATTCAGTATCGTCTGAAAGACAACGTTTTCAGACTTCTTCAGTGTTTTCTAATAAACCACTGATAACGAAACGTAAGCTTTCCCTCGTGATCATTTTTTAACGCACTACCACGGTGGATTTTGAAGGGATAGAGGTAAATCAAAGGAAAATATGTCCGGCAGGTGAAAACAATATCACCCCAGTATTTCAGTAGAAACTTGATTATGTTTGTCCAACATTTCACGAAGCCTCTTCTGTTATCAAAGTTCTACATGTTACTAAAGCGGACCAACAATGAGCGGAAATGGTCTTTATGATCTGTTCATCTGATTCTTCAGGTGTTCGTTCCTAGGGAGGCAAATGCTCGAGTCTTGTTCACGTAGCTCATAAGCTGCAACCGGACCCATTTGAGAAGACTAACTTGGCTGTGTTGTTTACCTGAAAACAAACTGATCGAGTTGTTTCTCACCAGAAGCATTGGACATCAGAAAATCTTCACGTTTTTATAACCATTTAGAATGTGGAAATTTTTCAACCAGTTCATAGCGCTCGTTAGTTCAGTGTTTGTTCCGAGCTCTCTTATTTCATGTGAGTGGTCCTGGTGAACACCTGAGCATGGGACGCCTACCTTGTGAGATGCAAATTAAAGACCAGCCACATTGTAAATCCGGTTTTTCTGAGTTACCGGAGCCTCGATCAGTTGCCATCTGAGTAGTTAAACATGACTATGCCGTGGACCTATAGTTACTTCAACTACAGCACCCAAACCTCAAGGATATTTTTGATCACGTTTTCACAAAGAAATTTAACCTTACTCAGCTTCTCAAAAAACCTACATGTGAAAAGAATAAGCTTAAATAAGTAGGACAAATTGTTTAAATGCGACGTGTGCTCACCAACACACCTCTAGGAGGAAAACATTGGTTCGTTGGTCCGCTCGGTTATGGTCTTCTGGGGAATACAGTCTGAGCAGTTACGAAGAAAATTTGGTGGATCTGCCAGGTTAATGCGGTATAAATCAGAACGTTTGTAATCACCATAAGACGCTTGTCAAACTGAGTGGAATGATATCAACATAAGTTCAGTGTGCTAAAGCTTCGTCCCTATGCCTTTAATATTATTGCAGTTTACATCAAATATAAAAGTAGCTGACGTGCCATTGCGAACTCACTACATGCTCAGGCGATTTCAGATGAGTAAATTTATTTGTTTTGGAAATGTTTTTCCAATTTGCTTTTATTCTTTCCTCTTTTGCTTCCATTTAATAATGAAATGACTGTGCATCATTTTTGAGGAAGGCAGTCGCAATCAACAGAGGGCTAACATGTGGGGACATTGACCGACAGTGGAAGTACTCCAACCCGCAATCTTCGCACCCAAATGCCGCGACCCTATCCTGCCGGTCATCACCCGTTAGGAATGCTATCCAAAAATCTTCTATGCATTCAACACCCGTTCGAAATCAAAAACTGCTCGCAGAGCTCTGAAATGTCACTGGGAAAAAGGGTTTTTGGAAATGATAATTGAACTTGTGATTTTCGCATTCGGATGTTCATGTTCTTAAGCAGACGAGTGGTCTAGCCGCTGCAGATCCCAAGTTTCTTTGGTGTACAGTTGATTCACCTGACAGCACTAGCGACCCGCTCAGTGCTGAAAACCCTCTCTTTGTTCATAAACCTCATTCCTGTGTATCGGTCTCATTGAAATGGCTCATGAACTCGAGGAGAACTGTTGTGCTTTCGATTCAGCACAGACGCGATGGACACCCATTGTTAGTGATTCTCGACAAGTATAACCACTGGCAGTCCTCTCTTCTCCACTGACGGAAACCGGTCACCTTGGGCACACGTTGAAACTTATCAAACCGAGTGCCGACAAGATCATGTGGGCCCAAATCTTGGCTTGCAGGGTTAGAAACCACTGGAATAGGCTCTTTTCAGAAGTTTCAGAGGCCAAGAAAGTCAGAGTATTCAAAAGAAACCGGATATCTCCTGGCTACATGCTTTTCCGAATAGCTCCATGGGACTAAATAACAGCTAGTTGTGACCCCCCTGAGAATATGTCTCTTCAACCACTGCCCGGCTCTTTCATAGCTAACCATTTCCCGAGAACTGAGGGCAGGTGTTTGGACTTTTGCTTGATGGGTAAACCTGTTGGCTGCGAAGCTTTGCCCTATCGAAATGTCGCTTTCTACTGTTCTTTCACACAGCGGTCCCGATGTACATCGCACTTTCTCGCACCCTCAAAAATGCAAAAGGAAGAAAGAAAAAGGGAGGACAAAGTGAAAAAGAACGAGAGGATTCTAGAAATTCGAAGCACAATGAGACCCCAGGGTCCTCATGCACAGAAAATTTGTATTAGCATTAGCATCCAGCGCCAATCCTTTGCTTAACCTGATTTCATCTAATTTGATTTGATCAGATATGATCTCTCCATGGTTTGTGCCTAGCGACTTAGGCTTTGATGCTAATTAAACAACACTTTGGATATTTCATTTATCACTTTATGAATTAAGTCTTAAATTCTCCATTTGCTGCTCCCACCGTCATATTTTATTTACAGAAAACTCGAAATGCAGATGATTACTTTTGGTCAAATTCATTTTACCTCATTTTACTCTCTTCTCATTCGCCCTGGTAATATTGCCCATGCAAAATGCATAATACAGTTTTTTTTATAATTAGATGAAATAGCTTGTTCAGTCTACCCTTGCGCTTTCTTTCCATTCTTTCCTAGCGCGAACACAAATCGGATCGAGCAAATAGCCAGTGATCGATTAGAATAATACTTCATTTCGATAACGGCCAGTATTCCCTTCATCCATTTGGCTTTGTTTGTCTCTGTTTTTAACCAGATTCGTGTTTCTATCAGTTTTATTTACAATACGGAAGTGGTCAGATGATTGTCAGTCTAACTAGCTGTTCACTAACCTTTATGTCCAGTACGATTTGCTTATTTTTTTAAACCACTCGACCGAATGCTTCCAACTTCTAGCGAGGCCTGAACAACAGCATCAGTTATCCTCGTGCAACAGAGCTCCGTACGGAAAGCTTTCACACATGATTGATGACCTCGATGTTTTTGTTCCTGATTGTGGTTTGACCGAGCGCACTTGTCGGACAAGTGAGAAGGAAGAGTGGAGGTATAGATTGTTGTGGTAAGTCCAACCTCACTTGCCAACCCTCATACTCCCTTGCTTTGTAGTGAATGTTGCTCGTTTGCATTTGTGCACAGACCAGTGACTGACTGTATGTTTGCGTAAATGTGCTTGTGCGCATGGGCACAAATAAGGGGTTGGCAGTTCGACGAATAGGTGGGCAGGTGGGAGAACCTGTCTACCGTGATTTTGTTAAATTTGATGTTGTCGAACAGTTGGATCGCAAGTTACTCTGCGAATGTAGCGCTAATGACTGTTTTTACTAGGCTTTCATTTGGATCCAAAAGTGAGCATCTGTCATAAAGAAGAGACTGTTTCTAGCCGCACACGGGAAGGACATACTTTGAAGTGCCTAGAACAAAGTCATACTTTAGTATTGGTTTTAGAACCTTTATTATAGTTACTCAACTTGGATTATAAGCTTGCGGTTCAACTCAACATCTCTGGAAGTGGAAAAGTAAAATAAGAAACAAGAAACAATCTGAAGACAAGAAATTACGAAAGAACAACAATGCCCTTCAGAAGTGGAACTTTATTCAGTTGACACTTTGTCATTCGACCTTAATATGTTGGTGAAATATGGAAAAGCACAGCCAGCAAATTTAAACAAATATGTGCAAATTCTTTTATGAGCACTTAGTGACCTCGAACAGGGGAAACTTAAATTCCTATACACACGAGAATTGTTCCCATCAGGTAATGAGTCAGAGATGACTCGGAACATTGGTCAACGGGATAGCAAAAGCAAAGGTAGATAGGCGGGGAAAAAACCATGAAACAGGAGTACTGGGTGAATATTTCATTTAAAATCGGAGTTCACAATCATTTTGACTGTGTTAACCTTATTTTAATGTGCAGCATATTTCGTGCCGATATATTTTATTTTAACTCCATTAGATAATAAACGACGACAAATAACCGATAAAGCATTCCACTGGCATTGACGGTTAGGATGGCCAGAGGTTAATTCGGTAATAACAATGACTTTTTGAAAGAAGACTTTGGAGACAATGACGACGAGGACAATAACGATCATGCCGATATCGATATTAATCTTGTTGTTGCTGTTGCTGCTGCTGTTGTTGTTCAGTTTGACCACGATTCGAAAGATGAAGGTGATTGGGATTCGGACGGCGATGGCGATTATGATGTTGACTCTCCTAATGATCATGACGGTGGCTATGGTGTTGAAAATGCTAATATTGTTCCTGTTGTTCCTGAGAATGGCAGTTGAATGTGCATAGCCACTAACTGTCTTTTGGGAACGGTGTCTTTTAGAGGTTTGTGAGCAGCATTTAAAACGTCACAAACCAAAAGCTAATTGAGACGAATGCTTTCCGGAACAGCAATACCGGTACGCGTAAACGCTTACTTTGTAAGTGGATATTTGTAACCCCTATATATTTGTTTGCCGAACGAAAGGCAAACTTCTAGTTATTCGGCTGGAAAATAAAAGGCAAATTCCCCCTTTAATTTGGTGACATTGCATCCAGACATCGCGAATATAAATGTTGTCCACGGATAGTCACTCTTATTTCTTAGGTTCACTAAGCATATCCAATCCTGGGTTGAATTTGAAAGCCTACTATCCATACTTTCGGGCAGTACACATACCATAAAATAAGTTACGGGGAAATTATTTTCAAAGTTTCTATTTTTGTAAGATCTGAACCCAGGGGATAGAGAATAATCACAACAATTCCACCGCATGTTCGTGCGCGTGTGTGTAGTTATATATGGATATGTAGTGTGAAGCCGGGTCGATCACGAGGGGCCCGCTCATTCCGATCCCACAAGTTGAAAATTTATTGTAAAGGATATAATGTTAATGTTGGTAGATGTGTCATTAACATTATATCACCCAGAATAAAATCTAGTACATGACGCATCGATTTTTCGATGCACTCCTCACGTCTTTTGGTCCTGGTATTTACAGATGAAAATTTACTTTACTATTCCAAAGAATAGTTTTCCAACAACTTTATTTTCAAAAGGTTCACCGATTTGGTTGTTTCGGAATGCAGAAAAAACAAAAACTAATTACAATTATAGATTCTAATAATGCAACAGATTCGTTGTTGTGTTATTTATCAGAATTTTCCGAGGTGTCTATCTATCACACCATGAATACTGATTTACCTTAAGTGAAGACTTAGTTAAAAGGAATGCAATTAAGTGCAGAATTATAAAGTATGTGGTACCAGATATAGGCACCTTTTAGAAAATCTGCTTGGATCGCCAATGCAACCCAAAATCCCAACAATATTAACGTTGAATCACATGATAAATAATAAATAATAAAATCACAGATAAAGAGAGGAAATTTGAGGCTTGCTGAATATGGTTCGATTTCGCATAATCTTTGAACAAGCTGAACAAAAGTTAAAAAAGCAATACCCTTGTTTGCATATGGCGACTGTAAATATCGACCTATCTGCGCTGACAGATATCTTGTCGCAGTTAAAACAAAACGGTTGCCTCCTTCTTAGGGATGAACCGCAGAGAAAAATGAGAAATATGTGCTTAGGTCACGACAAAATAATTCACTAATATGGGCTGGGAACCACTGCTTTTAATGTTAAAAAATAGGCTTTAAATAGCCACAAAACTCCCAGCAAATTCACTGAGTCTACTCCCGTGCCCAAAGGAGTAAATGGACTCCTCTATGGGTAGTTGAATTTTCATCGATAATTTTGGGGAAACCTTTGATACAACTCAGCCAAATCTGACTCGGTTTCAGACGATTAAAATAGCTGGACACAAGAAGTATGGCAAAAGTATCTGCAAAGCTCCGATGGTCGAAAAATAAAATTGTGAATTAATTCCTCAAATTTTTTCACTTTCACAAACAGTTTACTGGTCTTTATTGTTACAGGCTCAATGATGGGGGAAAATGCGCAACCCTGGGAGCCCAAAGCCAACTACACTGGGGAAGGGGAAATCGGTAAACATGATCTTGAGGCCTGAGATCACATGGAATCATATAAGGTCTTTTTTGTCAGGTATGGTGTCAAGCCGAGCCATAGCAAAATGCCTTCTGCTACCTGTAATAAGAGGAGCTAAGATCCAGACCTGTAACCTTTTGGGATAAAAGGCGCATAATCCACTCGTTCAAGTTTGCTTTCAGTGAAATAATGCAAATGTGAAGAATAACATAATGGTATGTTACTGGAGTGAGGATTTTATCCTCTTATTCATAAGCGCATTATTTACAAGGATTAATAAATCTTATTTGTGAATGCTACAATGTTAAGGACACAGCGTTGTTGATAGATGTAATGTGCCAACATTTCGACTACCGTATGTAGTCTTTCTCAAGGCAAGTCCCACAATCGAATGCACATCTACCAACAACGCTGTGTTACTAACATTGTATTATTCACTATTAAAACCAGTGCATGGCGCATCGATTTTTCGATGCACTCCTAACGTCAGTTGGTCCTGATATCATTAAATATTATTCATCTGTTATTTCACTATACTTAACTTCACTGTAAATTTGAGGCCATTGGTTGGTGTTATCCTACCAGAATGCTGTTGGTGAACCAAATATTCTGACCTAAGGAGCTACGATAGCATTCAAAACAAAAATAATGGAATTATCATATGAAGTTTTAGGAGGGCGTATTCTCCAAAAGTTAGATTAGATAAGCATACTGAACATCATAATGCGGCTTCTGATGAGACTGTGAATTACCGTAGATCTCCGTGAGTAAAAATGTACTGACTTAATTTTACATGTTTGATGGAGTTTTCCTCAGTGTCGCAAGCAGATTGATCATTCGGTCAGTTGAAACACGCACAATACAGATTGTACACATCAGACTAAATCCACTATTGATAACCTTTCTACCTACTATATTTGTGGTTGTGCCCATTTTTCTGAAGCTTGGTTATGGCCATGACAGCTGATAAATAATCGGCTCGATGCAAAAACTGTTTCCTAAGATGTTTAGGCATGGAAAAGAAGAGTATTCAAGCGATGTGCCAGCACTAGTTTGAGGCGGGTGCAGTATTAGGATGGTGATTGCGTGGATTCCACGAAAAGTGCACCGAAAAATAAAGACTGAAAGCGAAGGCAACATAATTGGGAAACTGTGTAATTGGACACTAATAATTCCCAAGTGATAGTTTGCAAATCGCACCCCTCATTACATTTACCGCATACACTTCTGCCATGTATGAATGTAAGTGGCCTAGGTTGGAAAAGTTCCATAAAGCTGTTGGGAGAATTCCTGGGACGCATTAACTTTCATTAAGATGGAAGTTTACTTTGATATTTTAGTACTGAAAAGCAAAGGCACTGAGGATTTGCAAAAACGCGGTCTCTTACTCGCACACAGTGTTCATTATTAATAACAGTGCAGTCTATTTTACTTCTCACGCGTGATTCTAACATCATATCAACTGCAATGCCATCGAAGTAAACAGGTTAAATCTCACACCATGTATCTAGAAAATAATAAACATTTTTGAGGATCAACGAGAGAATGAATAACCAGCAGGACTCGCAACCTTCGACTACGATTTGTATTACCTGGTTAATCCTAAATATTCTGCAGTTCTGTGGATTTATTTTACCGACGATTGGGCATATCTAATAGCTGCTGATGTTCCAAATCAGCACTACATAGGGATAACGAAATGGGGTCCAGCCTTGTGCTGATCAGTGCTGGAGATTGCTCTTCAGTTATCGTGATCAAAAAGGAGGTTGCCGAAAAATTAGCCTAATGATGGCCAGTGATCGGCCTTTATAGACTTGAAGACTCTCAGTGCCTTACGAGGTTTATTAAGAAGCATGTGGCCTGTAATTTGCTATGAACGCGGACTTCATAAGAAACGCGACCGAAACAGAATCATTTTGTTGAGTGAGTGTGCGAAAGGAATTTCATTAATACTGAGCAGTCATTACTACTCCAACTCCGCACTCTAAAATCGACGGCGAGTGAATTTCGCCAACACGAATTCTCCAGAAAACTGCCCCGTGAATTTAAAGCCCATGGGGAAGGATGATTTCTTGCCTACACACAACATGTATATGTCTTTTCCATGTGTGCAATCAAAGTAAAGCAATTTTCCAGACATTGTGAAAGTCACGCCCGTCTAAAATAGGCAATTTAGCTTCAAATCTCTGAATTCGATTGAATTCCTCAGTCGTTTTACTCGCCAATGTCCATCGGTCGATTTTTTACGAAAATCTTTGTAAGCAAAATGTGTGAATGCTTCTTTGATTTTGTGCGTTTTTCCTTTCATTTGGCAAATAACTATTGTAAAGGAAAGAATTTTTCATCTAACCACTAAACAGTGAATGAGAAAAAGGATAGCAAAACAAACGGACCGAGCAAACTTAAATGGAAGATTTACCTTGCATTCATAGTTCAGAGACGCACAAATCCAACACCGTTTTTGTCAGGCTGGTTCGCCGTGCACAAAATCGGATTTCTGATTACATTTAGCTCATAAAAAATGGCTACGGAGAAGAAACACCGGTTTGTATAGAAAGAACTTACGTCCGATGCGAGCAAAGAGATATAAAAATTAAACGTGACCCACGCGATGTGAAAAGTTTAAACGTTGCACAGAATACCGTGTTGTTAAGTCGGTAGAATCCAAACCCACTATTGAGATTAGTTTTGAAGTAGATTTAGAATTTCTTTTCAGATTCCATTGTTTTCCGACTACAAAACTGATCGAAGGGTTCTGCGATCTCCATCTGCCTTGACAATTTCCCGCTAAGTGTCGAGGCATTTTGTCCAAGCTCAATCTTAGCAGAAAATTAAGTTGAATACCGCAATGCAGGTTGAGTACCTGTAAAATTTTATGATGTATGAATATATACTGTGCATATATATGCATACGTATGCATAAAGGTATACATATGCAAATAGGGTCTGTTTCACTAAGCTTATTCATCCAGGCAAATGCGTTTCGTTATCTTCTTTCAAGGAAACTAATACCCATTTTTTGCTTTGACTCGACAGTGAAACAACCCCCCTGGAGAAAGATAAAAGAGCTGTTCAAGCAAGTATGCAAATACTTATTGAATTCATCCACTCATAAAAAGAGGACTCTAAAATTACATTGGTTAAAAGTACAAAAATCCGACATCCCAGTGAAGCCCAAATTACTTACCGGTGATTTATGAGATATTTCGGAGTTGCTAGGTGTCGGAGACGTTTAGGACTTTTACTGAGCTTCAGAAAAGCAAGAAATGATGACATCAAAGAACTACAAAAATTAGGTTTTTATGTGGACTTATCAAATCAATCACCAAGGAATTAGGGTGAGTTATTTCACGTTTACTCACGGTCATTTCTACATACCTGTGCTAACACCTGTTTCCGGTTGAACATTTCACCTGGTCTATACTGCATCGAAACTCTCTTTGGTGAATTAAAAATAGTCTAAACCCACTATACGAAATAAACCAAAGGACAGATACTCATCGATTTAGCAAAACCGTACCGATGAGGAATGTTACCGGAACATGATATTATCACTTACGTGATCCACCCAGTAGTTCCGGACTACCACAGTAACACGTTGTCATATCTCCGCAAATTATGGGTGAAAATCGATGTCATTTTGTGGCGATACTATTAGAAGAAAAAGACTTGTGTTGCATTTCGGCTGCTACGGAGAAGTCAACTAACATGGAAGCTGATTTTAGTGAGCAGGAGTGTGCGCCTTGCATAACCTTTGATGGATAGGTGGAATAACACGTTATGTTGAAGTTAGGTCAGGATCTGACGGATAAATTTTGGTCTCGGCTTCGCGTTCTACAGAAAAGTAATGCTGAGGACTCATGAAATACGAATATTAGTTGCTCATCGCACTTAAATAAATGATTTCCAGATGTAATTTAGGCATTGATGCAACATGACCAATTCTGTGCTGCGGGAATAGAACGGTGAAGGTTCATTTATCTGAACCGGATTATAGTTATTTTCATTCTTTCTGTCGGACATAAGAAGGGCTCGTATCTTTAAATAGGAATACGAATGCATTAATGGATTGAGAGTCAAATCTCCCGTACATGGATGGGTGGATGTACAAGTCTGGCAAATCGGGGGAATTATCGCCCTCTCACGATGATTCGTCGATGATCCAGTTATTTGTTTTTATACTAAATTGATTTCCGTTTTTAATATGACATTTGCGGAACTAGTCTCCATCTAATTTATGGATAACTAGCATCCACTCAGTCGAAAGACTTGTGGAAAAAAGTCACCAGATTTAGTCTAGAAATCTAGAATACATTTTGAATTTATTCTGCTGGATTTTTTCCTTTGAAATTGTTGGTACATTCACCATTTTCGGTTTCAGTTTCACAAGGAAGGCATTTTGTCCTTAAAATCCGGGTGAACATAATATTGGCCAGTTCGGACGACCACATGAAAACCCATCTAATCTTGGTGAAATTACCATAGTTTGATATTTTGTAATTGGTTATTTCACTTATTATGACTACTACAGAGTTTTGTGCATGTTCCAGAATATTGATTGAATGTCATGTAAGCTGGGCCTTCAAACCATGATGTATAAATCAGAACCGAATAATGGCATGGACGATTACGAGTAGAATCAAACTGACGGTGACGATAATGATAAAGGAGATAATTGGGGCACATCACATTTCCATTTCAATTGAAACAGCCGGTTGTTGTTTCACGAGCTTCTCAATCTTCTTCCCGTTTCATAGTCCCAAGACTGTGTTCATTAGGTCCGTTTTGGAGTGGTTTATGAGATGAATGATGTTTTGATCTACCCCGAAGCAGATTACGACTGGCTGTTTATGAATCACTTCACTTTACCTTAACTTGGCTGCTTTCATCCAGCCACGGAACTTGGTCTAATTCATTCTGTGGAGCTTACCGTGACCGCATTTTTCACAAGGTCTGCGGTTTTACACTTCGGGTTGAGCACTTACTGGAGGTGAATAACGGAAGGATAATTACCTATGAACACTGACGGACAGCTGGCCGGATAAACAGAGCGATAAAGGGACAGACAAGTCCATTTAATTGGCTCAGTTTTTCTATTGTTCAGTAGCCGGGATTGGACAATCTGCGTAATAAGGGGTTCTGTGCCGAAGCAATTCAAACTATGATTGGTACTGCTGAATCATCTCCAAGTTTTGAGCAGATTCAACATTGACTGGAAACCCTAGCCCTGAATGCACATGCATTTTGTTCGCCTGAAGAAACTTAATTTTTTAAGCTTAGCGGGAAATGACAGCACAAGTAACACCTGTCACTATATGAAAATGAAGGCAAACTTTACATATCTTCGGAAGTTTGTGAACATTTTTGATCTTTATGATGAACTAACATGATAAAGATTACCTGTGCATTCAGCTGACCTGAGGTGCCAATTGCAATAAAAAACGGTAATTTAGAAATCTAGTCCAGACAACGCTCAAGCATGCAAAGCGGGACCAAATGAGGTTTCACCAGGTAGCATCTGTGATTGTCTCATACAAAATTCTCAGTTCAGGCTTCAAAGTGTTTGACACTAGTCTTTTATAAGCTAATCTGTAGGAGTCCTGCCAACGAAACGAGGAACATATCAGGTACTCTCTTCGAATTCTCAAAAGGTGGATGCTAATAAATAGGAACAGCAAGAAATATTGTGCAGACCATGATTACTGGTAAATTAGAAGCTGAAGAACAACAAAATATTGCTGGTTAAAAGAATTTTTGAATTCCCTGTTTTTTTATTATTTTGGTTTCTTTCCGACACGCGCAAAATGTAGTCACCAAAACCCGTCCAAACACACCAATGAACATGAATAATTTTGTTCGTACAAACTTGGGCAGATACAAGACTAGAGCAGACACCGTGTTTGAATGAATCTCGCAAATTATACAAGTGCCTGAAGAAGAATTAGAACAGATTGGCGAATACCACACCCCGCGTGTTACCAACCCTATTTCCGACCCTTGATTTAACCTCGTGAAAGTAACATTTTTGTCCAGCTGTGTTTTATATGGATCAGCTGCGGTTCGTTTGTAGGCTGTCTACAAGGTCATCTGCGTTGTTTTGGCGATCTGTTGATTGTGAAGAAATAATTGCCACAGGCAAGCCAGAGCTGGAATACAGTAGCTGAAAGCATTTAATGACTTTTCGGCCGAGAAAACCGCAGACTGCACGCCTCTCTGTCATCCTACTCATCTAGAATTCACGGATATTTGCACAATTTAAATTTTCAGGTTAGCACGGAAGATGTGTGAAAATGTACCGTGAACCTGCAATTACGTTTCATTCATCAGTTGCCTATTTCCAGAGCACAATTTTTGAGTTACAGGTGTGTGGCATCGAAACTCGTTAAATGACTGATACCGGCATCTGAACAATAAGCGTAATTGGATAATAACGTGATTCAATCTCCAAACGAAAAGCAACAACCACTTCCAAATTCCATTTACGGGGGAGGTGGCATCGCGTGAGCAGGCAGAAAGAGTACGAATCCCTGCTTGTAACCAACAGTGAGTAGAAACTCTTCAGATTGAATTTCCGTTCAGTCTACCACAGGTCGTTGCATTTGAAACTCGTGGCCTGTTAAAGGCTGACAGAATTGCATGCATCGGAATCAGTTTGCCAACTCCGATGCAAACAGGTGGTTGTGTATATCTTACTCTCAGGATTCCAGGCAAGCTCAGTCTAAGATAACACGAAGGTTACATTCGTAAGGATGGTAACTCAGCAAAATAATTTGAGTGGGAAAAAGTAGGATGATGTGCCAACTATTCGTTAGTTTAAGTTGAAAAAGAGCTCAATCCAGCCCGCGGCTTATGAAATTCTTAATGGGCCTTCCGTTTACATGGACACCGCGCAGAGTAAAACATGAAGCACTTAATCTTCATATACATTGGAAGTCCTAACATGGGTGAAACAGTTGCGCAGTATTTCCATGGTTTTCGATGATGCTTCAAATCTTGATCTTATTTGAGGGATCGTTTTAAATTATGTTGTTACCACCGTTAACAAAATTTACTCGATGACTAAAGATGATTGAAGGTCAGGTTGAAAATATGTGCATAATGAAGGCCTGGACCTGGACACACTCTTATGTGCGTCTTTGACTGGTGAGAGTTGGTTACTTTTGTCGGGTTGGTGATCGGTACGAAATTTCGTAGTTCAGCTGAAAGAGGGCAAGCGCTGCTAAATTGTGTGTCATTCATCAGTAGTTTCACATAAGGCCAAAGTCAACAAATTTCATCGCTTGGATTCACGGGCAGTTACCGCAAGGAGTTCATTGAAATTCTAACGTTATTACATAATTATTTCAGTTTACCCATTACAATAAAAGATGGTCTTCATCGTAATTCAAATAAATTCAAAGTGTTTGGAGATGCAGTGTGAAGAAAATTTACTGTGCCTTTAAACTTCAAAGCATGAGAGAAATCATCATATAACGTACATTGCGCTCCGAGCCCAGTAAAACTACCCCTTTAGTCTTCAATTTCCCTGAGGACATGCAACTTGGAATGACGAAATTAAGCTGCCTGGTAGATGGGCCTGAGGCTGTTTTCGATAGACAGAACTAAAAATATAATTAAAGTAAATCAATGGAACCAGCATTGTACGTTTGGTTACTGTGAGATGCTGCGAATCTCACTGTGAATGAGTGGCAGAGACTACAAAAAATGACAAAACGCCACTGCCTTTGTGGCTGTCATCTACTTCCAAAAACAATCTTCTCTTGGTTGTCAGCGAAGCTCAAGCAGGAACCCCGGAAGCGAGTAGACATTTGCCCCGGGAACAGGACAGCCGGCTATTATATGAAAGCTCTAAATAACTAAATTCTCCCAACGCCCTCGGAAAATTGAGAGAGAGAGAGAGAGAGAGTGAAGATAACTTACCTCAAACCTAATTTCACTAGAATATAGCGGCAATAGCAGGACATCAAGGAATAGAACGGGATGCTCAAGTTCCATAGATGGAAAAATTTACGTATATCTCGAGTTTACTAGCCGAGCAAATAAATTTGCAAAGAACAATACTTAAGGCATTACATGAATGGGGACTCATGGTCCTCGACAGTTAGTAAAATCTTAATTTGGGTCTATTCCTCAGATAAGTGAAAGTGGGCCTGAATAATGCGCTAAGATCAGCAGTTTGCTGCTTGACTAATTCGTCCTGCTTTAATTGTCTCTCCTATCAAACAGATTTAATAATTGGGATTTATCGATACTGTTTGATTATACTTCCAGGTTGTACATGCATTCAAACTAGTAACAGCTATATTCAGCAGTACACTGGACGGCTTGTACTCAAATGATCAGTAGAACAACAGCATTTTATGCGAGATAGTCATGTTATTCTTGGTAAGATAGTCTGAATAGATGTGTTCCGACCGGATGGCGGAGAATTGCTTCCGGAGATTTGATCAAATAAGGGCAACGAGTTTGTGTGCTGGTGACTGTTCCATTTCAAGTGGGACTGTACATCGGTGTGACGCACGAAAAATGATTTTTCGCAAAAACTCAGCTTGATAAAAATATATTCATAATTTCTGTCACAAACGGTGCTTTGTTGAAGGATCTGAAGCAAGCGGGAATGGAGACGTCTCCATAAAACTTCTGTTTTCCCTCTTTCCCACCGGAGCGGCAAATCTCTGTCAAAAATGTGTAAATATCAATGGCAGCAGAAACCGCTGCGGCAAAAAGGCAGCAAAAAAGGGGTACGAGTCTTCCAAAGAGATCCACCTAGCTGGATTGGAGGACCCTGTTACTATTTTCATGCATTCTCAGATTATGCACGACAAATTAGTCAAGCAACCAAAATTTCACACCACAATTCTGGAAGCAAAATTTCCCTTTTTTATCAACATATTTATTTACATAGTCGGATTGCGCCAGCTTCGCAAAAAACTCTAGAGGAAAGTTCGGAACGAAGGAGAAAATTTCGGTC
The DNA here is from genome assembly GCA_008360955.1 of Fasciolopsis buskii. NCBI lineage: Eukaryota > Metazoa > Platyhelminthes > Trematoda > Plagiorchiida > Fasciolidae > Fasciolopsis > Fasciolopsis buskii. The sequence goes on along the minus strand of LUCM01010741.1, from coordinate 107,869 downwards.
AATGGGAAGAAGTATTTTGGATTTCTGGAGACAGTATATCAAGTTAAACTCCATCAAGAGCTAAGATGTATATGATGAAAATTGGCATGACCGAAAAAAGAAGTAAGGGAACAAATGTCAAACAAGAATCGATTTTCTGCCCAATGGTGCACCATCATAATAACAAATTCAGAGTCAGCTTAATAATTTTTTGTGTATTCTTGATTATATCACCAGATTTCCACGAAAAGTGTGGTGTTTTATGGACTCGCCTTAGTCTTCTTTTTCATGATTCAATAATTTTGCCCATGTTTCTGCTTAATAAACACACATGAGAGTAAGCTGCCGTAAGTTTGGACAAAAGAAGACTTGGAACACCTCTAGCTTGATCAGTCTGGAAGGTAATAAGTTGTAAAATCTGTATTTTTGTTCGACAAGGTGACCCTAGCCGAACTTATCATTTTTGTCCGAATTTTAGTATGATATGCTTTCGGTAGTTGATTTTGCACCTTGTTTCTTTTCTTATTTACCAGATAAATGTTTAATTGCTTCGCGCTCGCAAGTTGGTCACTACCCAAAAGAAAAAAATAGCAGATTAATCGATCGATTGATTAACTGATTGTTGGAATAGTAAGGTGACTGATTCGTTTGTCCGACAGTGACTTTCAGCATAACAGCAGACAGAATTGACACAATATCCAATCAGATAGGTAGATCTTATCTTGGAGATGTCATTAATCCGGATGACATCTATCTGGTCCCTGGTTCGTTTCATCATTTATTTACCCATATCTGGTTTACGAACGCTCAAACACAAACGTAAACAGAAACCTAATCACAAACAAATTTTCAATGATCCTTGATCCTTTTGATCTGCCAGAAAACCATACGCATTCTGGGTTTCCATATTAGCTTCATTGTCACAAGGAAAGCCGCAACATGTCTGAAAAGCATGCTTTTTTATTCGTTGCAACCTTATTTGTCTCAGTTATATTCATCCAAGCTTTTCTGAATGGACTATATTTTTCCCATTTCCGACACCTGCAAAACCATATGCTGGAAAATATTTACCGAAGCAAAGCATTTCTAAGCTATTGTTTACAAAGTTTTAGAACGGCTCTAGTCCCAAGTGAACATAGTACGAGTTGCACTCCGTTTCGACTTCAGACTTTTGCAATTATTGTAATGTATGTTTACACTTTTTGGTTTCTGGCAAAAACGGGAGGCAATCGTTTCAAGTACGCTAGATTTTCACTGGAATAAACTAGACAATTCATCCCCTGAGGAAAACTGCATAAGAAAAATGTGGATACAGACTTTTCTGAGGTGAAAAAACGTTTCGCCAGAAACGAGACTAAGGTATCCGCCTGACAGCATCTGTCCTTGGGTCGGTTGCTGCTGGTGGAATAAATTCACAGCGGGGGAAGAGTTTTACCTTGTTGTGCTAGAAACCTTATCTCAAACTGAAACAACCGAATAAACGACTGAGAATTCCGCTCAGGTCATAACTTCATGACAGATCGTTGCACATGATGGTATCAGTGCGCACTTTTGGAGTGATGTTCGGTTGCGATTAGCAACCTGGTCATATAAATTGTCAATCTAATGCCATCATCTTTGTTGGTGCTTCCGCTCAGAGTATCTTATTTTATTGTGAATGAATGCATATGATGGTTCACTGATCAAGGCAAATTGAATAGAATATCACCACTTTCCGACGAATATTTCTTGTTTCTTACTACAGTGTGTCCGTGCGCAGTGTATTTCGGACACGGTTCCATCTTTCCCAAAATGATGATTTGTTTGACCTGATATACACGAATTGATGCTGGTCACGGCAGAACAGGCTTAAGCTTTACGGCCCACATCACCGTGCGAATTAGGATTATCAGTTGCTGTTTAAACAAACAGCAATATAGGTAGCAGATTATATACTGTACAATTTTTTAGGCCCTTCAAAGACTTTTTGATAGCATTTTAATTTCCTGTTGTCCCGTCAGCCCGCAAGTATCTCAAGACAGAAAATTTTATTGTGCCGCTAGATGTTCATTACACGACAACCACCTTCCAGTGGCACACCTGATTACGGTGACTCAGCAAGTCAGACGCAACAGTAGACACTTTTCATTTGGTATTGTTACCCCCCCCCATGCCCCTGAAAAAGTGTTGACATTATCTCAAGCCCTCGGGCAAGCCTCGACTGAGAATCATCGAAACCGCATGAATTTCACATGCTGCCTTCAGGCTCATCATCAGATTTGCAAGCTCGAGTTCATTTCAGGTCAACGGCCAGGGCAAAAACGGTTGACCAAATAACAATGAGAACCCCATGGGAATGAAGTTTCGCGATTGACCACCGAGGGCATTCTCAAGCTTGTCGACAGTTTGAGGTACAAGTGTGACGCAAAGAGCACGAGAGGATTGAAATGTGGCACCTGGAAATTATTTTGTTCAGGTATGTTGAGTTTCCCCATTGGGACAACATTGGATGAGGCTTGCTTCTGCTGTTCAAAACTCGAAATGAACGAGAGTTAACGTTCCGAAAGTCCTTGAGACATTGGTGTTCGGATTTCGTAATATGGCCTCAAAATCTAAGCGGAAATGTTGGTCGGTAATTCTGATTCCCAAAGGCAAATCAATATTGAACTAGTTTGGAGTAAACTAGTTTTTTTACGCATAAATCAATATGAAGTGCAAATCGTGAGACGGAATCACTCGTAACTTCGACCATTATTCTAAACTATTGAAAGTACCTGATAAACGCAATTATAGAAGTATAAAAATCTCACTTAACGGGCCGCTTCTGAAAAGATAGACGACGAAACAATAACTGTCAAATGTATTCCGGTGATTTTATCCTTCGATGTATTTCAAGGTGTCTCTTCCATCCACATTAGTTACTTTACTAACTTTTGCGAACCAACTTTTCTGAGTTGTCTTCTTCCAATCGATACTCATTTCAATAGACTTAGAAAATACATAGCCAATAAGGAATTGTTTTCCATTAAATAATGTCTTACGGGGACTCTGTGCACATATTCAGATGGCTTGGCTACCCAGTCTTGATCCGCTCAAGGTGTTAAGCACAGCTGTTTTCACGGACTTGAATCTACTAAATATTTAAGATTCACTTTATTAGTAAAATTCACTGGTCTTTACATCGTCAATCGTCTTCTCCTATTTATGAACTCTAACGGTTTCAGTTTCTACTACACGTATCTCACATGTTCATTAGCGTATTTGCTCGCTATTTACTGTGTCCTTGTAATATTACTTGGTTTTCTGAAGCAAAACCACAAAATTCTTCTCGGTGGTCTTTTGATGGCGACCAGCAAAGTTTCTTTACGTTCTATTGATATTTACCTTCGATGTTGTGCTAAGCTTGTCAATAAAATTCTGTTAGACGGCACCGATCAACTACACCCGGACATGTCTTCCTGGCAGTGCCAATCAAGAACCATTTCTAAATGTCCGTTCATCTTCTTGCACATCGGCATTTATCGAATCTTTGCTATCCTTTGTTTGGCTTACGTGCCAACATCGTATGACGAATTACTGAGGTAATTGCACACTAGTTTTATGCGTAGCTTTGTCTCTCAAAACTCAAGTTCTCAGATTATTTTAGATTTCTAAACGATCAGTCTCTTTTCCAAATTCCAGTGGCTTTAGACAAAATCTCTTTGACTGAAATGTGAGCATATATTCCTGTTAAAGTTGTTCACCTAAAAAATGCAGATATGAAACCCCAAGGAATCGGTTACTGTTTAATGTAAAATTGATTGGCAAATTGAACCTTTAAAAATAAAGCATTTCAAAAGTCAAAGAACCTGACGCTTTTACTTCACTCTTACATTCCAGATAGCCATACTGACAGTATCTGCTGCTACTTACACTGCTACAATTACTACTAGTACTGCGGCTACTGACACTGCTATTACTAACAGTTATGCTGATATTGCTATAGCTATTACTGTAGTTAGCACTAAAATTAACATTCACTAAATTTTCTACATAACCAGTAGAATTTATTTGCTTACTAAATTTAAAGATTTAAAGAACTATTTTGCTCCCGTTACTAAGCTATCATCTTTGAAGTAGCTCAGAGTTTCACGAACGTCAGAGTTACCAATTGAAAGAAAGCTCTGGATCGGAAGATATCGTGCGTGCCCCGTACTCCGTGAAAATATTTATGAAGCGATTCTGCTATATTGAACAAAAGTGTAAATGGAAATTTGTGCTTTTATGAGACTGGAACACGGTCCCAAGAAAATTAGTTCGGCATTAATTTCGCTCTTGTTAAAAGTGAACCAGCCCAAACGCAGGGATTTCCCCTGCACCGAGGACTTTAACACAGAACCGCTGGGAAAGCAATTGGTGGTCTCCGGGTCTGGACTATTGAGGATGTTAATTTCTGAGGTCATCCCAGCTTAGAACGATATAGTGGATAGCGCATTACCGGTTATGGACAAAAGACTTCACAATCAACCTCTGAATGATTTTTAATACGGGCAATGTGATTTTGTTTTCGTTCTGTGGCCGTAAGATATTCTGGTAAATGGAACGGACAAGAATATCCATACATAGCTTTCCATAACAGCCCAACTGGAAGCTCTTCTAGGTAACATTTTACCAATTCTTCACGACCCCTCAAATTTTAACGTGCGACTGTGCAAGCAACCAGGGTTTGATGCATCATAAATTGGTCAGCCAAACACACATGACAAATCATTCGTTCCGGAGTATGCAGAGCAGATCGACCAGGAGGAAGCGCCTGCAGGGACAAAGTTCCATTATTAGAGGCATTAATTAGCAACAGGAGCAGAGTTCGATCGCTTTTGCGAGCCGCCCATCAGACAAACTGGAATATCCAGGTAGAACTTAGACTCATTTCGGAATCTGTGCTTAGTCCTTACCTTTATGAATTATGCTTTTGAGAAATCACTTTGAAACCCCTATTTAGTTGCCAGTCTAATGAGAACTTAGGAGCTATATCTTAAAGTCATCGAAATTTAGCTTGTTGCAGAGCTGACCGTGCTCCCCTATTCGACCTGAAAATTGCATACCTGTGGACTTCAATTCCACATCTAAAATAAATCATCATTTATAAACCCAAAGTGCATAAATCCCTTACATTTGATGGAAAATCTGCCTCCATTTTTCCTACCCTGGGTGTTGACACGGAAGATCACTTAGGAATTTTACACTGGCTGCTCATGACTATCTGCCACAATTTGCGTCCAACGAATGTGATTGTGGATTCGCTGTCTTCGATGGTAATTCACATTTTAATTTTGAATGATATAATGTTAATAACACAGCGTTGTTAGTAGATATTATGCGCTAACGTTTCGACTACCGTGGGTAGTCTTTCTCAAGGCAAGCATTTACAATTAAAATTTTTTGTAAAAACTTGCCTTGAGAAGGACTACCCGTGGTAGTCGAGACGTTAGCACATTACATCTACCAACAACGCTGTGTCATTAACATTATATCATTCACAATTAAAAACTAATACATGGCACATCGATTTTTCGATACAATCCTTACATCGTTTGGTCCTGGTAATTCACATCTGTTTGTAATAAAAATGCTCAAGAAATAGAGGTCAGTTTATGCGCAGCGAATTTCTGAAGCGAACGCGGAGCCACTGAATAGGACATTGGCTGGTGAAACATCATTGGAAATAAGATTACTAAGCAATTAGTCGATCCCTCACGATCTCCGTTGTGACAATGAACTATAGCATATAAAGCAGATGTGAACTACTTGAGCTTAATTCCAACCCCAACCGAGAAATTTATCGTCTGACCTGATATAATTCATTGAAATCTGTTAAACGAGGAATCGAACAGCATTTTTGTAGGGCTGAAAATTCCTCTTCCTCTGTGTGAAAGAGGACGAGGAAGTTTACTTAATTTGATGAACACCTGGTTAAAACCCTGACTCTTCCTGATTTATCTAAGTGGGTATAATGTAAAATCGCGCCTAAATATGTTCACCTAACTACAGCCTTAATCAGCACTCTTGCTCCGTATACTGCAACTACGTAGCAGCTAACAGTCTTTTACCAAGATGCACTAAAAGAGTTTGAGTAGAGACCGAAAAACTGTAGCGAATAAGTAGATGTCAAGTAGATGGTTTTGATTAAAACCCATGAACAAAATTTTACAAATGATAGTTCGTTTTGCGCAGTAGATTGTAATTGGCTCCCAAATAGGCATATCTCGTTTCACAAATGCTCTAGCCTCTGGAACAACGGTTCGTTTGCTCGGTGACCACCCAAGAGCTATTGCCGGTTTCAAATCCCTGCGACGATAATTGAATGAGTGCTTCTAAACGTCTCTGAAATTAGGTTATTGCCCACTGCACTACAGGAAGAAGCATGCGGCTAGAATGTTAGATGGTCGGCTGGATAAATTTAAGCTACAAAATACCCTGGGGGTCAAAAATAATTAGGGAAAATACTGTGCAATAAACTGGTAAATAGTGTAATTCAGTCCAACCAAAATACGTTTGGATTACTCGTATGGGTAATTACGACAGATATCCGGTGAAATGGAGTAAAAGTAGGTTGTACTTGTACCACCAAACGTCCTGATTCAGTCGCTGTGTGTGTGTGTGCATGTGTGTAAGGGAAAGAGACGAAAAAAGCAGTGCAAGAAATAACAGAGTGATTGGCTTATTTATGCTCTCTTTAACCACTTCAATTACGGGAGAGAACTTCGTAGGGAATTGTATCCTTCCAATTCATCGCATGTTTTATATGAAACAAATTTTCCTCCAATTTGAGGTCTATCCGCCCTCCTCCTCCTCCATTTAGGCCCCAGTCCCAGAATGTCAATCTGCTCGTGGTCACAAAAGCAGACTGCCTAGAAGTATACACATGGACCACTGTTCTGCACTGGTAAAACATCATCAGACTGACAGGACAAACGAAGGCGTTAATGCGATTTGGTCTGCTGCCAATCCGTATAGTCTGCCTATTGATATGGGCACTCACGCAACACGGCGTGTTTTTGTATACGGGTGTGTTTGGAGGCAAAATGGCACGCAAGGACGCATGCACGCCTCCAAGGTAACATACAAACTCCACTGAGCATTACACTCACAAGGCCATTATATCTGAGCGCGCAAGTACGCAGAATCGTGCAATCTAGGTAACATTCATTCAGACCGAGTTTCTGCGAACGCGGAAGGAAGTTAGATTGATTAGTTCATTTAAGTGGATTCTTACTGCAATACGACGATAAAAGAGCACGCACTGCTGTGGCCAAACAAAAATATTCATAAAGAGAGTATGTTCCCTGGAGAAAAAATCCGAAATTAAGGTAAAATATGACTTAGCAATCCATTACTTCACTCAGATAATGTTTCCATTGCGATGTTGCCGTCCTGGTTGCTGCAAATCACTACTCGTACGAAGACCAATTTACTGGGAAGAATGCGCGTAAATATTTTTGGTTTACTAGTTATCCATGGCAGTCAATCCTTGGTGCTCATGGCGGGGAGGGAAGAGTTGTAGAATTTTTGTAAATCAGCCAAATAAAACTGACAGAATCTCATGAAGTACCGTAGTGCAATGATGCATTGCAACACTCTCGGAATTATCCAGCACTAACCCGACCACGGATGGGTGTACCTGTCAAATGCAGAACTTAACTCCACTTCATTTTTGCGCTAGGTCTGATTTTACCCGCCAAAAGTTATTTTGATGATTTTAAGTGATTCGACGGTCAGGAACATTCGACGCGTAGGATCGAAGGTAACCACCGTAACTTGGACTTTCACAACTCGTGAGATATAAGGAGCTTTAAGGATGGTGACATGAAGTGAAGTAAACCTACGTGTCGACTGCTTATCACTTGGAACGACAAGTATGCAGTTTGATAAATAAGTTTATATATAAAACATTGCAAAGCACAATAGTTTCTGAGTCATTCCTTAGACCATTAGGACTTCTTTCTATAAACACAAACAATTCTAACCTCGTTAGTGACATAAATTTTCAACCAGCATCAAAGCCCTTATTTCCAAAGCGAGCACACTAGTTTAGAGAATCGGAAGTGCTCAGCATAATCTGATTTACCAGTTACCCAAGCACTGTCGAAAAACCACTGCACCGTAGCAGCCTGTCGGGTGCGAGCCTCAAAACGGCTTAGTAATTTAATAAATAGTTTAAAAAGCAGTTATTACCCATTCCTCAACCGTCACACCCACCCATATAAATGAGTCAATGGGACAAATAATAGAGAAATCACTGAGCTTATTATTCTGTATCCAGTAGCTGTCACTTTCTGACTAAAAATCCGCCGACACCACATTTGTATAACAAGTGGAATCGCCCACTTCCATGGATGTAACTGGCTACACAGACAACAATAATTTAGCAGAACCGCTGGTTTGTGCACTTTTTGATCATTGGCAGTGAAACATTGCATACGGAAAAATGTTTCGAAGATATACTTTACCGTCTTGTCATCAGAGTTGCTGCTGTTGAATTATCTCTCGGTTCAACTAAAAATCCAAGGCCTTAGCTTCCCTGAGCCTTCTGTCTTCTTGCATCAGCCAGACTGCTTTCCATTATTCTCCATAATAAAACTTTCAACCAACCTAGCTTCGATGTTTTTTCTTATCAACAAGAACATTGTAATTGGTGACGGAAAAGTACGATCGCTATTATCTTTGTTATAGTAATCACTAACACCACCATGACTGTTAATGTCGACAAATTTGAAAATTGTGTACAATCTCATTTGTTTAGTGACCAGTTGTGCACATACGTAGCCCAGTCGGTTCCGAATAATCGACGATTTGCAATTTCGAACTGGTTGATTTAATTCTTCGTATACGCTGCAACTCACGAACAGTTACAAGTAATGTTCCACTAAGCACTTCACTAGAGACATATTATTTTTCTCTCTTCAAGTTCTTATTGATTTGCTAGACCATCTCAGTACTGTGAGGATGGCCGCGCTGTCCTGGTTTGTAGTTTTCCATAGCATTTGATTTTCCGATCACCATGGTCGTCTCCGGTACTCTTTTTACCCTGTACTTCATTTGGCTGACATTCATTTTTATTTTGGCTGCAGTTTAAAGAAATAATTCCATCACCTACCCAATCCAGGCTCCTTTTTAAATATGTTTCATGCTAATTTTCAACCGTTCTATTTATTCGAAGTTCCCAAATCCGAATTCCTTTGGCCATTCTTGATAAATTTACTCATTCATTCCCAGGTACGGCAATTGTTTGGGTTTATGTGGATACAGTCAATGACAATTTTACTATTCATATATTGAGGAATAGTGAAAGTGAAACAATTTGGTGCATACCTTGCTATATGAGATCATTTCTTCTTCCAAGTTAAAATTTTTTGCTATTAAAACTTTTGCCGGGCAAATTATAACAAAACGCAATTAAAAAGCGTCATAAGCACTGGAGCTTCATTGTTTGGTGTCACACAAACCATCAACATTAAATGTCCAAGAGAACGCTAGGGACAAGCTGCAATTCTTTGGATTGCCTTAGTGGTTAGCGCGCTGCCCACTTAAAGCCATTAGCCACGAGGGACTACTCGAATCTCACATGTAAATCTTGCGTAATACGTGGGAATCAGAAGGTAGCAAACAGTTTGCCCCTTGCTCCTTCGTAGAACAGCTACACGGTTGGGTCAAACAGACAATCTTGTCTCTACCAAGTCGATATAGTCAAGATATTTCGGAGACAATCGGGCAGTCACAAAATATGCAGTCGGATGTTCAGTGTCGTGTAAAAATCAACTGGACTTTACTGAGATGTCCGGAAAATATATGAGCACAGTCAGAATGAACACCAACTAGAGCTAACGGCATTAGGCGAGGCTTAAACCGCGTCGGTTCGAGTATTTTTCAAATAAACATGAAACAGCCACTTCTAATTGTCAATTGACCTCGGGAGCAAACTAAATAATACCGAACAACAAGTCGAGGATAGGAATAATGTCAGTGCTGGAACCCAGTCCATTCAATACAACTGTGAGAATTTCACTAGATTAAAATGACGAATCTCGAGGGCCTTGGTTCCTAGAAATCCAGCTTAGCTTCGTAATCGAAAATGTCCATTTCTAGAACGGTAGGTGATTTTATCTGAAAAAAGTTCACTGTACTGATGCGCTATTTTCTTATTATAATAATTAAAGATATGACAGACAATTCGTTTCCTGATTTGCTATGTTGCACATCATTTGTCATAAAGCAGTAACTTGAATTTGTTTAATCAATATTCATGATTTGGTTTGGGATAAATATGATAATCATCTAATTTCGGAATCACAAAACTTAGCATATTCCGAATTAGCCTATTGTTACGTGAATCGAACCATATGATCGATCAATATAAGTCTCCTAGTAACCACCAATGGATTACTCTCTATATCTCAATTCTTCTCTTAGTACCCTTTTCACCTCCGACTTTTTTATTTTACAGAGCTTGATTGGGCAGGTCATGCAATTTCCCTGGAAAATATACCCAAACACAGGTATGCGTATGCACTGAAAAACGAAAGAAAATTTTGCCAGTTAAATCAGAATGATGTCCATTACTAGTATTTCCTTTGTGTGCTAGTGAGAGTCAATTTGCGAGTTTGGAATAATAAAGCAAAGGTATTTTTTCCTCTTTGCAGGCGATCCCGGAGAGTCGGTTTCATTCAGTGGGGAATTCGTATGTCACTGGACTTGCGAAAGTTCATCACATTGGTCACATCAGCATGACACCCTGATGACTTTATTACAATAAGAAGAGTTATTTATACCCGTCAGGCGATTTCTGAAGATGTCGGAGTAGGTAACAGATGAAAATTCTGTTACCTTTGATTCTAGATGGCCAGCAAAACCCATCCATGAAACATTTCAGCCAAAAGAGAAAATAAATTATGCTTTGTATGAATTCCTCTTTTTCCTGCGAGGCAATTCCACGAAGCAGTAAGTGTGCATGTATTGATTAAAGTTGTAAATTGTATGACAACGAAAGTTCATCCAACTATAAGTGACTCCGGATTCGTCGAGTCACTGTGTTAATTGCTTACCGAAGCTAACCGTTTAATTAATGAGTTCTTGAAATGTAGTCACACGATAGCCACTTGGTTTTTTCACTTCTGTTACCGGTAGGCTCCAACCGGCAGTCCCGTTCCTTTAGCACTGTGACACAATCGTTTATACAACAAAAGACGGAATTTCATTTGCTTCATCTTTTCCACTAGTAGCAGAAAAATGGAACACCTTTGTGGGCACTCGTAACAAAGATGATCAGAGGCCAAATCAAATAATAGATTTCATATTCAGAAGAATTGATGAAAGCTTGCTGACACCCTCTGTGACCTATTTCCATTTCGGCTTATCAAATCAAGCCTACTGAAACAGATTCATGAAAATTGTCCCAGCAGTGTACGAATTCTTTAGGAAACTCCGTATTTTTATTTCAAAACGTCTTATGTGAAGAATTATTTAATTTCGTCATATTTTAGTTGCATCAGCAACCCACGCAAGGTTTGTTCGCGATAACCAGTATGCCTAAAACGTGTTGAATTTCTGAAAAATGTTGTATACGAATGGTTGTACATTGTTCCGAGCGTCTTTTTGTCCGATTTCTTACAAATCTTCCGTCTTCGTTTGGGAAGGAAGCAATATTAAAAATGGGAAGAAAGTAACTGTCACCGTCATTCGCATTTTGGATATGCATAATAATTCATATTTGCTTTCAGCAGGGTACTTTCAGCAACACATTCACGCCTTGAATTCTCAAACAGACTCATTGTCGTGACGGTTAATTGCATGTTATTCCAGGTTGTAATGCACTTTAAAAAATCTATGCATTTTTCCTGACGAGTAACTTTAAACCGGGATCTTCGAGATAGCTGTGCAGGTCTGACTTCTTACGGGCAGAAGCTGCTTGCATCAGCAACGCCCAGGTGATATTTTTCTTACCGGCCTGCCACAAGCGGGATCTGCAAGCATAGTGAGATGCATATGTCAGACAAAGTAACCCCCAACTAGAGTTAGAGATCCCGGTACTTTTCGAACCTTATGTCAGCTGGCAGACTGCGTCCGTGTCAGCCATATCCACTCTTAATATAATTAGGTGAAGTAGTCCGATGATTATCATACACCTGTGCCTACCCACTCGCAATATTCTTACTACCTCCTCTAACCAGCGGATTTAATTTCTGCAGCAGAAAATAGTTCCGATTGCCTCGTAAGTATTCATCTGTGTGTGCACTGACTGCTCTGTTCTTTACATACGAATTGACCTCCAACTAACGATAAGGCGTCAGTCACAATTTTCTTAGATTTTGGAAAGGGAATCCCACAAAAGAACTGGTTTGTTGGTTCTGACCTGAAAAAATAGCCTCCGAGTGTACGGGAAGACAGAAATGAGAGTGATCCATTTTTTTATAGCCCAGTGCTTGCCAGCCCACGCGAAAGAACCACCAGCAAGAATAGTAATCAATACCAATGAAGGCGACATTTCGATAAAGTCAGTCTATACTAGTTATCCTGCCCTTCAATTTGACCACGTCGTTAATGATTCAAGCTCTATTAGAATGATCTTATCGTGGGATTTAATCGTGCTGCGACAGCATACAATAACTAATTAAAATCAGCAGTCGAAGTTGCTAAATCGCGAGAGAGCGTAATGGCTAAGGCGTTCGACTCACAATCGTTCGTCCCGGGTTCGCGTCCTAGTTCGGGCGCGGTCCATATGCACTGCTCATCATTCCTAACAAGGATGAAACAGCTGTACAGTGCTTCTATGGATTCTTTATGGTGAGTTGAGCGATGATATCACATGGTGAATTATTTCATGAAGTCGCGAGACACTGAATGTAAATGAACTGCTGAGAGCCTACTCGGAAAGCCACTATGACACCCAAACGAAAACTGTTGTCCCAGTTTTGAGTACCACAGCACTTGCCTGAAAACAAGTAGTTTCTTACATTAATCTAAGCTAATACCCAAGTTGATTTTGAATAAGAAGAAATAATTGGAAACAGATGATAAAGGGATGCATTGTACATTTCCAACACTGATTAAATCAGCCTTTGCAAATGAGAAAATACTCAAAGATTACGGAGAAGATAACGCAAATAAATTCGCAAAACATTTAAAGATGGCTAGACAGAAAAGGAGAAATAGATAGGAAGACGGAAAAATAGAAAAATAAGCAGTGAATGATAGATAGATAGAAGGAAAGATAGATAGACAGATATGAGTGGATAGATAGATAGTTAGTTAGATGGATAGACAGATGGATAGATAGATAGATGGATAGATAGATAGATATGTTACACTAATGGATAGCTTGAGAGTAGGTAGATATACAGTATTAGATCAGCCGATAGACCTGCGGATAATAGATGGATGCATGCAGAAATAGATTGGCCGATAGGTAGGTAGATCGATAGGTAGGTGGAAAGGAAGAAGCGTAAATACATGTCTAGACTGGTTGGTACTTAGATAGCGTAATAGACAAAAGACAGAAATGCATAATACAGAAATGGAAATTACTAGATATGTGTAGAATGATAAAGCGATTAGTGGACCTAGAGGTGGAGAGGTCGTTGGTTAAATGGATAAAGAGAGAGGAAGGTAAACGAGCGGATATAGAGGTAGATGGATAAAAAGATGAAGGTTGATTAATGGTAAGTGGGAGGGGATTATAGAAAGATAGAAACGAGTGGATAAATTAAACGAGAGACTGTCATATACGTAGGTAGATAAAGGGATATATATATACATACACATAAAGATAAGTAAGTTAATAGACCGATAAATGGATTGATAAACAGGAAATTGCTAGATCCGTAGTTTTATACAACTTAGTACATTTATTCGTAATCTGTTCAATATTTAGGATTTTCGTTAGGTCAGCTAACTCAGTTTTCGTTCGACTGATCAATTTATTTGCTAATTGACTTATCGTTTTATTGTTTTTTTTTTCGTTTGACTTAATGACTGACTGACTGACTTAATTACCAACTAGTCGATTGGTGCGCCCATCGAAGCCCTTGAGCGAAAATAAATCTAGTGACTTCATTTTACACTCGTAACTGAGGGAGAATAATTTCGCGTCTCATACTGTTTGCTATCCAGGAATGTGGATCTTAATTTCTTAGGTGGCACGTTTTCCTGGTTGATTAAGGTGCTTTCCTCCCCATAAACAAATTATTCATTTGCGAAAAGTGTAACGAGTGGCTTGAAATCATACCGCTCGAATTAAATCCAAGCTGAAAGTTTGGCCTAGATGTGGGTGAAATGATCTTGTATGATTTCATATTTTGCTTCTTATTTTCTCAGCAACGAACTGAGTGTTTTGTAATGCATTAGATTTATCCCAGCAGGATTGAATTAGCTATTAAAGATAGATGAAAAATTTCTTCGTTTATTTGAAGTAGGTCACGATTTGATTTTTGGGTGTCAAGTTAGTAAACGCACATGAAAAGTCAAACTTATGGAAGCAAGCAGCAGAGATGCGAAGCGGTAAACTGTCCAGGAGAATGATTGTAAAACAGTTCACACTTTGCGACTCTGAACGTTAAGACCGAGGCTAACGACCATAACTAATAGACCGTCAGATGTATCCAACTACTCTTAGCTGATAAATTGGACTGCGCGCTTCAGCGTTTGTTAACTAGCACAGTGACTTTTTCTCTTCCTACTGACACTCTGCCTGCTTGCTGTTGTCCCCATTTACTTCGATTAGTTGATGTTTGTCGATTCGGAGCTTATTTTGTCTAAATTGTTAATGTAATCTGTCGCACTACCACGCGAATTATGTGCATTTTTCCTGCAGGATTTCTATTAGGCCGTTCACTAACTCCAGATAACGTGCTGCAAAACACTAATGTTATTCTTAACTTCAATGTAATAGATCAGATTTGTTCTTTTTAACGCAACATTTGTCCCTTCTCAGACCTCTTTAAATCTTTGGTCTAGTTGTATGCGTAAATGGGACACGCAGAATGAATGGAGTATTGGTGGCACCAGTAACATGTCCACAAGCAGGCTAAAAATCAGTCCCCAAGTAGGGCGATAAACGGCCGAAAATCGAAGAAGAAAACTTCCCCCCATATCTAGCTAGGACGGAAAAATACAGCCAATGGTCAGTTAGCGGAACCGGGTGAGGTGATTAGCACCCTGGCAGAAGTGGTGTGAGTGAACCACCATGTAGTAATTCGTTCTATTTCTGAACAAAACAGATTGCATCGAGTCAATAGCACACTGGTTTGCAAACGCCTCTTTGTTTCAGAAGTATTTTGTTTATCCGGAAACATGGCATGTGCCTTAATTTTTGTCCAGAAAAAAGCGCAATCAAGTAGAACATTCTACAGAACATGCCTCGAAACAGTTAAAACTCTACTCCATTACTGAAGTTTTTGCTGATTTGGGATTGACTTTTTATGACTAGAATGGGGCAGTCCTTCTCAAGTCTCATGTCATTTGGCTCATTTTATACCATACCTGTGTTGGACCATACCCACTCCCAACAGCCCTGCAGTATTTGGTGACATAAGGCTCAGCTCCTGTTTTGAGGCTGTTTTCAACCTTCCCCCTACCCTAGAACATGTTAATTACCCATTTCCATACTTGAATAAAAGTAAGTAATCAGTCATTGGTCCAACACAATGCAATACAATGCAAATAATCGGTTTCGCTGCCTATAGCTCCAAGCCTTGCCTCGCAATCATTTTAAAAGCAATCTTAGTTGACAGTGTTTTCATCAGGGCGCAAAAATAACCCCTCAATACAATTCTATCACCGGTGAATTGACGAAACAGTCTGCTGATGGAGACTAAACATCTCGGCAGTTTTCGGAACGCAACTGATGCACATGTCGGTGAGAAGCAATGAATCGGCATCTCAGTATCCTAGAATGCCCCAGTCTTCTGCGTTAGGAATTTCGTTGGTATTTATCTCTAACTTTGAGCCAAATAATTCACATACTCACTGTCATTCTGGAAGAATCAGAAACCTGCACAATTATTAACTTGCTGAACTAATGGACTACCGAGTGTAAATTAACAGATCTTTCTGAACTAAGGGGTTTTGCTAGCATAACGCTAGGCTGAATAACGTGAACTTACTGTTGGTTACCTCCAGATTGACGCTACAAACTGAAAGTGCGCAGTGTCCAAAAGTGCAGTCTAATCAAGAGGTGCTTATTTTGACAGTTATTGTGAGGAAAAACGTCAAGGATATACTTTTGTGATCTGCTAGTTAATGTCATAGTACATACTTCCTCACGACTAGCTTAGATTTGGCTTACCTTAGTGTAAAAATATCATCAACACGAACACGAAAGTGGAGCTGGTGTTTGACGTAAGATCGCTTAAACTAATGGTCTCAGCATGAATAAAAAATGTTACTTAAGAGAAAACGGCTGTGTTACATCACAGCTTGGACGGATATGTGCAGGTACACATTACACTACGAGAGATAATGATGAAAATAATGCGAACTGAAAACCCCGGTTCGTTGGTTCATGCATTCCATGGAATCGGTCTCATGTAAACACTATCTACTAACTTTTGAATGATTGAGTGGCTTTGAATCTCGAACGGCGAAGTCCAGGGCAATTTATGCAGCCCGACTGTTCATTTCCAGTCAGTATTACGTTATACTCTTTATCGTTTTACGACCATAGAGTCGGAGACAGAAATACAGGATTATTAATAACCATTTAATCAAAAATACTCACTAAAACGCAATAACCTTAGAGTGGTCCGTGGTTTGTTATTCTTTGGTCTTCTGCGAGGGCTGTAGAGGTTAGCATCGTCGGTCTCCTGTGGCCAATAATGGATGATAGCTGGTGAACTGCATTGTTTAACTGGAAGACATTGTAGCCACTTCTGGTTTTCGGATGAATGAGTACTGTGATAAGAATAGATTTTCTGAAAATCCGTCGTTTTGCAGATCAACTTGCCAGAACCATTTTTTGCCAAACATATTTATTGCCACTGGCACCAGAAGTCCTTTCTAGGATTTTTTTGTACACGTTGTATGTATATATGTGTATATATGTGAATCTCTGTTCATTAGCATTAAATTCCAGGTATTATATATATGCATACAAGGCGAGAAAAAGTTTTGCGCAGTCAGATCAGTAGAAATAAATAAACAGGACTCAGAAGTGCAACAATCGATTAGTCATTCCTAAGAAGTTTGACTCGAAACTTTGGCAGAAAATTACTTGTTCCCCGTTACTTAATCAGACTTACGGTGAAGTAGCTAGCCTATCGGAATTTATAGCGCGACCAAAATCAGTTGTCCTGATGCTTCAAATCATCTGTCAGGTCTCCAGTAAATCAGACTTACTTTGAACTGGAATTGTCTTGGCCCGTGATCATAATCCAACGGCTTGACAACACTGATTCTCCCGAAGTCGGGGTCAACTCTAAAGTATTCCATGGCAACAGATCGATCGCAGGGACAAAAATCATAGACCAGTTTTGCATGCGGTCCAACATCTCTATCTGTCGCGTTCAACTGGATAATCAGACTACCCACAGGAACGGTCTCACGAATGGCCCCAGATGATGGACGATATACCACAAGCCCGCCGTCGATTCGATTCAGACGACCAATTTCACTTGTCCCGCTACCATGCTGATATCGATCATTGTGGAATACTGGTGCGTGGTCGTTAACGTCGATCACATGAATCAGCAGGATTGCACTTCCCGTTTTCGGAGGCAAACCCATATCAGTGGCCAGAAGAGTCAAATTGAACAAACCACCGCGACCGGAAAAGTCTTCCGTCTCTCTGTCCAATGGTACAATAGGCCGTATTTGTAAGGGACTTGCCCTTGATGTCAAGGTAGACGCTTGGGGTAGAAAATCTGGAATTTTGTTTGCCAACTTCAAGTCATCTATGTTTGACTGACCCCCATCATCAAGACGAAAATATTCCGCTCCAGGACCCAACAGACGGTAAACAATAGAGCTATTCAAGCCCAAATCAGGATCAAATGCTCTGTCAATGGTTCGTGTATTTTTAGTTGTTGAATCACCCAAGTTATTTGCACCTGCTCCGGAACCCGTAGTGACCGCATCAGATTCCAAAGGGCTCCATGCCAAACCTGCATTTGGTGTTTCCACAAATCCGATTTCCAGAGGTGAACCCTGTGTCCAGATAGGCGCATTATCATTGATATCGCGGATGACAAGATAAATGAGAATTCTAGATGTACGAGAAATTCCGTCGATGACGCCTGGACGCAAACCAGTTGGTCCAACTATTTCCTTGGTTCGAGGAACCAGTAAAATATTCAGTGTTTGCACGCATTCCGCCACTCCTTGGGAATTCTCCGCTTTGGAGCCGAGAATTGCAGAAGAACTTGCAAACAGGTCATTATTTTCAGATCCTAAAAATAGGGCGTTGTGGTTCTGGATTGCGTTTGCGTTTGGGCACAGAACTTCCCGATCGATACGAGCTCTGACACGTAACTGACCAGTACTTGGATGTAAATTGAGCAAACGAGACACACCATCATCACCTAACAACTGATATTGGAACTCAGCACCAGATTTTAAATCGTTCAAGAATTCGGCTACTCCATGAATTACAGTTCCAACAGGGCTTTCCTCCACCACTTCGGCATGAAATGAAGCGTCAGTGGTGATAAACAATGCAAAGAGTGTAATAAAAATTGTGACTGAGAGGAGCATTTGCGGGTAACACTTTCCAATGGTTGTTATCATCATCTTCGTGGTTGATGGACTGAAAATTAAAATTACTCAGTGGGTTTGAGGCAGATCAACCATGTGCTTTGTGGTTATTCCTTGTTGAAATTCATTTCCAGGCTGATAAGGCCCTTCTTATCAAGCTGTCAAGACAAGCTGATATGCGCATGTCTGCCGTGTAGGAGTTATTTCCTTAGGCCAAGGTGGCCAAGCAAGACCCAGTGGGTTTGCCACGAAGAAATCTCGAGCAGGTGATTGCACAAATAAACCAATCACATACGAGTGATAATCTTATTGGTGCACACCTATGACCATTTATGCAGCGGTTCACATTGGTAAGCACCGGACAAGCACACCTTTGGAGGGAATCGAGTCTGTTGTGTCTGCTAAAATGAACTGGGTATTTGCACCACTCAGCAGTTTGGACAACATCGCAAATGGCATGTGCATGCGTGTACGTGTGTTTACACACGGTGATAGTTTAACCAGGCGCCGGTTGGCTGTGTGCGACGTACGTGATCCGGCTCAAACCTAGGTTGGTCGCATCTTGTGAATGCATTGTTCATTCGAACTGATGTTGCTGTCGATTTTTGTCGTGTGCGAGATGTTCAGGTCCAGAAAACAATATTGCCCTGGTTTATCTCACGAATAAGAGTATCAGATGAGCCCAGTGACCGACTAAGTGTAGTTTTTCGAGTAAATGATCAATCAGTGGAAAATGATTCTGTTACAATGTTTAAGCGGCACTCTAGGTTACCGTACCTACCAAGATAGGCACTGATCTAGTAGCCAACTCATAACTTTGCTTCAAACTTTCAAGAATGGAGTATTCACGAACTGCAAACCTCTAGAACGAGTGGCTCATGAAAGCACGAGTCGCAATGATTTACATCAATGTTGTGGCCCGCGTAATATTTTAATAGATAGAGGTACCTAAAATAACAAACCCAAAACCGTTTCCATCCAACTTTCTTCCTACGAACAAACGTAGTTACAAGGTTGCTTACGGCTGGAGGCGTGGTGTTTCTGGGCCAAAATTATGGAACTCCTTCCAATTACGGTTTATGAATGATCACATTTAAGCAGCGCCCGTTCCTGAAATTCTGTACTGCCGCTCAGCTCCTCTGGTTTGGATACGAACAGTAAAACAATCCCTTATCCTAGGACAAAATGTTTTCAAGGTTTGCTTGAAATACATTCTCGCAGAGAGGTTCGTCGGTGGTTATCAGCGCCCTGACTGCACGAGCACACGTAACAGGGGACTATCCAGTTGGCGCTACTTCGTCAAATCACAGTCGCTCAAGTAATTCGCACCTAGTGAACTGAAATTTCGGGTCCTTTGTGTTTGTTCCGTTGTAATCACCATAACTTAAACTATTTGAAATTAAGTAACGGGAATTTGAATAAAGTAGTTATTAACACCGTTTGTGTTATACATACAGGACCGTTTAGCTACCTCCTCACGAAATGCATGTGGTAGTCAGAATAACACATGCTTTTAATGGAACAGGTTAAGGAAGAAAAAATGACGCATCACTACGGAAAACGAGGATGAAGCTCACTGCGAGACACTGCTAGGATTACAAGGTTAGCGGGTTGTAAAAGTGTTAACAGAATTTGCTTGATTTATGCAGTGGATTTTGGTGGTCAAGCATCCATTGCCGGTGGTATATCTATATGACGTATCCGAGGTCAGTAAAAGCGATGTCGTAATCAGCGGCTGCCGTGAAATGATTCAAATCATCACTTTTAGACTTGAGTGTTGCCAGTTCAAATCCTCTTGCCACCGCTTCTGGTCACACTTCCTATCCTCCAGCTAAAGTTGCTCACAGCTTTCTCCCTGAAATAATACATATTTCCGATATGACAACTTAAAGAGAAATTAAAAAAAACAGAAGAGAAAAGAATAAGAATAAGTTTGCACCCAAGTTGTTGAGATCGTCATTTTATTGATGTGAGATTGTAGAAATACAGAAACCGCTCTATGTACACCTCCTCAACACACGAGAAAATCGAAGGGTCCCGCTTTGAAAATAAAAATTTTTGCTCACCTCATTCCCTGGAAATTGACCGTATCAGTAGCACCCGACAGTCGAAGTGACTGTCGCCTGTCCTCACCTCTCACAGGGATACCGCGATGAAATACGAATGACGAAATTCAGGGTTGGGAAGTGACACGTTTTAAACAGAAAAATAAAACCATTGGACCGATAAAACTAAATAGATTCGTTCAGTTTGCTAAGATGAAAAAATACCTCAGAAGCAGGAGGGAATTATCACTGAGTTGAAATAAAATTGGAGGTAATCCTCGATATCTGTAGCCTTCCTAGCTTTATATTTTATGTTCTGTGTTCATTCAGGATAGAAAAACTTCATAGAGGACGAAAGTATGTGAAAGCAAAAAAAGATGTATCCTCCCATAATGCCTCGTTAATCGGTAATTGACTTTGCCTTCAATTTGTTTTCGTCAGTTCCTATCAAATCCTGAAGGCACAATGAAGCCAAAAGAAAAATGCTCTCCCCTCTTAAGTAAAAATAAAACAATACTTTTGTGTCGCTTTTTGGCATTAACATTTCTTTTTCGCCCAGCTTTCCCAAGAATTACTGCTGTGTAGATCTCTTGATTCGAGTAGTGGATATGGCGTTTCTTTAACGCTACCCTCACCGTTTTCATTGAATGGAACGACGAATGCAAAGCAATTCTGTGTATTCTATCGCCTCCACGTGATGCGTTTTCTTGTATTATTGGCATTATCGTAATCCGAGCATGCTGAATTAGCTATCGTGAATGAAACAAAACATTTTGGTTTTATCCCATTTCTATTCTTTCAGGACTTGTTAATAGGACCGTTCATCTCACAGTATTCACATCCGCCCCACTAACGAAAATCGTAAAATAACATCAACATCGTTGAACTTAGAAATTGCGAACATTGCATATCCATTGTGCCCGCAATGGAACGCCGACCTAAACGGGAAGAAAATTAGTCATGCCGCCTTTGTTAGTGTGAAAAAAGCTGCAGGTGATGTAGCCTGATCTGTAGTTCTGTGGTTCACGCCCAAGAACAAGTCCAGATTTATCTGCTTACAGTAAATTCCAGTGGTCCTACGGAGGAGAAACTTGACAATGACGTTCTCTTTTTGTAGTTTGGTTCATTTGCTCACTCATATTCAGCCTTCAAATTCACAACTGCTTCAGTCATTCAGCTTCGTCTGCCTAAATTACACAGACCCTATTCGCTTTTACTGTGTCCCAAGAGTCGCCTTTTTCAGATACAACCGTTATCAGTATAATGACTACTGTTTTTTTCTTTTTGCATTCGGAAAGTCTCTGGCTGGGAGAGGGAAGCACGTTTGCCGTAACTACTTCAAACTTATGTCTTATTTTATTCTGGTGTTCGGTGGCACCGTCAGCAATATTATTTTCTTTATTACTATTATTACCAGTAGCCGTACAACTGTTATTTCTGCTTCCATTGCTACTGTTTTGCCAGACGACAATACCTAGTCATCATTCTCATTTTCGTTACTTTTTCGTAAGGGTACTTTGCAATGACATTGAGGAGGCATACACGACATTCTGCGTAAGTTAATGCCTAAGGAGAACTGATGTTCGGTGTCTAGCACACACAGGGTGGCCTTTTCGCCTACACGTGAATGCGTGACTGGCACTACGCATCGAATCACGTGTCCCTTTTGTCTGACACTGGGAATATCAGATCGCCCGGGGTGAGAATTTGGCATCATCTTGAAGGTTAGCAAATGCATAGCAAATGGTTTCTGTTATTCATTTATAAACAGATTTTGTTCATAAATCTACATCTATCGTGTAACAGTGGATTACAGGGTACAATAATAGCGTTGATGATAAAATTGCCAACATTTCAAATTAAAGTTATGGTGCTATTATTATTGATGTTGGTACTGATATTAATACTACTAGCACTACTATCACTACCACCGGCGGTGGCCAAACGGATAAGGTCGTGGCATTTGGACGTGAAGATCGCGGGTTCGAATCCTCCCACCGCCGATCAAATTCCCTACCTGGCAGCCCTCTGCAGGCCGCGGCCCCCTTCCTGAAAAATAATGTACTCTGTTACTTCATTAATAAAGGAAGTAAAAGATAAAAGAAAAGATACTGCTGTGGCTGCTGCTGAAGCTGGCGATTTTGATGATAGCGAGTACTGGGGAGCAAATATCCACTTCGCCAACAATCCTTGACTGTGGATTTCTGATGTAAATAGTTCGCTTTGTACATCCAGGTACTTGACCTCCAACTTTAGTATTCAGTTTTTGACGGCACCCGGCCAACCCTAGTAACCATTGGTTTCGCCAGGCAGTGACGAACATGCTCGGTATGCATACTACATCAAAAGAGAGAAGTTGATTAACTGACGGTTACCACCACCATTGGTAAAGCAAAACAAGTAACAGCATTCCGTTACTTCCAAGTTTTATTGCCGCTCACTGTCAGATAGCACTGTGTCACAGAAGAAAACACTGCAACCTTGGATTATCTTCATCTGTCTTTTTTAAATGAAACGCAATTTCTGGTTAACAGTAGTCCCAATACCAAATTCAGGTTAGGTGACGTCAACTCAGTCCTTTTGTGTAAAGAGGCGAGGGCGAATTTTCAGTTCACTAATAGAAAACAGAAGTTGGCGTGGATAGCAAAAATCCCCGTGTAGGCTGAGTTCCCTTACAAGTCGGATTTAACAGCTTGGTGTTTGGATCGTAAGCTTTTCACCACCAGTGTAACTGACATTATCACCTGCGATTTCACCAAGACGAGTGATGAAACTTCTACCACCTAAGCGGCGAGAACAACGAGCGAATGCCAAAACCAATTTCCAAAACCCCTGAGATAGAAATGCTTTCAAGCAATGCATTTTTTTTGTCAACTGCGTTTTCAATTCTATTCAGCGCACTTCATATAAAAATCCACGAGCTCGGTTGATAACTGCGCATTCTTAAGTTGGAGCGCAACAGTGTAAAATATCGAAAAATGCTAACCTTATACTGGACAGCACAATTAGAGAAACATTTTTAATACAAATCTTTATCCAGCTTCCATCAGAAAGTCCCTTATTCGTTTGGCCCAACTGGAAAATCATGGATTCTTACGCACTGTCCTCTTTAATCCACTGATTTTTATAAAAGTCAACAGTGATTCGATGATCGTGATTGATTTAGCATCTTTGAACTCCCACTCGGTGGTATTTAGTATTCTGTCTTATGTCGATTCGTTGTGAGTCTTGAATAATTTTCCATGTCAGTTTTCATTATTTGTTAATGGTCCGATCGGCATGTTCGTCCACTGAGCTTAACCAAACAAGAGGAATAAATGCCGCTTATACGAATTCCGATTTCATGATATACAGTCATGAAATGATCGTCGGCTAGAATATTTCCTGCGACTAGCGAATAACTCGTTGATTCCTTGTTGATATTTTGATATTCATAGGGCCATATTCGACACCTCTGATATATCGTCTCTTTCGACTAGCGAAAGCACCTAACAGTCGATCACCGGCTACCAACCAATTAATAGACCCTGAATTGCTTGTCCTGTTGCATGTTGGGTAAAGCTAACTATACCATCCCTGTTTCAGTCTGGTCAGCCGAATAGTATCATGCCCATATGTGAACTTCAGTCCATGATAAGTAGTTCATTTTTAAGAGGAATCTCACACCCATACGACAAAGCTTAATGCATTTATGATTTTACTTGTCCTCCGTCATTATTCTGTTTGGTTATGATTTCAATAATATTGACTCCATGCAGAGATCCAGGCCAAATAGAGCACGCATAAATATCCGCATCTACTTTTCTTTGAGTTGAAACATCAACTTGCCGGAAACGTTGATAGGCTGTATTTCTGAAGCTGATGATTTACTGGCATATTGTTCTCATGCATTTATTATCTTCAGGGCCAGAAAACTTTGGTTTTAACTATTTTTGTAAATTTGTTTCTTCACTCCTGATGCGTCCAGCAATGATGTCTTGCTGTGATTTCCCAGTACTTCAGAAATTAATGCCCATATACTGGTGCAATATCTCTAATTTGCATCAGTATTTAGGCTACAGAAAGTTATACATCGAATTCCAGTCTAGAATGGCCGCTTCACTTTGCCACGTTCCTACACCTGCAGATAGGTTAGGCGCTCGAGAAAAGACTCGGATATTCTACACTATTTATAAACAGTGGCACCGGGACGAACCTTGTCGTGAACACGTCGAGATGTAAGTTAGAACTGCAGCATTAATAAACAGAAGCTAAAAATGCAAAGTAACCGATAACGACCGCAGACGGTTTCCATAACGGAAATATTTCAGGAAGGCGGATGAACCATGATGTGCTTGGTCCGGGAAATATGTTAAAAATGTCGGTAGACCTCAGGTTTGATAAGCAGCAATGTGTAGTTACTGGTGTACAAAGGGAAGAAATGATTGAAATGAAACGTAGCAGAATAATTCTTGATTACCTGATATGGAACTCAGTAGCCCTTCGAAGGGGCTCGAAAATTCTAACTGATAATCAATTTAGGTTGAAGTAATTAAAGTCTCCGACAGCCATGTGAAATATGTAAAAAGCAGGCAGGCAAATGGACGACAGAAGAACTTCACAAGAAGAAACAGTGCTTGGGAATCTGCAATAAGGTTACTATGCGTACATATATATATATATATTTATATTCACTAACTCTTGATCTCAGGTATCGTGCCAAACATAACACGGTGAAATCGAGAAAAAACGGCAGATGGAGGCAGATTGAGGAGTTGGAGAAAACACTAGGATTTATCTTTTTTCTTTTTATATTGAACCCTTTGTAAATGTTGGTGAGCACAGCAAAAACGAACCCAATTCCGCCAGTTACTTCGGTTTCGGACCAGGTCCTTAAGAGGAACGCGCCGGCATTCGCCCCGATTCCAGCTGCTCTAACCAGTCAATCGATATGATGCTGCACATGAGATATATTTTGTTAGTTTCTCCAGACATCTGCCGTAAGTCATCCGTCAGCCAAAAACAGTGCGCGAAGGGGCAAATACTCAATAGGCAGTTGCAATACGTGAACAGGACAGAGGAGATGGCACTGCGTTGTGCCCTTTCCACCTAGCAGTCGGCAGTTCCGAACAATTAACTGCTCACCTGACCATTGTTGACGTATCGCCTCGACCAAACACGGTGAATGGTTTGCCAGCAGTGGCTGTCAAATGAATCCAGGTGATGGGTATTTTGAGCTGAGAAGAGCCACATTTTCAACCATATAGCAATACGGGAATATGACTGTACCGTACACTCGCTCCTTCAAAGAGAGAATACTGTCGCCAGTAGTCACTGAATTTCGAAAAACTAGTTTGGCTTCTGATATGCGCATAGACATTTCCTCCCCTATTTGGCAATTTCAGATGAAACGACTTACCGTGTAAACAAAACTCGGTAATCCCCCATCTTGCATTTCCCAGGAACAGCGTGGAGACAAGCTGTTGTAGTTCATTTAATGTCATCATAAACTTTGATGATGCTAACCACTTTCCGGAATGAGCTACTTCTAAATGTTAAAGAATAATTAAGCACTCAGTATTGCAGTACCCTGGAAGAAGTTCCACACCATCATCTACGGGGTCCTCGACTGATTTGTGATAGACTTCGTCAGTCGGAAAAAAAAGGGAAGGCGGTATGGGACACTTCTGTCGAACTCCGGTAGTGTTACTGGAAATAGCCGAGGGTTTTCCAGAAATTCCCATTGGGTGGCGGTAGAGGGGTTTTATAATTGATACGCATTGTGCTGGCATGCCGTTTTTAAAAGAGCATTCTCACCAGAGCATTCTTGTTAACTGAGTCGAAAGCTGTTTCAATATCCAAGAGTACAGAAATGTTCGGCTGTCAGCAAGTACGTCGACGTAGTAACAGTTAACGAACAGCTAAATTCGGCTTTCTCCTGACGGATTTGCATAAACCAATAACGACGTGCAATTATAATGGTAAAATTAATAGTGAAAGACTTATTAATAAGTTAAGCCACACTGGGAAAAGTTGAATAATTACCTAAGACTTGAAGTTCTCATAGATGGAGCCTCGGCCAGAGGGCCAATGGAGAATGTATCCCATCATACATAAAGAATGTGCAATCATTAGGTTGAACCGGCGATTCATCTATACTACCATGCACCCACGATTGCTGAAGACGCGGAAAGCAAAAGCTGTAAAATTTTCCACTTGGAGTTGGAGGGAAAAATTCCGGAGCTTCCCAAGGAGGTAGTGAAAGTGTTTTCCTAAAATCATTGGGTATTATCATCAAACAAGGAATTGTGCGGTCACCACCATTTCGTCAACAGGCATTTGAGTTGTAGATAGTCGGTCGTTTGAAAATCCAGTCAGATGAGAAGAGTTTTCTCCTTGGATATCCCTGATTTGCAGCACAGACTGTTCAATGAATGTAAAGAGGGCGTTCAGTTTTTAGCAAGACCATCAGGTTTCAAGCTGAGACGTAGGTGACAACTTGTGGCCATTTGTAAGGGGCCTATTTCATTGTAAAAACCTTTGAGGAATAAAATTAACGCAAATGTAACCCTCAGGAAGCATTAGAAAACAAAATTTCAATCATATGTTGTTTCAGTTCTTCTTTTTCGTCCCATTTCGACCTCGTAGGTTTAAATGTCCCTCATTATGGAAATTTATTAGGCATTTGCAAGTGGGTTAGAAAGGTGGTGTGTGATATGCATATATATATATATATATATAGTTTTGATTATCAATCTTTAAAACTACTAAATCTTCTTTTCAGATGGGGATCTCGAAACATTTTTAAGTACCTTAATTAGTTCTCTTCGGATGCATTTTACCACGTATTCTTATGGGCGGCACGTCCCATGACCGACTACACCATAATTCCTTCTTCGCTGGAAGTGTTATTTGAATCGGTTTACATGGTGTCTCTATTTAATTTCCGATTCGTCACTCGAAGGAAAGTTCCATCAGGATAGGCACAGGCTCATCGTTTTCATAGCCAGAATCAGAACGGTTTAAGAAACTCAAGCGTACTGACTGGTAAGCTGCCCGTAGCTTCACGCGGCCAACAAAGTGACTGCACTCCCCCTCCGCGATTAGCACTATCTTTTGTGAAAATACCGTTCTTAACTATTTTTCAGCTCTTAATTCCATGTTAACGCATGCAAGCATCCCGGCTCAATAAGAATACCGAACACGAGTTCATTCGAGATGGAAATTTGCGGTCCCCTATTCAGAATGGAATCCATTGCAATAAACATTATACATGTGGTGCCTTGGTCTATAATACCACCAACTGATCCGGCGGATTTATCACGTTCTTCACTTTCTGCGGTGCTATCGCTAAGAGTGGTATGTTTAAGTGTCATCTCAAACTTAGGTCGTGAGACGGTGATCAGTGACTTTTCATTATTAGTGATTATTGCCATGCATCCGCTGGCCTCTGGTGGCTTTCGACTTAGGTGATCTCTGTGTTGGGTGGGCTTTTGTTTTGCTACCCTAATGTTGTTTCCTGATTGGTGCATAAAAGATCTATATGTGTCACATTTCGGTCGTGCCATATGATAAATCCTCCGAGCTTTATAAACCATTAGTGGCTCACCACTGAGCCAGACGTCCTCGTTACAAGTTTTAGCAATAAGCTGATTGCATTTCCTGAGGCGACCACTGCCGACTATTACTGTTTAAACCTAACTCCCGGAAAATCAGTTTTAAACAGTGAATCCTAACAACTTTGGGTTCTTTCACCTACGGTTGACTGCCCCTGTTTATGGTAGACAAGAAAAACTAGACCTTTGGGCAGAGCATTTTAAGGAACAGTTTATCTGGCCACGCGCTAACGTATTTAGTCCGACGTCTGGAGCTGTGAATCCTTGGGAGGTGTCACTTAATCCCCAACAGAAGTGGAAGTGGGTCGAATATTCGGCTTCTGAAGAGGGGAAAAGCAACCGGTCCCGACGAACTTCCCACAGTTCTTTTCAGATTGGGTGGAGAGGTGCTGATGAAATCACTTCTCCTTGCTTCGTGATATTTGGAACGAGGAGCGTATTCCGCTATCACTGATTATACCCATCTTCAAGAAGGGTACACGGAGTGACTGCAGCAATCATCGTGGGATTAGTTTAATTCCGATAGTTACTAAGGTGTTAGCTTCGGTAATGCTGCGTCGTCGTTTGACACCGACTCGCGAGAGTAATATCCGCGAACAACAGGCCGGATTTCGTCCAGGTCGAGGTTGCATCGACGAGATATTCACTCTTCAACAGATACTCGAAACGCGCCACACGCACCGCCGCCCTACGATCGTAGTCTTCCTCGACTTGAAAGGTGCTTTCGACTCCGTGGATCGACCAGCACTACTCAGTGCTCTCCACCGGAAGGGTATGCCAACGAAGTTTGTGAACCTGTTGCGAGCATTGTAATCGCATACCTACGGTCGCGTGAGGGTATACGGTGAACTGTCACGTTCATTCGAAACGACTAATGGCGTTCAACAAGGGTGTCCCATCTCTCCATTCTTGTTCAACTTCGTCATGGACGAGGTGATGGAAGATGCTCTAGTAGGTCTTCAGAATGTAGGAGTCGAACTGGGAAATGGAGGAAAGCTATTAGACCTAGACTACGCAGATGACGTTGTGTGCCTGTTCGAGTCTGCGGACCATGCACAACGGGCACTAAAGAGACTCTCGAGATCGGTTGCTCGGTTTGGCATGTGCTTTGCACCTTCAAAGTGCAAAGTACTGTTACAGGACTGGACGACAGCAGCGCCGAACTTGAAACTGGATGGAGAGGAGCTGACGATTGTGGACCGTTTCAACTACCTTGGTAGCTGCGTGTCCAACGATGGTAGCTCGGCAGTGGAGGTAAACACGCGTATCTCAAAGGCTTGGGCAGCTAACGCTGGATTGAAGCACTTGTGGCATCGGCCTGATATTTCACTGAAGTTGAAAGGTCGTGTGTACTGTGCTGCAGTACGTTCTTTTCTGTTGTACGGTTGCGAGACGTGGAGTATGCGTGTGGGCAATGTTCGTCGGTTGGAGGTTTTCGACAACCGATGTTTACGTAGTATGGCTAGGATTGGATGGAGTGACCAGATGGTTAATATTGAGGTTAGGAATCTGGTATTGGGTGCCTTTTCTGAGAACAGCTTGTTTCAGCGTATGAAACTCAGTAGATAGTGCTGGTTGGGTTTCGTGTTGCGTATGACGAACACTCGTCTACCATACCGTGCCCTATTTTGTGTTCCTCCTAAGGAATGGAAGAAGTCATGTGGAGGCCAACAGATGACGTGGCAACGTGGGATGAGAAAATGTACAGCGAAGTTAGGTAAAGTAGGTGTCTCATGCCTTCGTGGTTGGAGTCCGAAAGACTCGTCGACTTGCTGGCTGGAGACACTGAAGGATATGGCAGTGAACCGTGAACAGTGGCGACCGTGCTGTCATTTTCTATCGAATCAGAATGATTGAAAACACGTGCGTTTGTACAGTTAGACTGTGTTTCGTGTCTTGGCTGCAGCAGCATCTTATCTTTTACCGCCTGTGTAGGTCCACTCCCTGTTCCCTTTGAATATTCACTCTTTTTATATAAACGTATAACTCTGGGGAAAGGCAGCGGTCAGTGAGGCTTGCCTTGCTGTTTAACGCTGAACGATGATAATGATGATGATGACCCTACATGTATTCCTGTCATGAAAAGCTGCCATTCAGCGATACGAAATAAATTAATGGCCGTCAACCTCCTTAGATTAAGCTATGTTTCACCATTGCATCCATTTGTTCTTCTTTTATGGATGAAACTTCTAACTTGTGTTGTCTCATTGAAGCCGTTTTCAAAGACCTCAGCAGGATAGCTTCACCTCCACCAAAATCCCTGAGAAGACCGAAACAGATGACTCATTTAATCCAACGCAAAGCTTCCTTGAAACTCACACCACCTAAAGCAAATGCAAAACAAAATGACTAAACTCGGCTTTCGCTAACCATTTTTTTGTTTAGCACATCTCCAGCGCCAGATCGGACCACTGCATGCGCAGCACTTCTTGTCTTGTTAGTTGTAATTCGAATGTAGCATTCTTGTATCTGCCCATGGACACTTTGATACCCTATCAAATGCATGTAACTTTAGAATTTGAGCTCTTTATTCAAGAAGGATCTTCAAACTTCTCCGTTGACGGTAAATTTTCAGTAAATTCGCTGCAGAGATTCTTCCTCCATGTAAATATCAGGACCGAAGGCTTAAGGAGTGTATCCAGAAAATCGATGCGTCATGTATTGGTTTTTTATTATGAATGATATGGTGTTGATGACAGTGTTGTTGGTAAATGCAATTCGCCCACCTTTCAACTGCCGTGGGTAGTCCGTCTCAAGGCACATGTTATGACCAAATAACTGTGGGAGTGTGTCACATGCCAACGGATGTTCAGTTGTTTGTGTTTATGAATGTGTGTACTCTGAACTGCATTCCGTATCAGAGATACATAACATAGATTATGAAAACACTAAAGTACTCCAACATGAATTCACAACCTGCACTGAACGTAAATTCGCCTAGGCTCTGGCAATAAACACCCACCCCACTCGCGTCATTCGGAACGACGGGGAAGAGATTTCGGAGCCGTGGACAACGCGAACATCTTTGAGAAACAAATATTTCAAAGGTCATCATTCCAGTTACCCCACAGTTACCTCCACAGCGGCGCAGTTCAAAGTGCACACATTCACACACACAAACAACTGAACATCCGTTGGCATGTGAACACTCCCTCAGTTATTTGGCTGTAACACTTGCCTTGAGAAAGACTACCCACGGCAGTCGAAAGGTGGGCGAATTGCACCTACCACTAACACAGTCATTAACATCATATCATTCGCAATAATCTCACTATTTTTCTAAGGTTTGCCACACTTGCGATCATAATCATCTTTGTCGGTGTTATTCCACGTTCATGGAAGTTTGCAACGACTGCGTTCATGCGCAACATTTCAAGTATTTCAACTATGTGCTTTCATCTCATCACAGTGACTTCCTCACTTTTGAAACGAACAGACCGAACTGTCACTTGTATTTCTCTCCAAACTTAGCTAATTACTGTCCTTCATTGTGCATGCAAATGCAATATGTGCACCCCGGACACAGTTGCATAATTTCGGCAGTTTCCTCCTAGAAGCTAAAAGAGCTCTTTGAGATTAGTTTACTTTATTCTTGTCTTTTATCCACCTCTTCGTACGGTCCTCTCTCATAGGCTGCAGTCATTTTGCAGTCCCAGTAGTGTCATGATTGAAAGATCACTTTTCTAATAACCCGTTTAGTTTCAGTATCTTTGCCCGACGTAACTTAGTGACTTGTCAACATCATCCGCAACATTATTTTATAACTATGCTGACATTCTTACAATGTGCCAATCCACTTCCATTAACTTCAACTATTTATATTTTTTGTGACATTTATCGAAAAATTTAATACATCTAAATGCTTATAGTGTTTTTCACTCCTTCTCGCTCCAGGTCAACTTTCTAGACGAGTTTCCCATTTTAGGCTGCTTGGATTATTTCTGGTAAGCGGATGAGTGCACAGCTATCTTTCCGATGGTAAGCTGTGAAAAATATGGACTAAAAAGTCACTGAATAATCGACCGCAGGCAGGCAGCGGTAGTGCTGAAAGCACAGTAGGTTTTCGCCTAGCAAACTTTCTACCTACAAAATGTAATAGCAGTTGTAGGTTTCAAGCATCATCAATCCTGCTTTCAAAGATGAATTCTCTTCTTCTTCAAAGTCACCAAAAATTAACCACATTAAACTCGCGGATGATAATACCTCTAGGATAACATACCTACTTAGCCTGAACAAAGACGAGCATCCTAGACTGAATGCTTGCCAGCCAAATGCACCCATCTGCCAAACGTTATGTAAAGTGCAGTAGAACTTCTATAGTGGCCTTAGGTTTTCTGATACTGATCATGGCAACCCACATGCAGCCACAAGTACCATGCGTTAAAACTTGCACAGCTTGCTAACAAGAGCGAAAAGAGTTGAACCAGTAGACTCCAGCTGTACAGTAAATCGGCTGTACCTGATGGGAGCACAATTAGGAAACCGTTTCCTCCTCGATTCCTGTTGATCACAGAATGTTGACATGTGTTCAGATCATTCACTGTCCTCTACTAACGCGAACTTCAATCGCTCAAATTCTCGGTATACTACCTGGCATCGACCACGTTTCGATCAACAGCAGACTCAAAAATGACCATATTGCTAAATGTCATGATTGGCGAAGTTTCATACAAGATTTCCGGTCGAACTGGGGCGCCATTATCCAATCTGATCACATAACAGTCAGCACTAGTCTGTCCATGTGCTTTGGCGGGAACTCCAAACACATGGACAGGTAGCAACTAGACTGAGAGAAGTCGTCTGATCCGAACAAGAGTTCAACTTTCCGAGACGCGTTAGCTGAGAAGCTAGACTCAACATCACACGATAACACCAATCACTGTAGGTCGTTTATTGGCAATGTCTTGCATTCTGTTACTTTGGTGAGCTGTGTCTTGACCCGATGAGTCGGGAAGCCTTGGACTTACTCTGAATGTGCTCGACTTTTTTGATGGATCCCAGTCTATTCTAAACAGTAGCTGGTTAATAAATAAAAATAGTATAAAATTGCTCAAGAACTCGCACACCGAAATCTCAACGGACAGCAGATAAGAGAAACCAGTCGCAAAAGGAAATCTAATTAAGCGGAAATACTTCAACTGAGCTCACGCTGGCACAAAATTAGGTGTGATAGAGGGGTTCTGTGAAGCCGGAGATATTCACTCAAGGCCTCTTCATCCAAATCATATTCCCATGTCGATATACACGCGTAGCGTTCGTGTGAAGATAAATTGTTAGAACGATACCCGGTGCTTATGCATAATGAGCAGCAATAATTGTGAGGCCTATCGCACACCCCCGGAATTCCCTTTTATTCTCACACCTACTACTGATAGGAAATATTTGCATATGATTATGCTCGGATTCAGTTAACTTTTACTCGTTTTCTGAATTCCTAATCCGGTCGACTTGGATTAAACAGCGAAGGGATAGCTAAGTTTGATAAATTTGTTGATAGGTTCCATTTGGAAATCATTCGGTTGAGATCAACTACGTATTTCCCTACCATAGTCTGGTGATTGATTCCGTATCGAATACAATCTGTTCGGCCAGCCGACGTCAGTCATCTTGGGTGGAATAGAAGGTGCACATCAATCTTCAGGTTTGAGATGATAGATTTGTGCTCCTGCAGTCCGATATCGAAATCAATATCAGAAACAACCGCCACGGTGTTCGGCGTGGATATGTTCTGCGTCCGTTGATGTGCAAGTTGGCTTGAGAATTCATTGAGAATTCATTCTCACTTGCTCACGTGCTCACTTGTATCCACGCTTATAACATTTCTTCCGTTGCCTTAGGAAATATTGAGGTAAGCGGTGAAACTACAATTCTTTTGGTAACTTACTCATTCTGCAATGCAAATATGCTTCTAGCATTAACAAATTATTTTAATAGAACTTTGTCGTTAAATTTTCGGCCTTGTGGAAGTAATCTGATTACGTTATTAAGAATGACCTACTGTTTCCAGGACCACCCTATGTCCGTCCACGCATGAGCAATTTCGTGGTGTCCAGTGCTTGCCCCATTCCTTCGAAAACCGATTCCACTGTTTTTCTCTTGATGTGATGCATCACTGCGAAATCCCGCTACTACTTAATAGGATTTGAATTTGTTTTCTGGCCATAACTTACCCTATTAACAATGTTGCTGTTTTGCTAGGATATGATTATTTTGTTATCGATCTATGCACTAGGTGTAATTAGCACTTTTCCGGTGTTTTTTGCCGTTGGAATGGAAATAGTGTCAATTGTATTATATTTAATAAGCAAAAAAGATATAGCACAACTGGGTGTTAGACCTGCAAGTGAATTTCTCTAGCTATGTGCGGTTTTATGCTAGAGCAAACCCAAAGGCTTCCAAAACACAAAACAATGGTAGCAAACATAATAACATTAGCAATAATAATAATGGTATAATCAGTGCTAAAGATGATAATCTTTAAGACGAACTAGTGTTTTGTTCCTCTCGTTCGGCGATGAACCAAAAGCACGAAATTAATGAGCTAGACGGAAATTAATATGCAGTTGTTTCTGAGTTTTCGCGTGTCAACATGCTTCATGTGACTTCAGTTTGACCAAAACTACGGCACATTTACAACGAAAGCAAACAGAGGGTGTAAGGTAAGAAACAAACTTCATGTGATCTCTCGTAAGATCACAAAAAACTATAAAGAAACAACGCTATGTCGAACAATGTGCCAACTTGAGAAATGTATGCTGTTTGCTGAATTACGTACCATTTTGATCACTGGTCTCTTGCTGCTCATAACCAGCAATTTGCAGGAGAGATTTTACAAGCAATTGTTAACACGTGTCTCTTGATCAATTTTCCCCAAAAATGTTAGTGTTATATGCGTAACATCGTTTGACAAGCACTTTTCATTTATACGATACGAAACGCTCTCCAAACGGCAACGATCCATTCGTATTGGTTTGTTTCTTATTAGGTTTTCGTCAATAAAGGTCTGTAGGATGGTCGGGGAGAAAATTTATCACGGGTCTCTCGCATAAAAATCGCACACTTGGTTGATATGTGAGTCAACTGGAGCCGATAATGGACAGTCCTCGGTAAACCAAGCAAAAGCAACCGTAAGTAAGTTTGAAATGATTGCTCGAGAGCAGTAACAGGTACAGTGCTGAGCAAAAGAAATTAAGGCAGTATGCCTGGTACCAAAACAGTCTCAGTCAACGGGTATGAAGAAGCAACCAAAGTACTCATATAGCATAAACAAAGATTAGTGAGAACTACAGAAATTCGATTCTTATTGTAACATGAAGGCAAATGACACCCTAGGCTCAGTGAACGGGGAAAATTTTAATGACCGATCGCTTGTTGGGGGTACTTTTCCCATGGTAGGCAGCGCGTGTCGCTCTGGCCTACTTCAGTTGCCATGCCTCTCAAAATATATAGGACCGTCTGGGTGTTGCCACTGGCAAAGCGATGCGACTGACATACGGGAAGTCAAAAGTTTCATTCCTTGTTAGTAGTTACTAATCGCCCTCCAGTGGACTGAACAATTACACCAGAAGGCAAGTGGATACAAAATAGTATTTCATAATGTCCTCACCCTTATCTCTTAGAAATTTGATCATGCATGTAAGTACTTTTGTGCAGGTTTATGTTTAGATGTATGCAATATGAAAGCGTGCATTATGCATGCATGTGTGTTTGTATGCATGCTTTCATATTTGTGTGTACTTGCCTGGCAGTATGCATGTATGTACATATATGTCTGCAACCATGTTTGTGTGTTTATATGTATATGCTTCCATCCATGTGTGCATGTTTGCTTGCGCGTTTGTATGTGTAAACGTAACGTATGTTTATGTGCACGTAAATATGCATCCATTTGTAAGTAAATGTACAGAAGTATGCAAGTATCCACGTGTAAAGGCTTTTGCATGCGCTTTCTAGACTATTCGTCGGTATTCGTTTCTGTCCCATGGTCTCTTCTACTTCAAAAGCTGGAAATATTTGGTTGTTCCTGGCCTTTGTTAGCATGCCTGTCTGATTACTTCACTAACCGAACCCAGTGCACACGAATGGACGGTAACACTTCAAAACCGTTGATTAACAAATCAGGCTTATTACAGCGTGCTGTTCCCTTACTGTATCTCTTCTCTATTCACATGAGCCACTTATCAACTCTCTCCCCTTATCATCTGTTTTTGTATGCTGATGATGTTGCTCTCTCTCGAGCGGTTTCGAACAGGGGTGATTTTTTTCAGCCTAACATCAAAACATTCTATCTTCTACTACTGACACATACCAAGTAACAAAACTCTGTAGGTCATATCCAAAGCTTTCGTCGTACTTAGGCTACGAAAGGATACATCGGTTTCTTTCCGGCCCAATTTTTAAAAAGCCTCTTGGCCTATATTCCATGATGTCTTTGCATTCACTTATTTTTTATTCCCTTGAGGCGTTTGGGTCACAAATTTGGTTGAGCTGCTCAAGTTGATCTTGACAGACATACATTGACAATGATCCATGGGATGTTCGGTTTACTTCTTTACCTTTCCTACTACTGAGTTGCAAGCAAAATGCTTTCATCTCTTGAACTTGATGTCTGCTGGCTTGAATTTTGCCCACGAATGTTTAGCCGTTAACATCAGAAAGTTTCTACTTTCAAACCGACCTCTTTACCATAAAAAATTGATGCATGATATCTAATGCTGAAACTATGAAAAATTCAGATCTGTAACTACAAAGCGACGAGACCCGTGATTATTCGCTTGTTCATCGATTTCTACTACTGAATGAGGCGCAACATTTTCCCACCTCATTCAAAAACCTAATTCCCCGTCTTCAGCTTGAATTTGCCAAACATTAACGGTACTTGTGATGTACAGGCTTGCTGTAGAGTTGATTACTGATAACCATTTATCAGAATTTAAATAGGGTTCACGATGTGATCGTTAGCTGGCTACCGCATGCTTGATAATCCTGCATGAAAATGATCTCATAAGAGAAGTTCCTCTGCCCAATCAAATTATTTTTCACCGAAACGGATGAGTCAAATCACGCGACTGCATCCTTTGAATGTCGATGACCGTATGCGCCGTTCGTACATGGTTTGTTGAAAACTTTTGATTGGGAGGAACCAAAGCTGAGGTTTCGAATAGCATCTGCCACAAATCAATGATAAATGGAATTTACCTCAAACATCTACTCGCAGGGAAACACGGATTCATCCCGATCTTATTCCTAAGCAATTTAACTCGTTAATGTAGGGGAAAATAAGAGAAACAGAGAAATATGTGATATTTAATCAGGTAGTCAAGCGGTGTCGCAGTAAGTTACGCTGTTGAACAGTCAGTTGATAACAATAGTGCGGGTGAGCTAACGCGTCAAATCCGTGGTCAGGATCGTAGTCTCCTTTGGGGTCACGCAAAGACCTTCGATCGTGGAAATTTTAGTGCTGCGATTAGATTCCTTTAGGAGCCAAGAAAGCGAATAATTATTGCTCCGGCCCTCAATGAAGTCCAGAATCTGACTACTTTTGATTCATTAGAAATAATTTTATACATCATCCCGGTGAACGTCACGGGGCCTAATGTGTAACCAGGCATTGATAGATGAGCGACTGACCAACTTTTATCATGTTCAAGCAAACGCAGTTAGTGTTAGTTAATGCTTTTCGATTATATTCTGTCGTTCAGTAGACATAAATGCCACCGCCAAATGAATTCATAGTTCTCTAGGCGGCCGGCCAAGGCGATTTACCTTTGTTTTGGTATCTTATGATAGAAGATGTCGGGAATCTTCGTTTAGGCTTGGCGGAGTTAAATGTAGCTTTGTGGAGAGAAAACATTATTGTTTCCATCAGCGGCGGCGTTTATTTTATGAGGCATTTCTACTCAGCTAACAAGTTGGTCGAGGTAGCCATTAATGTGTAGGATTTAGCGGTTATTAACCACTGAGGCTTGCAAAGTGTCAACCGAGTAGAAAAACGTAGCTTCGGAGGCAAGGAATCTGAATAAATTTCTTTTCAGATTCGTTAAATTATAATCCTGAAATTAAGGCAATATGCAATTCTCACATAGCTTTCTCGTGGAATGTGTTCTGGACCGGCAAAAATGTATGTTCGCCCACCCCTTGGTCCCCGATGTTGGGCAAGGAATTTTTGCATTTACTGGAAAACATGTATTATCAATTGAAAACCTTTGCTTAAGGTAGAATCAGCAATAAAATTTACACCGTTGCCCGGAATTTATCATTTTGGGGGTAAACTATATCAAGTAATGGCTAGTCTATTGGTAGTTTGAAGGTTCCCGTCGGTAGCTCGAAGGTTGCCGAGAAGCATCCAGGTTGCACGACCATAATGTACAATGGAATCAACACGGTAAAAAGTTCATTCACTTGTTAGAAATAGAGTAATTTTGAAAAAGAAAGTGATAAAGCGGCATTGTTTGCTCAAAAATGGATAATAATACATAATGGAGCTCACGGGCGCAAGAATTTTAATGTCAAGACCAATCGGCCTGTACCGGTGGCTTGAGCCGTCGATTTTCGTTTTTTTCCGGGCTGACGAACAGCGCCGAATACAAACAGTGGTGAAATAAAGGAATGATATATGAATAATCTCGGAAACAAATAGACTGTCGTTTAGAGTCGGACCAAACGGATCGATAACTGGAGTGTGGAAACTCAGCTACATCAAATTTGCTGGTTTGGTAGACATATAAAGACGGCGAAAAACGTGCTAATATTCCTATGGTTAGTCTGGTGAGCATAAATTATTATGGAATGGTCTAAGGGTCATTTTTGTGCAATATCAGGAATATGAACCGCAGTGCTGATCAAAACCAGTGTTATATAATAGAGGAAGTTGTGCATACGCAACAGATAAGCATTTGGCGATATACACGATAAAGCAATATGGAGAACGAAATTAGTAGATGGATTAATAAGCGGCAAAAGCGAGTTTGACTGAACTATCACTGAGTTCGTGTTGTCATTTTTGTCCATTTTGCTGACAGTTTAATGGAACTCAGGACAGAACCAGAGGACACGGTTAACTAATACAGCTGAAAGCTAATGAGATTAAGAGAGGCAGTCCGGGGATCACGTTTTGTGCAGCAGTTCCGGCCGATTCGGTATCGGTTTGCGAAATGGGATATGGAGGCTGGTGTGGACGACTTGATATCGGGACCGCAGTGGTGCTGAGAATAGAGCAAATACTTTGTCGTATTTGAGCACTAAAACTCTGTTGATACGGCTTAGGCGATAAATCCGGATATGGCACTGTAACCAAGTGTGCTTAGACGACGACGGTCCTTCCGATGACCACGTCAGCTGGAAATTTCGAAACGAGACTTCAGTGAGAACACGTAAGGGATCTGTCAACCTAAAACAGAGGAGAGAGGAGGGGCGGCCTGGGAGCCATACCGTCAATGGTATGCGATGAATTCAATCATTTCCACCGATGAGACAGATCCCAAGCTGCCCAGTATAATTTCATATTTATTGTTGTGGTGAAAGTTATTAAAGCGGCACAGTGGGGAGAGAACAATGATCTGATTATGATGGGTAGGTAGAATATCATTCAACTGGTGAGGTTCTGACTTGATTGAAAGATGAGCTTTACAGGTAAAGAGAGGACGCAAGTTTGGAGGACCAAGGCAAGTAGCTTATTTTTTTATATTTACAGTTGCCTTCTAGAAGATAAAGGATTGGTGCTGACCGTGGTGAAACAGGAAGTTATGAGGGAATAAGGGGCCTGAGTAAAGTCGACTTAAGGGAAAGTAGAAAAATCGTCAAAGTTTTGATAAACTCATTTGGAGCATCGATCAGATCGGTAGAATTAATGGAATTCATAGGATTAGGGCGGACTATCGGGGACAGGGCATCGTAGTTGATAAAGTGGCAAGGGGAAAGGTCAGAGGCAAAGGCATAAATATGGATATGAATGTCGTCATAATTGCTCAGAGGTGGGTCAAAAATGTGTAGTTGGGATAAGGAGAGGAGGACGGATAATGGAATCAGGTCATTCTTTAGGCGTAAGAAACAGAAATGACAGGACGGGTCGTAACAGCGCAATAGGGGAAGGGCTGTACCACCCGACTGTACTATTGTGCACATTCAAAGAAGTAAATAGATCTGGTGGGATATATAAAGCTAGAGGAGAAAAACTAGTATGGTAATGCCATTCTTGGCGGAACTTGGGAATATATCTGTGAAAACAATAAATTCAAGTAGGGCTTTGTTAGCTGATCATTACACAGATAAAAGGACAAGATGTGCGTCGAAAATGCTCCGAAAGCCAGTAGGATGCTGTGAAAATGATCTCGATGAGGCTCATAATTCCAAGCCAACCTCCTAAGCTCAATTTCGTGAGCCATGGGGAAAATTGCGGGGACCGTCTGGGAGATGCTTGACGGTGCTATTTAACCATTTTAAATGATGACGAGCTTCCAATAGCGCGTGTTTCAGGTGGAAGCATATTCCACATATTTGACTAGAAAGCAGTTGGCCCATATTTTTCCCGGGAAAATGAAGAGGGGACCTAGTGGCTACCACTTCGTAGTGACTATGCGATGTTGGTAGATTCTCTTAACAATGAGGAGGGGTCTCGCATTACTTATGTTTTATTAGAAAATGAAAAAAATGACATTTACTATTAGTCTGTGGAATCAGAGTGGTTCCAGGTTCAACAAGATGCATTTTTGCCTATAATTGAGTCGCGGAATGTTTTCCAGTAGTTTCTTAGTAAATCATTTTTGTACGCTTTCTGTCGCACCGGCGCTTATTAGAGTACAAAACAGCGCCATATTCCAGTACTGGTCTAATATGGGTCATATAAATGCGCTCTCGTAAATTATAATCTTTGTGTATCAGTCCAGCATGCTTGCGGGATCTGGCGACTTGTATGCCATTATGCTCTGAGAAGTTCAAAGCAGGGGCGCAGTGTCAC
The DNA here is from genome assembly GCA_008360955.1 of Fasciolopsis buskii. Classification (NCBI taxonomy): domain Eukaryota; kingdom Metazoa; phylum Platyhelminthes; class Trematoda; order Plagiorchiida; family Fasciolidae; genus Fasciolopsis; species Fasciolopsis buskii. The sequence goes on along the minus strand of LUCM01010741.1, from coordinate 66,596 downwards.
CCCAAGTCAAGAACATCTTATGGGGATTGGATGTTCTGCCAGACTGTTGGAGTTGGGTGCAACGAGACATCAAAAAGTGAGAATGCAACTATTCTCGGCTGAAAACTTTATTAACCAAGGTATTCCCCAAGACGTGAGTGACTGCAAACCAAGTGCTGTACTCTGGAGTGTACAATCTAAAGCACTGGGTCGAAAATGCAGAAAATTTTTAAATCGCCGGTAGGCGTAAGGGGTCCGATGTCGAATTATAAAGAACAATTCATTGACATCCATGAGAAACATGAGCGGGCCCAGGACATTGCCTTGAATCACCCCTCAAGTTACAGGCAGGAGTTAAGAAAAAAGTTTAAATATACTCACAGTCTGACTACGTGAGGTCAGGTAAGATGCTAGCAAGGAGTGAAAGGGATCAGTGATGCTGCAAAACTGGACTTTTGATAACAAACATGAATGGGGTATCCGACCAAAGTTCTTAGTCATGCGAAGAAGGTCCGCGACCAATGTTTTCCCATCATTAGCAGCCTTGATAGTAAGATTCACAAAATCAGCCATACAGATTGCGCATGACCGATTTTCCAGAAAGCCGTGCTAAAGGTGTTGTTGCTTCGTGTCATTGCTCTCGTTTCTGATCGGAATTCATGTTTCTGATTCGATCCACTTGTCACTTTTTGTGTCTACACATATGTTTTCTCAAAGGTAGTGAATCAATCACTAATTACCAATGAGGGACAACTATTGTTCAGGTATAGGTGTAAGGCCGTCAACAAAATCAGATAACATTCGTATAGGTTCGTTAAATGTACAATGCTGATTGAAGTGAAGTATGGATTAGAATATATCTTACGTGCTTCCATGAAATTTAAGTGCCAGCTACAGCTTACTAAATTCTTTCTAAAGCATTTGTAAAAAAGGCCATTGGGCTTTATGAAATGGCTCGTAAATGTATTTTTCGAACTATTCAGAATTGGGATCGGACAAGAGAGTGTATCACTCGCCGGTGCACGTTTTCAGGGAGAAGTGAATGCAGCTGGAAAATCAAAACATTGGACACAAACCGGTAGGACTGTTTGTGAACGGTTAAGTTTATAAATTAATGGACTGTCGTGAATACACTCTCAATTCATCTTTATCACGCGACAAAGCCCTGCGCATCTAATTCCTCATCACTGCGGTGCATCTACAAATTACCTCATCTATGGTAAGGACCAATAATTGTGAGCTTAAAACTGGCTCTTTGTGTAGGATGTGTTTAATAACACCAACTAAATTATGAAAGCCATAAGCTAAATTTGATCCAAACAAATAGTCCTTAAAATTAACGAATTACCCGTATGCTTCTGTGTAGTGCATCAAGTTCTGACGGTTTGCTCAGTACACAGATGTCGTTCGTCCTCAAGGTCAGTCGCGATTAGGGCGATTTGGCTTCTTACTACTTCCCATTCGACAGCATTCGATTTTCTCCTTTCAGCGGTTTGACCTAGACAGCGGCGAGCAGAGAAAATGAGGATTATCATAACTGTTACAATGCGCTCAGAGTGCTTGCACAGGATTCAAAGTCAAACAAAATACATTTATCATTCTTGGGTCGATCGGAGCAATTTCTCAAACCCAAAATGATGTAGCTTTGCTTCTGGTCCTCTTTGTTCCATTCTCACCTATTCACTTCCTCGGTGTGGTGACTGACGGTCGATATTCCCAGAATGGGCTAATTTTCTAGCTGCTGAAATCGGAAACACCAAATGGCTTAAGCATCTGGTCCAGGATTTTTGCTAATGTTCGGTTGAGTGGATTCTTTAAGACATCGGCTTTGTCACAGAAGTGCGCATGGAAACAAATGCCTTTCCAAGGTGAAATGGGAATTACCCGCTTGACGGCTTTTGAGAGGAAAGCATTTGCTTCTCTGGACCACTACCTAAGTAAAATGTGCTCGAATGTTTTCATGGCTCATGCGCAATTTTGGACACAGGCGCAAATTGCAATCAGGGAGGCACCTCCAGGCTGAACTCCTAATTTATCATCATCAAAACCAGCTCTCGGAGTAATCAATAAGGATGGTCATTTGAACGACGGTAAACTGAAATGGATCTGTAGGAATAATGAACTGATATTCCTAATTCGTTCATGATCGTGGAAGGAAAGCTTATATGTCTATGAAGTTGAAGGAACGTTCCGGTGACGTTAATGTTATCACTGCAATGGAAGCTTAATACACGTCTGGGAGCCATTTTGTGTAAAGATCTGATCTGTCCTGTTTTCAAGACGACCTTTACCAGTCAACTGCATTTGAAGCTCTGATCCTGCACATCCATTCACCAGTGAACAAAACTACTCCGGCAATTCTCCATAATGATAGCACGTATGGCATTTCGAAGTTTGTCATGCCAAGAAACGTCCCATGGCTATCACGATCAGTAAATGTAATTGGGGTCCAACGGCAATTCCATCGATTACTTCTTGATGTACCAATCTTTGCGGAAAAATTCGCCGGCCCATTCCAGACAGACAATCTGAACATATGGGAGGAAGTAGTTCAGTTTAGTTTATACAACCAATAGTCTTACATCATCGTCCTCTGTTTTTCCTTGCTATCCCACAGCATCAAGTGGTCAGAGAGAAAGAAAAACGTGGGACAATCAAAGGTGGATTGTAAAATAATACGTAGAAGAAATGCAGTCATAAATGGGAAGATTTTGGGTGCAAGAACATCACTGACTGCGACATTGAGCTACACCACCTACTGCCTTTATCCACCCCTTGGTGGGGACCTCATGGACTCCATCCTGGTAGTCTAAATGCGTCTACAAGACCCAGTCCACAGGTTAAAGGAAGCGAGTCAGTTTAGCACAATTTTTTGATTATTTTCTAATGATGGGAGGAATTTTTCTGACAAGGATTGTATCAAGAAGGATTAAATAAACTACACAGTTTTGGTCTGAATATATTTGTATTTTTTCATCTTATATCCCATAAAACTACGATTAATGTTCTCTTTGTTTTCTCTGTTACAACACACAAGGTCATACATGTCCACCGGTCCCGAGACTAACGTTGAATTAGGGTGGAATATTAACAGAAATTGAATCATGGTTTTGCTATCTTCTGGGACCGAGCTAAATACTTCATAAATTCTATTAATGCTAGACTGAGGTGAACTAAGTCCACGGAAAAATGAGTCAACCTCTAAATGAAACAACATTCTCCCATCTTTAGTTATTTTTCTCGTCTGGATAATTGGATTTTCAAATTTCCTGTTAACCTAAGGCGTAATTTTTCATCAACTATCAAGTCAAGTTGGTGAAAATAAATAAAATACGGTAGGCGGTCTTCCGGTAGCCGCAAATACTTCATGAAAGATTTCAAAAAACAATATATTCGTAATCTGATCCTATTTCTTAACGTGAATCTGTAGTCTTCATTACCGGTGGTTGCTTTTGGAGTGTTTGGGATCTTACTGACAAAAGGCTAATAAACCTGTTTCCAGTCAATGTAGATACTGAAAGATGAACCGTGTCCTATAATCTGAAACTGACAATTCGGATAATGTTTTCTTTGGCTCTCTAAACAGCTGACTTGGTTTTCCATCTAGACTTTCAACACTAGAATCGTGCTCCATTCCGCTCGGTTTGGACAATATGAGAATTACAACGGGACTATCAAGAAGGATGCAAAACCTGCACAGATGAATAGTCAAGTGATGCAAAATGGACACCAAGTAATCTTTCATGCAGATTAGCGAAGTGAGAAATGGCATGGGGACCATGGCCACCTGCCCGTGGGTATGGCGTCAGAAGCACGCTGTTTCACTGTGCACCACGAGAATCGTAACCGAGACTGATCGATCGATCTTGCACAAATATCCACGGACAGACAGCCGGACGAGTTCACCGAAGCTTGGGCGTTGCTGTGCCCTTTGTACGTTTGTGAATCGCACATCGGCCATTTGTTTGCTTTACTTTCATGTTCATGTGATGTTGGTGTATGAATCACTGGTGGGGTGACTGTATTCAAGTGCCTAGGCGAACGAACGTCATTCCCATCCCCCGGAATTCCCAATCAGGATTCGGAACCACTAAACTGAAAATATAAATCACCGATAACAGTCAACCTCGACGTTCCAGCAACCAAGGTGGATTATTAAGAATCCTAAAAAAGCACTTCCGTTGATAAAATTAATTCGCTGTTCTCTTTTATGATAGGGGCAATTTGCTCTTGGGTGCACTACCAATGACGATTTGCTTCTAAGCCGTGGGGGGTGCGACATCTTCGGATGGGAAGTTGCCCCACAGCCATCATTCATTCGCGGTCGGTTGCTGATCAATGTATGTCAGACCACAGTATAAGACCCTAACAATTTACGTGATAAATGTCACAATGAAGAAGATCCTCCGTAAACTGCATCAGAAATCAACAACTCTCGAGGGCTGATTAAAAGAACACCAAGGAACTTCACAGTTTGTTTCCAGAATTATTCCATAGCATCTCAATTTGTATATATTGCAGAATGACAGTCACTAGGTTTTTCGAATGTTTACAGTTCGCTGTTGCCTTCAAGGAGGAAATAGATGCAATTTGTTCTGCTGGTTTTGGGACGACCGTCACCTGTGTGCTGCTACCGCCTCCAGGCGATTCATTTCTCCCCAGTATTTATGCGTGCAGATTATACGAAATGATCTGTTGCCATCAGCGATTTGGGTAATTGTTAAGTCGAGTTTAACAGTGATGGATTGCGACCTTTGTAGTGACTCGTGGTCAGTTCAATCTAACTTGGTATCTGATTTTTGGTCCAGACTCTTGGTCACTGTTACATCGCTGTCTCTGCATTGCTTTTATAAGTTTGATTCTGTGCCCATAGTCTAATTCGTAGTTTACAGTGAAGTCAGAGAGCTGTGGGAGGCACGTTTACATGAATGATTTGCATAACGGGGAGTTTTACGTAGAACAGAACTAGTGGTAAAAACGTTCGGTGAAAAGTTTAGACTAGTCAGGCAATCCGTGACTTACTCTTCATCCTTGCACAACAGTCGCTGACTGACCCCAAATTTCTTAACTGTTGCGTATGCAAAGCATACTACTTGGAACAAAAACCCGTACTTTGGGACCGTGTCCTCTTTCTGAAGGTAGGCTTTGCCTAAACAACGAAAAATTGCGATAAATCACTGAGTAATTTTGGAATGGGCTTATCTTTCATGCACGCTTCTAACGATTTAAAGAAAATTGTAATGACAACCTAACAAATGAGGTTGCGCTTTTGAGAATTATGGATAGGAGAGTACACGGCAAACATACCCGGCGAGCGATGATAACCGCGAGCCGGTCGTGTGCATCTGGGGGGTTTTTTTTCCTCCAATCGGCATGCGGAACTTACCACATATAACGTTACAACAGATGAGGTTTATGAAGCCGCCGTCCTTTGATTTTGGTTTAAGAAGACCACGGAGGAAGTAACGACATAACCTGAAGGATAACGTGAACGACGGTAAGGTTTGCCGTAAGATGCTGAATGCAAACAGCTGTTTGATTGGCGTAAAAGCAAACGTCCAAAACTTTCAGGGGATTGAGTCCATAGAGTAATGTTTTGGACAAAAGAGACCACTGGCAGCAAGATTCAGTGCACCATTTAAAGCACCAGTCCCTCATAATATCCCTAGGCGGTTAGCTAAAAGAAAACGGCGTCATTGGATTATCCTTATTATGGTGGGTATTAGTGACCGGAGATAATTTGTTTTCAATAGATAAATCACCTATGTTCTCATCGCTCAGTTCACTATTAAGAAACCATTGATGTACTGTACTGCTGTTTCATCCTTGTTAGGATGAAATCAGTAGTGCATATCAATCGCACCCGAACTGGGACGTCAATCCGGGACGAACGATTCTGGGTCGAACGCCCTAGCCATTACGCTACCGGTCATTCTCTGAAGGGTTTTTGAACTCCACCACCTGATGTTGTTGCGCTTATCCGTTAGTGATTTGCACGGCCACGGACCGCTAGCGCGTAGCGATCGAACCTACTGATAGATGACTTTTCTGCAGGTAGCCCAAGTAAGACGAAGTTTCTGGAAATGATCTGCAGAAATAGGCTATTTATTATCACACATTTCTATGAGCTTCAACGAAAACATTGATGGGAACTTCTCTAATAACTTCACAACTTCAGTTCAAGCCAGTCAGCGGGCGTCGAGCTAAATTTATTGTTGAAAAAATGAAGTTGACTATGTTCAGCTCACTATCGACTTATCAGCCTCATCAGATTTTTTGACATTTGATAAAATCTCCAGGTCACTTAAACGGATGTGTGGGAAGTTGAAAATAGTTTCCCGCTTTTCTTCTAAGGTTATTCAGTAGTTTAATGTACCGAAAGCTCAAGTAAGTTTTAAAATCTCACCGACAGATTTATTATAATCATTTCATAAATCAGAACGTAACCAAATGCACTGAATTATCGAGTTCCGTATGTGGGGACCTTATAGATATGAGGTGAACTGAAATATGTATACACAAATAAAGATTAGGCAAATCGGTGTTGAACCAGTTTGACTTTGTCATGTGGAGGCATCGGTATAAGTTGCTCGAAACGATGTGTGCGGATTGACAATCATGGCCTGTATGAAGCAGGTGGTTGCAATCCATTTGGTTGTTTGATGCTTAGACAAGACATAATTTGATTTGGCTCCTAAAATATAAGAAAAGAAGCGACACAAACTAGAACCATTTGGTTCACGCTAGGACTGATGGAGGAATACCTAGTACGTGGTAGGTAAAAACTAGCCAGTATTTTCCAGATTACCATTACCATTTTGCTCTTGAGAACTGTTCAATAACAGGTGTAGAGAATCAAAGCAAAAGTGGGTTCAAGGCACATGGTGCCAAAATAACAGCCTTCAAATACATGATCTGCTACTCTCTTGGTAGTTATATTACTTACCTTTAAGGATAATTCCATAAACAGGGTTTACCGACATAATCCAAATAATTAAGAAAGATCAGAGGAAACGAATTCCGGTATGTCGCATCTCAGTAACAAGATTTTTTCTCCTCTATCGTGCATTGTTTCTGGGTTGCTAACGTTAGTTCACTTAATTTCAATTCGTGAGGAGTAGCCTATTCATACGCACCAGTTACAAAAAGTAATGATAAATCATTAACAACGAGGAAATGCATAAAAACCAGAAATGGACTTTCGATGAGTAGTTGTGAATTCAAAAAACAAACATATTGAAATAAAAAAATGAGAGCTAATTACAAAGGGAGGATTTCGACATTTTGGCGGGTAGCATCGTTTAGACAAGAGACGCTGAACAAGCCGGAAATTACAGGTTGTTCATGACGCAGCTCAAATCAAAAATCAAACGAATAAGTGTGCAAATGCCTGCAAAGGTCGTCTAGACAAAGACAAGAAGTTTCCCATGAATCAGATGAACTCAATTGGCACGTCTCCAGCTCAGTCGCTTTTCGTGAACTGGACATAAATGTGTCGTTCTGCATTTCCTTTGACAGACTCGAATAAATAACGACTGAATTTTATATCTTGTTTTGGTCCTCTTCAGACAGATTTAGGGACTGAAAAATCACAGCTCATTGACTAACTGAGTTGCAGGGTCAGTTTCCTTGTGTCTGTCAGCAAGGTGAAATTGTCCCTGATAAAGGACAGATCCCTAGGCATTGTCGAGCGTCTGCGTGAAATCAAGTCGGATACTTCTTAGGATCGAATAAAGAAATTCTCATCTATTCGGCAGCAGAATCGGCATGAATTCGGATCGCAGTATCAAGTAAACATTTCTGTGTAATTCACATATCTAAGCGTTATTGGTTTTTCTTGGATGTCGTACTGCCTTTTAGCCGGCGAAGATGGCAAACGTGAAGCAGTAATGTTTTCTTATCGCTTTTCAAACATTTACTGCAGTTTCCCTCTCTGTCACAGTTTCTTTGATCCGCATAGTTTCTCATTCGCGCACGACAGTTCTCTGCTTTGGCATCGGTCCTCATCAAAAGTCCATGTGCTCACCACTGTATACCGTATTCCCGCCAAAAATACATTCGATTTCAAATCAAATTTAGCATTTCTCTGAATGGTTGATTTATGCTTTGTAGTGTATCAGATCTGGAGGTAATCAGTGAAGCATACATTTACTCGACATAGTTCAGCATTGATATGGGCAAAACTGAAGTTGATTATACCATAATCCACAAAGAAAGCAGTGCAAAGGGAGTACTCACAGGTGAGTTAGTTTGATTAAATTAGTATTAATCCGGACTTCATTGTTCACATTAATAAATTACATTGGACTCAATGGGCGCAGGCGCTCCAGCTTATCGCATTCGCACCTACCTGAAAGCAACCCCACGAAACTGAGCTCAGGTGCTCGTGTTAGTGCATTTTCAGATATTGATCTCACACCAGATGACTAGCAAGTTTTGGGAGAAATTTCGTCCATCGGTTTCCATCAGACCAGTGCACTGTGATTTATCGGTCGAAATGTCACCAGCCGCACACACAGATTTTGGCGTTGGATGAACAATCTATGCTACTGTTTGTTACACGTGGTGTACTACATGCCCGATATGCTGGTTTTCAACCCAGTGGGAAAAGGACGTTGTCAGAATCAGGTGTTCTTGTTTAAAGATTGAGAGTGCAGCATACTGATGCAGGCTCGGTTGATAGGACCTTCAACAGTAGAAGACACTTTGCCTTGTCCACTATCAAACATTGCAACCTATGCATCCATCCGCGCTGCAATTTCGTCAGATCCTAGGGACAGTCGAACATGTCAGGACTTGATTAAAGGTTCACGTTCACGAGCCTGGTCTTAAATGGCACACCAACCAATTCGGCCACATCTTTGGTCGTGCCGATCACACTAGATTGTCATAATGAGCACCAAAATGGACAGTGAATCGCAGATTATGAACAATGTTACAGAAATACCATTATGGTGTCTAAAGAGGATCACCTAATCAATTTCGGTCCAAACTAGTTTCGATTAGGGATTTCTTGCGCCAGTTCTATCCAGTCCGGCATAATATTAATACCACAGTGAGGTACGGTCCAAATTCAAACATTAGTCTATTTTTTACGACATGCTTGAAGCTTGAATGCAATAGGAGGGACATGTCTCACAGCCACCAGGGCCCATTACCAGGGGAGACCTGGAACCATTACCCTGAAACTTCGATTAGCATAGAATCATAAGTTCACACTAGGTCGGGTATGGTAACCAGCCGGGTGACTCGCAGATCTGGGGTTCCAGTGTCTAACCCTTTCGATGACAGATGCTTAAACCACTTGATCAACTTCGGTCATTGTACTAGGTAGTAGTGGGACATGATGAGCCTCAATCATCCATGAAGTACTGGCAGTAGCTATATTTAACTCAAGCCAACGACGCCCCATATAACTTTTTATTAACTTACTTGAGATAAGTGGTGTCCAATCTGCTCTGGTTTTCTTGCACGCAGTTTTTCATCTCGATATCAGGAGGGCTGGAATTTCGTGTAAACAAGGCAACTTTAAACATCGATGAACTCCAAATCGTTTATTGCTGTTGACTTGAGCACTCAGAGCAGAATTTGCAATAAAACCAATGATGGATACAACACGCGAAGGGTTAAAATGTTCTCCAGGCTTCTGAAAGCCAACAATAAAACCCACAAAGTGTGGCGGAAAATGACGGAGAAATTGCGATGAAACGAGCTGGAGCGAGGGGGTAGTTTTAGATTTAAAATCGAAAACTCTTTGTAATTTGGCAGTCGAAAATCCTCAGTACGGACATGGTTTAAACCCCGTTGACCAATACATATGCCATCATTTGACCGAATAGCTGACAACCGTCACTACGCGCTGAACGTGGTAACTACTAAGCTCATAGAAGAAGACTTTGATGAAGTCGAAATCAAAGTCAGAAGACAGAAATATGGAGTCCGGTTTCAAATTGCTGAGGCCTAGTTGATGGCGCTGGCCGTTGACAAGGTAAATCACAATAATTGACGCGTCAGAAATTATGAAAGATCCTCGTCTGAACCGTATTGTAATCAGTCACTTATGTCAAACAAGGGTGAAGGCTGGAGGGATTATTTTGCGTCCTACTTTCTGAAATCCGCTTGTCATCCTGAAGTTGGTTAGCTGGCATTCAAGTGACTAGTAGGACCTTGTTTGAAGACTGCGAATGAAAAGCAGCCAAACAAATATCATAGTCACATTTTACAGCAATCATGTCTACAGTAGACCATCCGATGCTCAACTGAGTAACGTTTAGTCCATAAAACGGTTGCCACAGTAGAGTCCAACGAACGAACATTCCCGACATCCGCCAGCATCACACAGATCGAAAGATCGTAACACTGCGTCCATGGATTATGGACTACCGATAGGAGTTTGAAATTTGGCCTAGTAATCACCGTAAATCGATGCTCAGCAAACTCGGAAAGGGTTAGAAAATTGCGCACAAAGGTGTGCTGAAGGAGACCAAAGTCGCAACGAAATTGCACCATGCAATGGTGTGACGGCTTGCGTACCTCCATGACCCAACCAGTTTTACAGGATGGCTCATCTCAAGCCGAAGATCAAGTCATACCTCGAAGGTCAACGGGTAANAGGCCTGACGATGTAGTCTCCTGGTCCTCCCAGCCGGGGTTGATGTGAGTTAGCGGTTCAGTCGGAAAAATGAGTAAAAGAATAATTGATCGAAGTCGATGGGCTTCCATTCACCCACACCCCACTGCCTTGCGATCAGGTTCTTGTCAGAACCAAAGGCCTTAACTGCGAACCCTAATCGTTCTCCTGTTTAGCGGCTGGATACCTTAGCAGTACTCGTGAATTACACGTATAAAAATAATACCATACTGCATTGGTCGTCGCACAAGATAATCAGGACCGCGTTGCTCATTGCATCGAACGGGGTGGGGAGTGATAAGTCTGCTACTGCTCAGAGTTCCCTCTCTTTTATTCAACCTGTTTCTTGTCTCCAACCCGATCTCTTTACCCCTCTGCCTACCCATAATGTCCCCACTGATAACACGCCCGACAGTCGCAATGGTTCACTGTGAAATAGTGTAGTAAGTGGTTTTCAATCTACTAGCTCATATTTTCTCAAGCCCCGTCAGCTTCTGAATCTCGGCTGCTTCAATGTGCGCACTGCCATGCAGGATGGCCAACAAGCGTATTTAGCTCTGACTGGTGTCTGCTGCGGCAGTATGACGCGAATTCAGGATTCGCAAATAATAGTTCAACTGTATGGTGTAAGGAGTTTACCGTAAATCGATGCGCCATGTATTGGTTTCAATTGAGAAAGACTACCCACGGTAGTCGAAAAGTTAGCGCATTACATCTACCAACAACGCTGTGTTATGAACATTATATCATTAACAGGTAATTCAACTACCTGCACTATTTCGTGTTTTCCACCGGAGTAGTCAAGTGCTGTTACGGGGCTAGACGACGATGGTCTCTCACCTGATACTGGATGGAGAAGAACCAACGGTTATAGACCATTTCGCTCACCTTGGTAGCTGTATGTCAAACGATGGTAGCACGGTAGTGGAGATGAGCACGCGTATATCGAGGGGTCGAGCGACTTACGCTGGACTGAAGCACTTGTGGCGTCGGCGTGATATATCCTTGAAGGTAAAGGCCCTGTGTACTGTGCCGCTGTACGCTCAGTTTTGTTATATGGTTGCGAGACATGGAGTATGCGTGTGGGAGATGCTCGTCGCTTGGAGGTATTTGATCATCGATGTCTGCGTATTATGGCCAGGATTGGATGGAGTGACCGGGTGAGTAATGTTTAGGTTAGGTATCTAGTGTTAGCATTAGGTGCCGGTTCTGAAAATACTTTATCACAGCGTATGAAGCTCAATAGATTATGTTGGTTGGGTCACATTTTGCGTATAGCGAACACTCGTCTACCAAACCGTGCCCTATTTTGCTTTCCTCCCACGGAGTGGAAAAAATCATGTGGCGGTCAAAAGATGACGTGACAATATGAAATGAGAAAATGCACAGGGAACTTAGGTAAATTCTTCGTGGTTGTGATCCGAAATTGGTGCGTTTCCCAGTTGAGCCGATCAACACAACGCTGAAGCACAGGACCTTAACACCTGACCTGACAACAGTACGATAACAGCGACACCATCGGTGCCCTACCACAGTGACAGAAACTTCCCTCTGCATCGGTGCGCCTCGCACAAAGAGAAGGAGACGTAGCCACTAGATGCACAAAGCACAAACCGTGCGGCCTAGAAGGGCACTAACACACGACGAGCCTGGAAGTCACAGTCAGACTGTCTTGTTCCCTCAGGCCCCATAGTCCCACAACACAACGGTACGAACTGGATGCCTCTTTTGAGAGTACAGTCGCACAAATAGCGCAAAATTCGAACGGCTAGCCCGACTCACGCGTGAGAGAGAAAATCAACGCAGAACAGCCGCGTGTTTATTGATGACCCACTAATGCAAACCAGAATTCAAGTAAACCGGTCGTTTATATAGTTTTATGGAATGGTCTGGTTCGATCGGGGAAACAACGGATCACAGAGTGAGGTTTTGTGAATCGTTTTGCGCCCATGAAGGAATTTTCAATTTTCAAAACAAAGTCAGTTTCAAGATACCCCGACAAATATAGGTACCTGTGGAAGGATAATAACAATTAAAATCTGCAACCCCAAAGTCGCTGGATTAGTCACTGTCTGTACCAGACAGACCCGTCACATAGCTGGCTGGAAACACTGAAGGATACGGCAGCGAACCGTGAACAGTGGTCATCGTGTTGTCATTTCGCATCGGAATAGTTGAACAAGTGTATTTGTACAGTTAGACTATGTTCCATGTGTTGGCTACTACGCCATTCTTATCGTCTCCTTGTTCCCCTTGGATATTCACTCTTCTTATAGAAAGATGTGACTCTGGGGAATAGGCAGTGGTCATTGAGGCTTGCCTTGCTGTCTAACGCTGAACGATGATAGTGAGTTCAGTTTAACAGTCAGGTATGCCATTTTCTAACTGCCTGGCAGATGGTAATCGAGTAATGCAAGTCGCCATTGGTGTTAGCTTTCTTTAGTAGTCCCAATTATAATCTGAATTCGCCTCACTATTTTACAGGTTATCGCCGCCGGTATAATTAAGCAGTGCCGTATTCATACATTCATTCGAATCCACAGAAATCACCAGCACGAAGTAACTTTTATCTTTTTCTGCTTATTTTATTTAATGCCTATATTTTTTTTACCAAGGTAACAACAGCATACACCCTTCTTCAGGACGGATGTCGCGGATATCACATTGCTATCAAATGGGGAATTTAATCGGCGCTAGGAGGATTCTAACCATGACTTTCATGTAAGAAAGCCAGCAGCTTATCCGCTTGACCATCACGCTAATGTAATCAAATACACGACGAGTGGTAGTATTTATGCTTGTCACAAGAGGCATTTGCGTGTAAAAACAAAATTTGTGTATTCCGAATAACGGATTATCTGGTAGTCAACGAAATTGTTTGTATCCAATTGACATGTATCCTTTCACTGACTCGTTTCTGCAGCCAAAAGGCTGTGTTGCGTACGCACATTGATTTACTCCAATAGCTTTGAATGCCGCTCAAACAAGCTCTAGAAAAAGGGACAGCTTCAGGCAAGAGGACCGATGGATATCGCTACGACGATGTTCGAAAAATGAGACACCATTCATCGCCAATTTCTCCGCCAGAGCGGCTGTGCTACCTGTTCGCATCAAACCACTAGTTAACCAAAATGACGTTGGCTTGGCTCAGTGTGAATGATGAAACTTAGCTACTTGACTGGATCGTAGTCCACAGTCGATTGCTTGTGATGAAAGTAAGAAGTTCGTGCAACTTAGGTAGTCACTACCCCGATCGACCTTATTCCGTTAATTCCGGCTTATGCGCATTTCGATTACGATTCAAATGCAAATAAAAATTGCTTATCAAACATTATACGGCTGGTTACAAAAGACAAACGGGGCTAATATATTAACTTGAATAGAAAGTGGGGATCTTGTGGTAGCTCACCTGTCCTCGAAAGAGGTGCTTTTGAGAGGCCCTTTTGCCTTCGATTCCTGCCGTTCACAAAATTCGGAATCTTTGCCTGCATTCAGTCTTTGTGTGTTAATAAGTCAGGAGCCACTGGCTTATATTGTTAGCGACTTGATTGCAATGGATATATAAAGAGGATGCACTAAAATAGAGACATAGAACTGATGTGGAGAATGTGCGGCAATTGTGACTGTCATGGTACCTGGCCCTCGATAAATTGCGCGTTGACATCAAGACTCTCAGTTTCCTTCCCTTCGGCTGCGAGAACTGAGCCACTTGCTTTGAGAATGAATAAAAGCATTGCAAAATCAGGCATCGATGTTACGACAAAAATTAACAAAATGAGTAGTTTAGAAGACAGGCTTACAGCGATTCCTATCCATTTGACGAAGTCAGCTATCCTCTGATGATTCAAATGCCTACCCACATAGACAAACTATATATACATGTAACAAGGATGAGTTGGAGACTCTTAATAGCTGAACACAACTGAGATGTAACGGTTTACTCGGAGTGCTCACCGTAGTTTACGTATATGCCAAGAATGTCGATCATTTTAGGATGTCCAAATTAGTTACAGCACCCGAATGCAGATGATGGCCTACGTGACCTTTACTAAATGACCATCACAAAATAACTTTTTGTAGACTCCTTATAAGTCCCAAAGATTCAATCCCATACTTACCTAATTTCTAAATTAAGCCGTCTTTCCGTTTAAACGATTTCTTCTAAGAAATTCCAGCAGTGAAACGTCACGAGCTAAGTGATAGCACGAACAGCCGTATTACAAAAATGTCAACCATTCATAAAATACGGATCGATAACGGCAAAGGGGCTGGAAACAAAATGATTTTCATCTCCATTTTAGAAAAAGTCCATTTTCATGAAGACCCTCATGTTGCACGGATGCTATTTACGTAATGATTAGTTTTGCTGGAGATTAGTCCACTCATCTCTTAGTAAGTGGCTTCAGCTTCGTAATGCAAATTTCGTTTAACAGGGTTATGATGATTACGCATTTGCAAACGGTCTGGTACCACTGACACTGCTACTGTTAGTCCCGGGTTCGCGTGTCGGTTCGGGCGTGGTGCGTATGCACTGCTGCTGATTTCTAACAAGGATGAAACAGCTGTACAGCGCTTTCATGGTTTCTTAATGGTCAGCTGAGCGATGATATCACATGGTGAATTATTTCATGAAAACATTCAATCTCGTTCTACTAGCATGTAATATAAATATTATTACTATGTTTGTAACCAATACTCATACCACTATTGAAAAAATAAAACTAAAAATACTACTAGCACTAGTAATAGCATTATTCCCAATACTGGTAATAGCAATAATAATGATCATAGCTTATTACTACCATTACAAACAATATTACTGCAAATAATAAAAATAATAGTAATGATAATAATACTAATAACAATAGTAGTAGCGTTATCATTGAAAACTCCCCTAAAACTTTGACACTGATACTACTGGTAGTACTACCACAAGAGCTACTACGATTATTGTTATGAATAATGCCATTACAACAAGTAATAATATCAATATTAAAATAATAACAGTACCTTGATCAAAACTATTAATTTTGATAGCATTATTAATACATCTACTAATAGATTAATAATACCATTAATTTGACACTTAAAACAATAACACCAACATTATTACCACTACTGATATTAATAATAATATGACTACTAACACTGGCGCTGCTATCATTGATACTATTGGCGTTCTCACTGATAGTGCTACTACAAAATTTTGTACTACTACTACTATGGTTACAAATACTACTAACACCGATATAACTAATACTGCTACCACTATTATAAATAATTATTATAATACTGCCACTCCTGAAACTACAGTTAACACTACTGCGAATACTGGTAATGTTACTACAAATACCAACACTGTTACTACCAATAATACTAACACCACTATTATTACGAGCATAAACACTACTATTTTTACCAATACTGGCACTATCACCAATAATACTACCAATAATAATAATAGTATTATTACTAACACTGTAAATAATAATATGAATGATAGTACTACTGCTGCTTCAAATAACAACACTGCTGCTGCTAATATCACTATTATTAATTCTATATGTAATCCTGCTATTATTACTAATAGTAATATTAAAATTTTTACTGCTACTACTAACAATACCATTGATACCATGCACATTGTTATCAATAATTCAACTAATAACACTGACTACCACTACTGACACTAACATCTTCATGAAGACAATATGAACATCAATAAAAATGACACCAAGAAAATGGGTCGGATTACTTCTACTAATGCAGCTACTAATATTACTGCAATTACCAATAAGATCAGCACAAATAAAACTAATTCTTCTACTATTATCAATATTAAAAATAACAAAAATATATTTTTAGGACTAGTAATACCAACATTAGCACTACCAATGCTACTGCTGCTATAACAACTAACAATAGCAATTGTGACTACGTAAATATAGTTCACAATAATGCTACCAATAATACTATCAACACTACTACCAAATGTTGCTACTGATAATACTGCTGCTAAAAATGCTACAACTAATAACATTATTAACAACAAAAGTAATGCTAATGTTACTGCCACTAACTACAATAAAATTTCTAAAAATAATACTTCTAATACTAGTAAGTCCAACAATGTGAATAATAATTTTGTCAATGCGAATACTACAACTGCCCTTGCTGTTACTACATCCACTACTACTACTACCACTACTACTACTACTACTACTACTACTACTACTACTACTACCACTATTACAATTATTGCCAGCACTACGAACAGTTCCACTACTATTACGGGTGATAGCAATAGTAAAACTGTTACCAATAATATCGCTTTCATCACTAACACTATCGCTACCGATGACATTAGTGATACTAACAACACTACTGCCAGTAACAGCATAAATATTAAGAATGATATAGATACTAATGCTACCATTACAACAACTACTACTACCACTCCTAATGCCACTGCTGGCATGACTGTTTTTGCTACTAATTCAGATAGTGATAATGAAAAAATGACGATTATAGGGTTGTTTGCAACAATACCAGCAAATATATAACTGCTATATCTGCTGTTAGTAATTATGCAAATGACAATAATAATATTCATAATACCACTTCGACTAATGCCAATAACACCACCATTATTTGTAGCAATTTAAGTAACATTAATAATACTAATTTTTCAAAACGCAACTACAACTTACACTACTCCTATTATTACTCCTAATAATGCATGTAGAACATTTACCACCACAACTGATACTACTGCTACAACCACTAATGCTACTACTGATATGAAACTATTAAAAAACCAATGCTAATACCGCAATTACTAGCAAAACTAATGCTGCTGCAAGAAGTACTAGAAGTACTACTGCTAAGAATGATAATACCACAGCTATTACCAGCACAACTGCTAATGAAATTTGTGCAAATATTAATACTGTTGCTTCTACTACTGTCACTACTGCCACCAATGCAATGGCTAATATCATCACCGACAATAATAATACTACTAATAATAACAATGAAATTACAACAAATGATATTCCATCTAACTTTAATGTATGAATAATACTAATACTACTAATATTTCTACTGCTGCCACTAATAATAATAGTATTTTTACAACTGAAGCTGCCCCTACTACTGCCACCAATATAAATGGTACTACTGCTATAACAAATACTATTATTCATACTACTACTAACAATAATCACAATAATGTTTATAACATTTTGCTGATAATACTACTACTGATATTACTGCTGTCAATTCAACCACCCATGAAACTATCATAGAAACACTAACAGTGCTACCATGTATGCCAATGCATCTAGTACTACTGCTGCTTCTGCTATTTCTAATCCTAATGCTGCTGCTACCGCTGTCAATAAAAATAATTATAATCATATTGCTGTTAAAAGCGATACATTTAATTATAATTCAAATACCGTTAATACCTCCGCTACTTGCATTGTAACTTATAACGCTGCTACTAGTCTTATCACTACTCTCAAGAATAACAATAATAATAATGGAAATAATAACTAGAATACTGTGACTGCTACTTCTACTAATGCTGCTAGGAATAGCACCGATAATTCTGTTACTACTGCAACTAATAATATTACCACTAAAGCCAATGCTATCATCACTAGTAATAATACTAATTCTACTAAAAATAATACAACTACCTCGGCTAACACCAACGCTACTAATACGTCTGCTACTACTGTCGATACTACTAACACTATTGCAACTACTGCTAACGTAACAATAACAACAGCAACCACTACTACTTATTCGGCTAATAATACTTCTAATTCTGCCTATGCTACTGCTAGTAATACTGCTATTAATAATAATACCGTCAATGCTGAAATGCTGCTACTAAGGACGTAACCACTACGAGTAAAACTACCACTAATAACACCAATACTACTAATACGGACATATGTAATAATAAAAATGGCAGCAAGCATAATAATTCTGCTGCTACTAATGCAAATACTAGTACTGATTATAATAAGATTACTGCAACTACAAATTCTGTTTATCTTTGTATAAACAATACTACGGTTGTTAGTAACAGCTCATAAATAATACTACCACCACCGATAACGATTAAAATAGCAATTAAAATGCTACAACTAAAACTACTGGAACTAATGCTAAGAAAAATAATAATAATAATTCACCCAATCCTAGCACCACAACTACCACTGCCAATGGTACCAGCAATGCTATTACTACCACTACCTATAATACTACTAGTACTTCTAATACCTCTACAAATAATATTGTTATTAATTATTCCAACAGCGACACTGCTACTGCTAGTACTACTACCAACAATAATACTACGACTGCAAATGTCGTTAATACCAATAATACCACTATTTATAGTAAGAGAACTTACAATAAATTTTATAATAATCTTACTGTTAATACTGATGCTACCACTAAAATTACAACTAATTCTCCCAATATTCCTGCCGCAACTACCACTATAATACCACTAGTACTGATACTACACCACTAACTGTATTGCCAATACTACTTTCACTAGTTCTACTAATACTAATACTACAACCTTTTATACCACTAATAATAATACCAGTGTTATTCATCCTGCTACTAACAGTGATGCGGCTGCTACCACTACTACTACGGCGAACAATAATGATACTGCTACCAATGCTATTACTAATAACAACAATAAATGTTACATTATTGCTACTACTAATATAACTTCTACAATTACCACCACCTACTGGTACAACAGAAAACTCCGGAGCTGCAAATGCTATTAATTCAGATAGTACTAATATTACCAATAATGTTACTGCTCATACTGCAACCAATACTAATGATACCACTGATAATAAATGTACTACTTTTTTACTAATGCCAATATTACATCACCATCACTACTAATACATCCACTGCTTATAATACTGTTACTACCACTGCTGCTATTAATACTATTCATAATAATAATTAACTACCAATATTAGTAATAGCATTATTACAAATATCAATACAGGTTTTGCCAATACTGCTATTATTGTTTTCAAGATTTCTGCTAATAATAACACTTCTGATATGACTACTGCAACGAACACTAATGCATCTACAAACGCCACTGCGGCTACTACCAATACTAATATCATTACCATTATGACTATTAGCACCAATGGTGCTAATACTATTAGCAGCAATACTAATATTATCACTCCTTCTGCCACTAATATTACCACTAATACTACCACCAATAATTACATTATTATTATGTTGCTACCGCCAGTGTTAGTAACAATACTACAAATAAAACTACCATTACTACAGGCACTTTTACTAATAATAATATAAAGAAAATTTATAACAATATATTGCCAATTTTAAAACTGTTATAACCAGCACTAATATTGTCCCTTATTCAAACTAGCAATAGAAAAAACAGTCCTAGTGGCAATAATACAATTATTATCACTACTAGCACCAACACTAGTAGAGACAATATTTCTAATAATGCCCTTATGGACACTGTTAGTACTAGTATTAGGAGGAATACTAATAAAAGTGTTAGAAGAAAACGCTACGTCTGGTATTGCCAGTAATAATGCTAATATTACTACTACTAAATTGCTAATACTGCTAATAAACACTGCCACTGATACTAATGCGAATACTACTGCGAATGCTACTATTAATACTTCTACTTCCACCGACACTACAGTAAATGCTGCTAGTGCAAATAAAACTGCTACGAATTCTGCGACTATTATTAGTTCTACTACTACTAATAATGTCGTCATTTTTATCGTCATTAGTAAAAATACCACCAACACTAATTTTGACACTACTAATAATTAGAGTGCAATCCTGCTTGTTATTACTGCTAATAATACTGGTAAAACATACTACTGAAATGATAATAATAATAATAAGAATAATATTAACAATTACTAATACCGCAACTACTACTATTACTGATAGCAATGTTAATATACTCCGAATAACACTATTGCTGTTAATGCTAATGAATTATTACTATTATTAGTAACAATTTTAATATTCTTCGTAATGATAAAATTAATACCATTTATACCATTCGCACTACCGCCACCACTAACACTGCTAAAATATCATTGACAGTAGTAATGCCATTGTTACTGCTAATTCAAATACTACATTTGCCGCTATTACTACTAATAACAATGATAATAGTATTAAGAGAAATTATGCAAATGACGTTAGTACCAGGACTACGACTAGAATTACTGCTACTACTTCTCCAAATAATAATAATAATACTGCTACTAATAATATTGCTGCCACTGCTTTTAGCTCTACCATGTCAAGCACTAATAATGTTACTACTAATAATCCTGCGATGGGAAGTACCACAACTGCTGCTGTTACTACTACTACTAATTTTATGACTACTGCTTTTGCTACTGCTGCTGCTTGTTTACTGCTACAAACGAAAAATACTGACACCGATAACACGACTGCTACTACTACTGCAACAAACACTACCATTACTACTGCTACTTCTCCAAAGAGTCCTACTACAAATAACATCAATATTGCTAATGCAGTCAATAATAATAACACTATTCCTAACACCACCATCGCTATTGTTAATACTACTATTACAAATGCCAGTATTACTGCTGTCAATACTAATACCAATACTATAATATTGCTACTACCACTGATACAGCATAATACTTTACACTACCCTACTAATTGCACTAGCACAAGAACTATTACTAATGCTCGATAAAATATTACTACTGCCACTTCTACTGGTAACGCTACTAACACTATTGATACTAAGACTATAAATAAAGCTGAAACCAATGCTAATAATAAATCTACTATTTCTAAATAACGTTAATAATACCAACTGATAAAATAACAATAATAGCATGGAAAATCACTGCTTTTAAAGTGACTACTGCAAGGAATACTATTACCATAAAAAACAATAATTATATTAGTTACAACAGAAGCACTAGTAATTAATACTATTAATTATGATACTCCCGTTACTAACACTACAATTGGTAATCATTCTAATATTTTGCTAATAAAACTGTTACTAAAAACACTATTACCATTATGAATACTGCCATCACTACCACTAATAATAATAGTAAGAACAAAACTACTTCAAAGTCACCGATGTTACTGATAATAATAATAATACTCATGGCACCAGCACTAATGGTATTACCAATACGACCAATACTATTAGTACTACTAATACTAACACTAATACATCTACTAGTAATACTAATAACATTAGCTAGAACGGTAATAACAATAAAGGTAATAATCCAAAATAAAAATACTACGGGTACCACCGTCACAACTACTGATAGTACCACTGCTCCTGTTACAAAATTACCAATACTGCTAGTGCTACTACTGGTGGATCTGATATTAATAATAGTGATAATAATATTATTGCTACTGATACTACTAATACTTATAATACTGACATGGTACTTTTACTCCTACGAATATTGCTGCCAATATTATTACTGCTACAGCTAGAAATATTCCTAATGTTGCTAGTGCTAGCTAGTACTGATACTGCAATTAATAATGCAACTAATTATGTTAAAATTACTCAAAGTGCCAGTGCCAGCAAAGCAACTAGTAATACAGAAATTAGTAATAGCAATACTTCGGCTATTAATACTAGTAGTTGCAATAATACTAAAATTGCCAACAATACCAGTGCTACAACTGGTATTACAACTAATGCTGCTACAACAAATACTACTTCCCTCAGTACTTTGACTATTATTACCAATAAGTTTACGAGTGAAGTTACCACCGCTGCTGCTGCTACTGCTACCGCTGAGAATAATGCCACTAAAACATCTACTAATACAACCAATACAGCCGCTGCTACTGCCAATTAAATAGTAATAATTTTTATAACTATAGTGGGGAAATTATTATTTTAATAATATAAGTGACATTAGTGACACCAACAACTCTGCCAGAACTATTAACTTTAATACCACGACTGCTACTACTAATGATAGTGATAATAAAATCAATGAGAATAATGATTAAAAATGGCCAGTTATACTACTGCCAATACTGCCGGTAATACTTCCAATATATATATATATATCATTGCCGATAATATTAGTATCAACAAAACCAGCACTTCTAATAATACTACCACTGCTAATAATACCACTACTAATGATGATACAACTTCTAACATTACTAAAACCACATACTATATACCGCCACTACTCCTACTACTAATATTAATAAAAGAAGGATGCGGCGAAAACTACTACTATTAGGAATACAAGGACCACTACACCAACAAATACTACTATTAATATAACATTGCTATCAATAAAAGTATTATTGCAATTTATAGTAATATCACTATTGCCATTACCACTACTGATATCGATACTTACACTAGAACTACTATCACAGGTATCACTACTATAATCATGGTTCTTGCTAATAATACTAACAATAATAGAAATATCAAATTTAGTATTACTATTCATAGTATAAACAATTCTACTAGTAAATATGCAGTTCCTACTACCATACTGCAACCACTAATTTTAATTCCAGTACTAGTGATAACTATACGACCGCAAATATAACTAATACCGATAATACTATTGATATTTCTCGTAAAAAATCACCAATAATGCTGTTCCTGCAATACTCAGCCCACGAATAATTGTAGTTCCACCTACGCTAATAAAAATACTATCAACACTTCTAGCACTGTTAATACAACCACTACCACGACCGTGCTATTGCTACTGCTGATAATAAGCATGTTGATACCATTGCTATTATTATTAATAATAGCAATATTAGCAAGAATATCCACAATACTTGAACATAGAAACAAATTTAGCGATATTACTATCACAAATACCAACACTACCACTACTAATACTGCTACTGCAACTAATACTGTTAATAATAGTGCTGCGAATATTACGCCTGATGCTGCTAGCATTACTACTGTTAATACATCTGCTATTACTCTATTAATAATGTCACTGCTAATTACACTCCAATGTTGTCACTACTAATACTACTGCTACTTCTATTATTATTGCTACTGCTACCTTTAATATTACTAACACTACTATTATTAGTAACACTGATGTTACTAGTGCTGATTCTATGACTGGGACCACTACTAATACCAATGCTACCGCTATTAATTCTATCAGCATAACCACTAATATCAGTACGACTACTGCTAATACTTCTGATACTGCTACTGGTACTAGTGCTACTACAGTCAGTACAAGTAATACTGCCAGGATTATTGCTGCTATTAATTTCATTAATAATGACATCAATACTGCTACCACGATCAGTAATGATAACTAAAATACTAAAACTGCTACAACTAGTAAAGTTGACAATACCGCCGCTAACAATAATAATACTAATGAGACTACTGGTAATCCCACTACTGATTTTACCACAAATAATAATACTAATGATAACAGCTCCCTTATGAACACTACCATAACAAATACTGATACCATTATTTACATTACTACCCCTATAACCATAACTTCTATTACAATTACTGCTACTGCCATTGCTACTAATGACAACACGAATAATTCCTATAATTTTAATACTACTAAATCTACCACTGCTACTACTACTAATACTACTACTACTACTGCAGTTACTGCTACTAATACTGCCATCTAATACTACTACTAGCATTGGTACCACAAAGACCAATACGTCTAATAACACTCGTAAAGACAATAATACTACTGTCCACCACATCAAATACTGCCACTATTGCTACTACTACCACTACTGCTACTACTACTGCTACTACTACTACTGCTACTACAAACACTACCACTACCACCGCCACTGCCATTAATATTCCCACTGCTTATATTACCACTACTACCGCTAATATGAAAATTGCTCCTACTGTAATTATAACCGTGACCAATAGTATTATCACCACGGATATTACTGCTAATACCACTTCAAATGCTACAACCGCGACTTATACAACTGATGATACTGATGTCAACACGACCACTCAATCTAAACACCATCGATACAATAATGCCTCAGCTAACATCACTACTAATGATGCTATCAATAGTTGTGCCACTATAGGACTATTGCTGAAACAACAACATTTACTACTACTATAATGACTCTTGTTCTTACTACTATTAAAAATTCACCATTATAGCCACTTCGGCTAGTATTGTTACTACTATTACTTCTGCCATCAGCGATGAAGTTAATGGTGATAATAGTAATAGCAATATTAACAACAATAATATAGTAGTAATACCAAAAAACTGGTTGTAATACTAGTAATAATACCACTAGTACTCTTGCCAATACTGTTAATTATAGTGTTGTGATTACTGAATTAAATACTACTTATACTAATTCTAACCTTACCAAAACACTAATAATTCTTCAAGTTAACAGTAATAGTACTGATAAAAATAAAAATAACATTACTGATCCTTCCGCAAAACTCCTGCCTCACTAACACTATTAATAATACTCCTAACACACCCACTAGCAAATATAAAAAAGCGGATGATACTATAACTAATACTATTAGCTATACTACTGCTTCTACCACTGCTAATACTATCAATACCATTACCACTGTTCGTAATTTCGTTGATGAGACTACAACTAATACAAACGTTATTACTACCACTACTATTACGCAAACTGCTCCTCATATTACTACTTCCGACTAAACTACTAATAGCAGCGCTACTACTACTTCTGGAAATACTACCGCTACTGCAACTATCGAAACTAATGTAACTAATAATAATGCTAATTATAATAACACTGATACTAAAACAACTGTAAGCATTAATGATATCGATACCATGATTACCACCATTGTCTATAATTCTCCCAATATCAATGATAATAACACTGCTAGTAGAAAATACTATTGTCATTATTATTAAAATAAATTTGGCTACTGCATTTGGGAGTTTTTATAAGAAAAATTCTACAAGGTTCACGTCTAATAACAATAGCACTGAAAATAATACTACTATATCCGACAACACAATTGCTATTATTAATGCTACTACTACTGCCAAAATACTAAAATTACTACGAACAGCATTGCATTTACCATTCATATTGCCTTCGCCATCAATACTATTACAACTACTACAATCAGTATTACCATAATAACTAACTACTGTTACTGCTACTACTATTACTACTAATACTAACATTGATAATATAATTAATACCACGACGACGACGACGACCAGTACTACCATTACCACTGCGACAACAACTACTACTGTGACCATAACTGCTACTGCTGCTACTACTACTACTACTACTACTACTACTACTACTACTACTATATCAACTATCAATATCAACGCTACCACTACTACGACTAACACTAAAAACATTACCAACAATACTACCAATAATACTACTAATAGTTGTGGTGCTACTACTAACTATAATGCTGATATTACTAATCCTAATACTAATACGCCTACGATTACTACAACTACTAATACTACTACTGCTATTACCATTACTAACACCTCGGTTGCAGCTAGGACTATTACCATTTCCACTAATAATAATAATACTGATAGCAACACTATGAATAATAATACTACTACAACTAATAATAACACTGCAGGTACTATTATAGGTAATACTACTACTAATATTGTTGCTATAACAAATATCACTACTACTAATGCTACAACAAATCCCGGTACTACTACTACTGCTAATATTGCTTCTACTACCACTACTACTAATACTGCTATCACTACAACTACTAATGCTACTAATAATAGAACTGGCATCGCTACCAATACTAGTACGGATACCACGACTACTACCTCGAACACGGATACGAGTACGATTAAGTCTAAGACTAGGACAACGATTACCACTAATATATCGGTTGCGAGGAAGACCATGACCACGAATAAGATTACGACTAGGACTAGAAGTATGACGACAGCTGATATTACAAATACCACTACTACTACCACCACTACTACTACTACTACCATTACCCCTACTAATGCTGCTACTATTGCTACTGCTACCGCTATTACTAATACTACTGCTAACATTTCTACTAGGAGTGAGACAGTTGCTAGCCGTGCTACATCTGCAATTATCACTACTTTTATTATCCATGATATTACCACTACTGCTGCTAATAATACGCGCACAACCGCGACTATGACTAATGTTGGTAGTACTGCTAGAACAGCTGTTACTACTATTACTACCAGTAACACAATTAGTAATATCAGTACCACAACTAGTGATACTATCACTAATACCAATAATAGCAATCCCAACATCACTACGACCACGACTGCGAATGCTACTAAGTCTACGACCACTACTACTGCTTATACTACTGCCACCACTACTGATATTACCACTAATACTGCTACTATTACTGATACTAATAGTGCTTTCACTACAATCACTACTGCTACTCATACGTCTATTGTCACTGCTAGGAATACGACTGTGACTACAACAATGACTAATAATAATAACATTACCATCACTACTACCAATATCGCTACTAAGGGTCGTGTTGATGCAACATCTACCAATGCTAATATTATTGCCAATACAAACACTGCTGCGACTATTATTGCCATTAATAAAACTATTAGTTATGCGAACGCAACATCAAATACTGGTGCTACTACTACTAATCCCTCTATTACTCCTATTACTGCCGCTGCTAGTGTTGCAAATAACTTCATTAAGATTTCTGCTAATACTAGTACTGATACTACTACTACCACTGCTACTAATACTAATACTACTACCATTCATAAAAAAATAACAATAACGAAACCATCGCTAGTTTTACTGTCACTACCACAATTGCTACTAATACTAGTGATACAACTATTACTACTACTAATACTACTACTGCTGAAACTGCGATTTGGAATTCGCTTACATATACCGCTCCAAATACTGCTACTACTGCTGGTATTACTACTAATATCAACATTGCCGCTACTAATACGGCTATTAATATTGCTAATACTGCAAATAACAATATCATTACTACTAAGACTGCTGCTAATACTACCGGTTTGACTTCCACTATCACTAATAATACTGCTACCACTACAACCACCACTGCTGCTGCATCTATCAATACTACTGCGCCTACGTCTATGACTACGGCTGCCACTGCGAGTATCGCTACTACTAACATTAGTAATATTGTTGCCACTAATGATACTAGTACCAACTCCACTAATAGTGCTATTACTACTGCTGTTGCTACTAATAGTACTACTGCTGCTATTAATTCTACTAACACTATTACTGCTGCTACTGCTTCTAACCATAATACTGTCAATACTACTAATATTGTGGCTACGACTGCGACTACGACTCCGTCTACGACCACGGATACTCCTAGCACTACATTCGCCACTAAGACTGCGGATAGGACGTCGACCACTACCAGCACTGCGTCGGCTACTAGCACTACGACTGTGACTACTACAACTACCAGTACTTCCATCACTAGGGCTACCGTTAACGCGCTAATATTACTACTACTACTACTACTACTACTACTACCACAGCCACCACTACTACTAGCTCTACAACTTCAATTACTAGTAAAACTGCTACTAGGATTATTTAATACTATTACTAACATCAGCACTGGTCCTACTACTTTTACGTCTACGACTGCGACCAAGACAAAGTCTGCGACTATGACTACGATCACGATTTTAACTACGGCAACCATTATCCAGACTAAAACTACCACCAATATTACGATAATACCACTACCAATAATACCAGTAATAACAATGTCATTACTATTATTACGACTAGTAGCGCTACTAGTATTACCACAATTAACACTATCACTATTATTAATGCTGCTAATACTAGCGCTACTACTAATACCACTGCTACCATCACTACCGCTAATAGCCCTAAAATTACTACTAATGCTACCACTGCTACAACGCATACTACTATTCATACTGCTACTAGTATCACGAATAAGAATGTCACTACGACTACTACTAAGAGAACGACTACAACTCCGTCTAGGATTACGTCCAAGATTACCACCCCACCTACGACGACGACTATGGAAACCACTACCACTATCACTAATACCACTGCTAACACTACTACTGATAGTACTACCGTAAACATTATTACTAATACTGATATTAATACTACTACTATTATGATCCTTCTGCTACTAATAAAACCACCATGAACACTACTAGTACTGCTACTGGCAGCACTACTTATACTACTACTGCTTTTACTACCACTTCTACTATTACTACTGTTGCTACTACTACCACCACTACTTGTTGTACCGGTAATATCAATTATAGTACTGCTAATGCTAGAACTTTTAGCATTCCGAATGTTGCTAGTACTGTTCCCAATACTACTACTACTATTATAAGCACTTAATACCAGTACTAATATTAACACCAGTAGTAGTACTACTCAGCAGACTACTTTTGCAATTTGACCAATAGTACGACTGCTGATGCTACTGCTACCATGGCAGCTGTCACTACGACTACGATTACGACGAAGACTACTACTACGACTTCCGATGCGACCACGAAGTTAACTAGGTCTACGAATAAGTCTACGACTAGGACGACCAGTAAGACTACGAGTACGATTAATATTACCGATTCTACTACTACTATTACTAATAGGACTAGGACAACTAATAAGTCTACGAATAAATCCATGACCAAAAATAAGAATACTATCGAGCATATACCTACGACCAACACTGATATTACTTCTAATCTTAATAATACTGCCACTACTACTGATATTTCTGCTACCGCTACTACTACTGTTATCAATGCTATTACTATTATTAATGCAACCAGTATCATTACTGTGATTACGAATACGACAGCGAATGCGAATAAGTCTAGCTCTATGAGACGAATACGACTATGACTACGGCAACGAATTCGACTAAGTAGACTGCTGGTACACTTAAAAATGCTACGGCTAATAATAATACTACTAAAAACAAATGCTACTAATACTGCTGGTACTAATGGTAGTACATATATTGCCTTGAATGTGAATCCTACTTTGATTTTACTACTAGTATTATTACTGCTACAACTACTATTGCTAAAAGAACTACTGCTACTACTGCCAGCACTGATGCTACTGCTAATATCAATACTACTATTAGTGCCGCTGCGAATTGTAATAATAACTATTTCTACTAGTTCCACTACTGCAAAAAGAAATACCACTTATACTGTTAATACTATGCTACTGCTGATATTCCTGCGCATACTACCATAAATAGTACTAGTATTAATACTAGTACTATTACCGTTATCACCACTATTACTAATGCTGCTACTGACACTAATATGAGTACGCCTTCCACTATTACTAACATTAATAGTAATGCCGATACTAATACAAATACTGCTACTACTACGAACAATATTATCACTATTAAAACTTCTACTTATATTGCCATCATTGTTACTAACACTACGACCACAGCTACTACTGCTAATGATACCACTAATATAGCTACTACTACTGCTTTTCACTTATTACTGCTACTTATACTACGACTACTACCACCCAAATTACTACTACCACTACTACTACTACTGGTACTTCTACTAACACAACTACTGGCACTACGACACCTAATACTACTGCCACCACGAGTAGTTGATGCTGCAACTAATAATACCGGCTCTATTACCAATTTAACTACTAATGCTACTATTACTGCTAAGAACACTATTGCCACTACTGCTAGTACTGCTACGACTAATGCTACACCACTAATACTACTACCAAAGATAATACTGCTATTGCTACTACCACTGCCAATACCACGACGATTGCGACCACGAGAAAGACTAAGTCTACGTTTGCGTCTTTGACTACCAACATGTATCTGACTACGAAGACCACTACGAGAAAGTCTACGACCACCACTACGACTGAGTCCACGATCACGAACATGACTATGATTACGAGTTCGGCTAGAACTACGAAAACGACTAGGATTACGGCCACGAGCACGAGAACGTCTGCCAACACAAATACTATTATTATTACTGTTACTACTATTAGTGCGGCTAAAACTATTACTAATTTTACTATGCTATTGCTACTAACACTCACACAGTGACTGTCATTACCATTACCGCTAATACTGTTACTGCAAATTAATTCCACTATTACTGTCACTACTAATACCACTAACATTGCTACTAATTCTACTACCATTACCAAGACTACTAGTATGACTACTTCTAGGTCTAGGAATACGACAAGGGCTTCGAATACGCTTAAAAATACTACTGGTGATTCTGCAACTGCGACCACTAATATTACTGCTACTACTAGTAATGGCACTCATAAGAGTAGTAGTAATGAAGATTCTACAGCTACAACTTATACTTCTACTACGGCTACCGCTACCTATAATCCTACTACGACCACTAACACTAATAATAATACTACTGCAACTACGACTATGACTCGGTCTACCGATTCTGCTACTGCTACTACCACTGCTACTCCGGTACTAACACCACCACTATTACTATGACTTCTACTGCTACTATACTAGGATTACTAGGACAAATACTAATGCTACCTATACCGCAAGTCCTATCGCTACTATTGCTACTATTAAGACTTACGATACTGCGACCACGCCTATGACTACGGCGTTTGTTATTGATCTTGCTGCGATTACTACTAATAATACCGACAATATTTACGCCAATGGCACTATTACTACTTGTATTAAGAATAAATACTACTACATCTGCTAACCATCACTAATACTACCACAAGTAAGACTGCAACTAAGAATACGACTGCCAAAACCGACTGTACTACAGCTACAAATACTATTACTTCTGCCACTAATAATGCCTCTAATATTACAATTAATAATAGTGCTGCAAATATTGTTACCCCTATTATTACTGGTGCTACTACCACCATAAATATTAATACTATTTTTACTGAGACAACGGGTATGAAGACGAGTGCTGTTACTATTACTACAATGGCTAATGGTACTACTTTTACTGCAGCGACTACGACGATGACTGCAAGAACCTCAACGACTGACTAAAACTACCACTACTGCCACTACTAATAATACTAATATTGCTACTACTTGAAACTATACTTATCGATATTACTAAGACAACCTTTGCTACCAGTAGTTCTTCTACTGCCAATAGTGCTACTGAGGCTTCTAATATTGCAACTACTAATATTACCGCTGAGACGATGACTACACCTGCAGCTAAGTCCACGACAATCCCTACGACGACGATTACCACTAGGACTACGGCTATGGTTAAGTCGGAGACTACGAGTACGAATGCGAGTAGGATTACTAATACCGAATATACTACTACTAGTAACAGTCATAGTAATACAGATACTACTAATATCTTTACTTCTACTAATACTACCACCAGTGTCACTATCGCTACTACTATTAATCCTAATACTAATGCCACAACAACAATAACATCTAATGATACTACTGTTAATTTTACCACAACTACTATTACTACTGTAACTAATACTACTTCTACTACATTATTGCTGTTACTACTACTAATAATAGAACTACCAATACTGTTAGTAAAATTACTACTACTTCCATGGCTACGACCAACCATACGTTTGCGACTTCCTGATATCCTTACTCCTGATACTACTGATAGCACCAGCACTGCTACTACTACTACTAATAGTAATAACACCGCTGGTGTTACCACTCCTACGACTTATACTAATACTAATATTAACATCATTATTTCTAATATTGCAGCTACTGCTATTACTGGTACTGCCACTAATACTGATACCACTTATCCTATTATTGGTACTATTACCACTACTAATAATACTGCAGCCACCACTACTGCTCCTGCTACTTCTAGCACCACGACTAAAACTGCTACTACTACTTTCGCTAATTCTCAATACTAAACTATTGTTAATGGTATCATTGAGACTGCTAGTAATAATAACGGTTTCTAATTCTATTGCTAAATTTAGGAATATGATTGCTATCACTACTATTGCTAATAGCACTACTGCTACTACTACCAATTTTAGTGCCTAAAATGCTACTAATGCTTCTACTTCTACAATTACGATCACGGCTAAGATGACGATTTCGACTACCACTACGCCTACTGTTATGACTGCCACGGTGACTCCGAGTACGGGAGCGACTTATACCGCTACTTAAGCTGCCATTACTAATAGTTCTCTCATTACTATTAATAACAATAATAATAACACTACC
This sequence comes from Fasciolopsis buskii, assembly GCA_008360955.1. Taxonomy (NCBI): domain Eukaryota; kingdom Metazoa; phylum Platyhelminthes; class Trematoda; order Plagiorchiida; family Fasciolidae; genus Fasciolopsis; species Fasciolopsis buskii. The sequence continues at coordinate 33,549 of LUCM01010741.1, read as the reverse complement.
ACTGCTGCTATCGGGATACTAAAACTACTGCATCTACGATTACCATTAATACTGAAACTGCTGCTACTGTTACCACTACCAATGCTAGTACCACTATTATTAATACCACTATTAGTACCACTGCTACCATTACAAATACTTTTGATACTTAATCTATCGTTAATACTATTACTGCCACTACTATCACTAATACGTCTAATATTAATAATATTATTACTAATACTGTCACTATCAGTACTACCATTACTGTTACGACAAATGCAACTTCTAACACCGCTGCTAATACTACTACCAAAACTACTAGTAATACTATTACGCCTACGACGACTGCGAATACTTTTGCGATTTGCACAGCTACTAGTACTGCTGGTTCTACTCTTTCTACTGCTATTAATACTTATAACACTATTAGTACTACTACTAAAACTACTACTACCCCTCCTATTGCTACTACCAATACCAGTTCTGCAATTACCATCACTACTACGAATACTCTTGCGACTTACATTGCTACTAATAATAATACTTCTGCTAACACTACCGCTACTATTGCTTAGACTATTTTTACTAATAGTACCACTGATGCGACTACGAAAACCGCTGCTACTGCTAGTGTGAGCACGTCCACCATGATGACAAAGATTACGGCTGTGACTGCGACCGCGTCTGCCAGTGCGTGCACGAGTTCAACTACTACTCCTATACCACAACTACTTTTACTAATACTACTATTACTGCCAATACTACTACCATTACGACTATGGTTGCTATTAATATTGCTAACAACTCTAACACTACTGGTACTAATACTAATGTTAGTATTACTACTACTAATACTACGACTACTCCTGCAACTACGACACCGATTACGACTGTGTGGTTGCCACTACGAAGGCGACTGTGAGTTCGAGTGAGAATTAAACTACTACTAGTATCAATATTATTCCTACTACAACTACTACTAATAATAATAATGTTACTTCTATTGTTACTACCAATACCACCAGTACTACTACTCCTACAACTACGACTGCTATTAATGATTCTGCCAATACTAATGCTACCAATAACGCTTCTACTATTACTATTTCCACTAAAAATAATAACAGAACTACTATCACTGCACATGGTACTACTGCGACCAATATTAATAGTATTACGATTACGAATACGACTAGGACAACCACTACGTATACAACTACAACCACGGATGCGACCGCGTCTACGACCACTAATACCCCTAATACTATTACTACTACTACTACTACTACTACTACTACTACTACTACCACTACTACTACCACTGGTGCTATCCAGTCACAAATTAAAACTGCCGGAGTAGTTTACTTAAATCATGTCACATAAGCCGCCTTTGCACTCCAATAATTGTACTCGTCCAAAAGGTCTTTGAGAAATCCAGGTGACTCCATCGGAAGCGATTCACGTACAAGACGGAGGCGGCGAATACAAAATTAACGCATTTATTTCATGTACAACAAATAGTTTACACCGAGATCCGGAAGTGAACTGAACCGGTGAAGTAGTATCGCGGAGCCGGAAGCGGAGAGCTAGAGGAGTAACACGCATTCCAGCAAATCTATTCATATGCGACAAGCCTCTGTTTTCATACAGTAAGATGGCTAGGCCACGGAATTCGTATTGTTGGTCTCTTGTGCCTGTTTCTGTTCTTGTTGTAGTTTTTTACTCTGAACTCGTTGAACGATACGTTCCAGTACGCGTCGAGCCTCACAGTCGGGGAAATTGGACATGTCATAGTACTGAGGAGCTATTCGAACCAGCCTAAGAAAAAAAGTTGAAAGGAAACACTGGTATGTTGTGTTGTACCGTGAAAAACTGGTGAACCAATCGAAAAACGATCGACTCAGTGATACAACTCTCGTTGGCATAATCGGAGCCAACTGATCCGTAAAAAATAGACTTCGCAATCAGCCATCACAAATAACAGTCCTGTTAGTAAAAACAATAAAAATGGTATACATTATAATGGTACAGTATTATACCGAGAACAGCGGCAACTGTAACAATCCCAGAAAACAGCTCAACGCCAGTGACCAAATTTGAATATTGGAAAAATCTGATCGTAAAGACCAAATCAAATAAATAATCAAAAATCTCGAAAACTGCACAAGACCGTAGGTATCAGTGGTCGTGAAAATAGCTGCTGCCCGCATCTCAGGTTGTTGATTGCCATGAATTTTGCCGTTAAAGTCAAAAACTTTTCAACATCAGTAGAATTACGCTGGGAGTTGTTGATGTTACCTCAGCTGGTGGTGAGAAGTTCGCAATCTAACAGATAAGGAACTCGTGAAAATTCGTGGTATCAATTTCATGATCATGAACAGCGAAGTTCAGACAACGTCGTGTCCGCATTGTTTTTTGAGATGAGGTAAATCGTGAGGGGAAGGGAATCGGTACTCCTTCAGAACATTCGGTTCTGCATTATAAGAACTGCGCGCTATTCGGTTTGATCACTGCCCAAAAGACACACTGGGCTCGGAGTGCAAAGATTATACAAAGTAAACGGACAAGAGAATGGTTATCAAAATGCTTGCGATCCGTCATTAAACCAGTGAAGTGACTTTATGCTGGGATGTGTACTTGTCGAAAACAGAGCTGTCGATGGAGGCAATAATGGGCAGACATCCCGGCTACCGCAGGTGACCTTGCCCAAGGCAATTCTTTAATATTACCAATGCTGATATGCATTGTTAATCAGCGCAAAACACAGCGCATGCTGTTTTGTAAGGCGTCCGGGCCTAGTATTGTAGATTTAAGATACCTCGCGACTAAATGAATCAGATGAACAAGTCAATATCGATTCCCCCCAGTAAATTGTTTATCGATGAAAAAACCTGGCTACGAGTAGAGGAAAACTATCTCCAACCATTACTACGCATGGAAAACGATGACTGATGTGATTTCTTGGGGAAACCATTCCGCCAGGGAGTCGAAAATCTCTAAAAAATAAGTCATCAACAAAACTCCAATCATCATGTCTTCAACCCACAGGCCATTGCCTTGTTGACATATAGTTATCCATAGACCTGACAAACTGAAACCTACAATGTAGGGGTAATTCCAAAATTTTGATTTCCATTAGCAATACTGAGTGACTAGTTCTGCTAGTGCTGCACTAGTGACGTATGGGCTAAATGTGCATCTTATCAATAACTTAAAGCGGACTTTTGCTTGAGCGAGTGCTGCTTTGAACCAGAAAGTGCTAAGCCTAGAGAATACACCTACTTGGCTTCGATCCATGTTACGTTGTTTGACTGTTATCTATTTCCGATTGCACCGTGTACCAAATCCACGGGAAGGGCGCTGCTATATTGTCATCCATGGCATAACTGGCATGCGAGCTGAGCCGGTTTATTGGAAACTAGTGGTCCGGTAATTGTTTATCAAACATTGGCGGTGAGTTTAACTCGTGCACAGTGCGGTCGGTGATAGTGTCGCCTGAACTGTAGATTGCAGCTTCCTCGTTGTCACGCATCTTTCTAACATACAGAAGACTGTAAACTGCTAAAGCTTAGCATGCTCTGGATGAATAACTAACCAATCCTGCTCACAAGCACGGCATAAGGGCTTGGGATTCCCTATGTCAAACCGGCCTATTACTGACCTTAAATGGTCGATCAACAACCTGTTGTAAACCTCAAAACCATCACTACTGTTACTGTACCGTGAAGGGTGGTAGGTTGTGATCAAAATATATAGATACAATTCACAATGAACTGTGTATAGTGTGCAGCTGACGTTCCTATGGTTGACTAAATACCCTTAAAACTACAACTTCCAAGCAAAACACTGGGACCGCAAGGTCCAACCTTCACCCGTGGAGCACAAACTTCAGGTTTCGGTCCCATCAGAGATCTTCAGCAGTACATATCCTCCATCGCACTCCGGGTTTGAACCAAGGCTCCCCAAGTGAAAGCCGTGTGTGGTACAACCGCAAAACCATCTCTAATCGAGCCAGGTCAGAAGTACCGTGTGACTATTCTTTAGATGTCAAACTTAATGACAGACAATAGTGTCCGACATGATAGTACAAACCGTAAATGTTCCAATGACACGAATTGAATTCCCTCAACAGGATGTAAAAATGTTTCAACAGGCCTAATATCCAGTAGACATTCGTAACAACATAGATCCCCTACACCAACCGGGAGGCGATGAAGGACGTGCAAGAATGACCATCACGATTATCACCGCTCAGCGTTAAACAGCAAGGCAAGCCTCATTGAACGCTGCCTGATCCCCAAGTTTCTATAAAATGAGTGAATATCCAAGAAAAACAGGGAATAAACCTACGTAGGCGGGATAAAATAAGAGTGCCGCAGAAGCCAACACACGGAACACAGTCTAATTGTACAGATGCACTTGTTCAATCATTCTGATGATATAGAAAATGATAACACGATCGCCACTAATTGCGATTCACTGACATTCCCTCCTGTGTCTCCAGCCAGTTTACCTGACGGGTTGTTCGAACCCCAACCAAGATGTGAGACACCTATTTTACCTGAGTTCGCAGTACATTTTCTCACTCCACGTTGCTACGTCATCTGCCGACCTCCACAAGGCTTCTTCTATACCTTGAGAGGAACCCAAAATAAGGCACGGAATGAAAATGTTAGTTGACCGCAAACCCTCACGCGACCGTAACTAGGCCAGTATAATCCTCGAAACAGGTTCACAAACTTCGTTGGCACACCCTTCCACTGGAGAGCACTGAACAGCACTGTCCGATCCACTGACTCGAACGCGCCTTTCAAGTCCAGAACGATTGTGATCATAGGGCAGCGGTGTGTGTGGCGCGCTCCGACGAAGGGGCGAAGCGTGAATATCTGGACCATGCAACCTCGACCTGGACGAAATCTGGTCCGCTGTTCGCGGATGTTACTTTTGCAAACCGGTATCAAACGGTGCAACATTATTGAAACTAATACCTTACCCATTATCGGAATTAAACTAATTCGAAGGTGATCGCTACACTCACTTCATGTGCCCTTCTTGAAGATGGATACGATCAGTGATCCGCCTCACGAGAACAGAATGCCCTCCCCGTCCCAAATATCATGAAACAAGGAGGTAAGTGCTTTCATCAGGGCTTCTGCGCCCATTTTAAAAAGAACTGGGGAAAGTAAGTCAGGACTTCCCACGCTTCCCCCTTCAGAAGTCGAATATTCGACTCTATTTCCACTTCTGTTGGGTTGTCAAGAAACACCCCCGAGGATTCGCAGCTGCGGACGTCGGACTAACTACATTAGCGTGTGGCCAGCTAAACTGACCCTTGAAGTGCTCAGCCCAATGGTCCAATCTTTGTTGTCTACCATGGATGAGCTTCCCATTCCTATCCCGCACGAATTCACTAACCGAAGTTCACCGTCCACCGGTGTCGCGTATAAGCCTAAACAGTCTTTGACTGTTACCTGAAGTAGCTGGTAATTCCATCTCTCGGCTACCTTAACCCACCATTTTTGGCGGTCACTCTTAAGGATATCGTCACTTGACGCTTCAACTGTCGACGCATCTTATTCAACTTCTTGCAGTTAGGCAGCTGGTGTTTTTGTTCCATTAGACTCAGCGACCCTTGCGAGATCCAGTGTCCTTTGTGAATGCTAGATATAGAACCACAGACGAAACCCGCTGCCAAATGCATCGTCTGCCTGACTTGATCCTACTGCTCTTCTAAAATGCTGCTCGTCGAGGTTCTCAGTTCATCGGATAGTTTCTGTTCACAGCTTTTGCGAACAACCGAAACAGATGGACGTTCAACGACCAATCGGATTTGTGGCCTGCATCGATGGCAGTTTAGCTGCAGCAAAAATCACATTAGAACTAACGCATGGTCCGATTCAATGTACGTGGTACAGTACGATCTACAACTCTGGACTGAACCGCGCCGACAGTGGCTTACTGCATTATGGTCAATCTGGCTCAAATTATCTGCCGAGTTCTAGCGCAATATCAGTGTGCGACGGGAACCGTATCAGAAATTCGTGCTAGATAGGGATAAATGACTGTCAGCACGAAATTGGAGAACTTTTTCTGTTATCTGTTCGCTGAGCAGAAAAGGCAGAGCATCCACCTAAACAGCCCTCCGATGCACTCAGTTTCTAAACTTGTGCATTAAAATCACCTGCCACCACACCAGATCAAGAGTGAGGAGTTCGTCATAAAACTGGTCTTTTTGCATGTCCGCGCTGCAGTCTGTTGGGGCATATATCGAGGTGTGTTTAACACTACTATCCTTACGGACGCCGACTGATCCCTGCATTCTCAAGATACACAAACGACTACTCACCGGGATCCACTCTAAGAGGGTTGCTTCAACCTTCTCAATGAAGACTATTCTCACACCGCGTTCACCCACAGCTTGAGTTGCTTCGACTCCTGAGGTTCGCAGGAAATATCTTGACGAGACATTTGACGCAGTTATTTGAATTATTCAGTTCCAACTCTGAATTCGTGTTTTGCTGACGCAGCGGACATCGGTCGAAAGCAAATCCACTGTCAGAGCCAAATACGCTTGTTGGCCATCCTGCATGACAGTGCGCACATTGAAGCAGCCGAGATTCAGAAGCTGACGGGGCTTGAGAAAATATGAGCTAGTAGATTGAAAACCACTTACTACACTATTTCACAGTGAACCATTGCGACTGTCGGGCGTGTTATCAGTGGGGACATTATGAGTAGGCAGAGGGGTAAAGAGATCGGGTTGGAGACAAGAAACAGGTTGAATAAAAGAGAGGGAACTCTGAGCAGTAGCAGACTTATCACTCCCCACCCCGTTCGATGCAATGAGCAACGCGGTCCTGATTATCTTGTGCGACGACCAATGCAGTATGGAATTATTTTTATACGTGTAATTCACGAGTACTGCTAAGGTATCCAGCCGCTAAACAGGAGAACGATTAGGGTTCGCAGTTAAGGCCTTTGGTTCTGACAAGAACCTGATCGCAAGGCAGTGGGGTGTGGGTGAATGGAAGCCCATCGACTTCGATCAATTATTCTTTTACTCATTTTTCCGACTGAACCGCTAACTCACATCAACCCCGGCTGGGAGGACCAGGAGACTACATCGTCAGGCCTTTTACCCGTTGACCTTCGAGGTATGACTTGATCTTCGGCTTGAGATGAGCCATCCTGTAAAACTGGTTGGGTCATGGAGGCACGCAAGCCGCTATTGAGAAGGGTATACCTGGTCGACGACAGTTTTTAGTGTAACCATCGAGATGACAAGGATCGACACTTTCCGATAAACTGAAATAAAGATTAAAAAATCAAGATTTCTCATAGGTCACACCGTTGAGCCCGAAGGCTGATAAGACATGAGTAGGTGTTGGGCGAATGTATAAGATTGACCCAATAGCATTAGGTATAGTTTAGTCAAGAGATTGCCTTTACGATAAAACAGACTTACCAATCAGGTTTGACTTCGGTCACTGTACGGATGTAATTTTTGGATGTCAGTACAAATTCATTATAGAGTACCCATTCTGGTTTGTGGTCGAGTACGGTGGACGGATGCAACTGGACGACTTGATTATCCTTCACCGTCAAATAGTGGCCTGTTCGCTCCAAATGGGCGGCCTTAGACGCCGAAGAAAAAAATGAGAAAACGAAAATATCCTAAAATTACTTTTATAGCTGTTGAAATTTTACGACAGAGGTTCTTTTCTCTAGTCTTGACGCATATCCTAACCCATATTTCATTGTTAAGCGCCCCGAACGTCAGCAAATATGGAGTATGGATTAATCGTGCACTGAAACAGGAAACAATTATCATGCGCATTAGCAGAAAACACTGGGCGCCTTTATCTGGTAATCCGTCAATTTTGATGATGGATGTATGGCATGTGATCTGCAGAACCCTTACAAAATGAACATTTCTAGAAACAATTCTTAGAAAAAGTTGTCCCGCTTTTTTCGTCCAGTTTGTTTACTCTTATACGAATAAAATGAGAAAAATCCAAGAAATGGATCGAAGGAGAGGCAATGTAAATGGGGAGATTTCGCCATGGTCTTGGCGAAGAGATTCCCTTGATTCCAAGAAAATAGACAACATAAAAAACGATAGCGTCTCCGACCTGAGTTTACCAAAGATGTTATCATGAGTGAAATGGTTTTCGTCCAATTATCCCTAAATCAGGTGAAAACACTTGGGTTCAGGGTATGCTTCATACAACAATATAACACGGCCTGAATCTTGATCCCAACCAAAGTGTTTTTTGCCCCGACGTAATAATTCAATAAGCTACCTAACTAGTGGATGCTGACGAGAAGATTCTAGAACTTCGTGAAGTATGAGATAAAACAGTTTCATGTTCGGGTTGGTGGACGCCACAAATCAAAATGACTAAAAGATTACTTAAGAATAGTGGCGGGCCTGTCGGTTGTGATTGTTAAATGATACTGGATTTCTAGAAACTCAGGCACTACGTTGTTGTTAATTAGTCTCATTCTAATCTCCACAACGCACTCGCAATGCATCGTGGTTGAGATATACATATGGTGGCTAAACTTGGATATCGACATAATTTCCAGGCTATTTGATCGTCAGATGAATGCGAAGCTTACGGGTATTCACCGCGGATCACAGTTGTGCGCTTTCTGTGGACTCTTCAACGAAGACCACAATCATAACGTAACAAATCCAATACAAATTATTTATATATATATCGGCAGAAGACAGATAGATAGATAGATAGATAGATAGATAGATAGATAGATAGATAGATAGATAGATAGATAGATAGATAGATAGAGATAGATAGATAGATAGATAGATAGATAGATAACGTATGATGAATTCTATACAGATGCTTTTTTTGTTTGATGAGCCTCCAACGGGCATCTTATAAATCTGTAAGGGAAAGGACTTTCACGAGTCTATCTATCAAAACAAGAAAAAATGTCATAAGAAACCCAGTATTTCATGCTTCAGGGGCATTAGAAATCGGCAATGGGCAGGCGTAGCAGCAAGGGAAATGGAGAAATTGCATCAACCAAAAAAACCAGTCTTAACCGCACTTAGGGAATCCGCCTTGAAAATAAGTTGCAGTTTTAGTACGTAAAACCATTAATCCGTGGGCAAGTATTCCTAACCAGTCGATAAAGGTTGCGACTATTTCCGATAGCCGCAGTCTTTTCCATTTCCTGACCCTTCCCTGCCCACCACTGCTCCCCGTCAGTTGACGTCTCATTGGTCTACGCATCTCATTGCATGTGGCATTCAGGGAGACGGATCTGCGAGCATCTAATTGCAAATGAGGTTGAGGATATCCATCGTTTCTGAGGTTTATGTGGGGAGTCCTGTGTTGCCGCTGATTGCAGGACTCCTCTGATCTGTTCCAAATGTTCGCTCGGATCCTGAGCATTTTTTGAGACGGCAACCGCACTGAAAGTTCCCATTAGAACTGAAGTCGGCGATTATCGTATAGAATGAGTTTGCCGGACAAGTGGCTTTGCATTATAGTGACCAAAAACTAGGCACAAACAAAAGCGGGCTCGAGCCAAAGCATGGTCTGAGACCACAGACGTGGACTAGAATGATCGCTAACTCTTGATTGATCTACATCACCGATGTACATTGTTATTTCATTAATAAAAGGAAGTAAAAGATAAAAAAACCAAGGGCAATGTGATAAGTCTGATTCCAACGTTGTGAAAGGCGCCAGGTGAGCCGATCTCTTTTTGTGACGAAACCTGGCGCTCATCAAAAACTGTCTGCGGTCAGAACAAATTTGAATGAGACGATCTCCTTTATCTGTCCGATCAGTTTGGACAGAAAACCTGTCTCCGATGTCTCGTTCCGTCTTCCGCTAATTAACCAAATTAGGCGTTGAAATAACCAGCAAAAACCACATCCACTGGATGTACACGGTCGAAGTCGCTCGTGACCTCAGGGGAGCTACAATCAGTGGGTGCATACACAGATACGAACAACAAACAACGATGCTTCAATCGACTGCTATTGATACGAACTGAACCATCTAGCCGAACTGCACATAAATGGCTGTTGACTGGGGTCCAGTCTAACAGTGCGTGCTTCGCCTACATGCTCAGAGCGATCCGAACACCAGCTTGGCCACAAGTGTTCGAAACCGGATAATCGGGCACGAGAAGAGTGAAGCAAAAGAATGAGGTTGTATCTGAACCACGAAGAGCGATCACGGAAGTGGGATTTTGTTTGCGCGTTCTGAGATAGCCTGAAGGAATTCTCTCTGGGGTTGCTTGTTGCCCCATTTGAATGCGTGCGGACATTGAAGGCAGCTGAGTGAAGTGAATACTAAGATTAAAGGAATGCTTGCGAACTACGTCTTCCTCTTCCCCAAAGACCACCATCAGATAAATTCGCCGAGCCGCAGTTCTTCGTGGCAACTTGCGTGGTCTCTAAATCGGAATAATAAAAATTAGAAAGGCTTCCTGGAGAAAGGATACCGGGAACATTCAGGTTATCGATACCTCGCAGCTGTCCACACCGCCGAGTGGATTTTTCTTTGGGAACCCCAACTGGAGCCTTTGTCTCGAAAATCTCACCCAAAAGGTAGTGGGACGTTAACTCGGCATGGGAACTCGGAGCAGTCCCGCAGATGTGAAATTTACTGTCTGTGCTATTCATTGGAATCTTTTGAACGAATACTGCCATGGAGTCCAGCCACTACGAAGGAAAATGACTAGGGTTCTTAACCAAACATTTGGTCTTAAAAAGAACCTGTGCGCCAGGCAACGGAGAGTGGCTGAGTGGAAGCCCACATATACCTGGATCAATTACCCTTCCACTTGATTTTCCGACTGAGTTTCCAGCTCAAATCAACCCCAGGAGGCCATGTCGTCAGGCCTCTACACACTGACCTTTCAGGCACTTCTGCATCTTTGGCTTGGGTTAAGTCATTCAGTGTAGCTCCCTGGGTCATGCAGGGGCTCAACCCGTCACACCATGTCAAGGTGCAGTCTCGTTGAAAATGCTCACGAACTCCCGGGTACAAACTCCGAAATGAAAGTCTCAGCTCGCGAATTCAAAAATGCCTCTTCAACTGAGAGAAACGACCGAACGATATGACTGGACTGTCATAAAAGAACACTCAAATCACCTGCATGAAAAATCCGGATACCAGCGCTTTACGGATATTCAAATAGTAATCTCGCGAACTGAAATGCGTGCTCGACCGACGAAGCGAAAAACGATCCATTATGCGTGACAATTGAACTCGCACGTTGTCAGCGGATTTCAGCGAACGGAAGTTGATGAAGTTGTCATAGCACCACTGGGGATCCTCATGATCTAAAAGAGAGACAAGGGAAGCGACAACGTTAGACATCTTGGAGAGGAAACTAGCATTATCAACGAATACATATAGAAACCTTACTACATCGACATGCACAAAGCATCCAATCGTCAGCCTTGTGTTACCCTATGTCGTTTTTACAGCACAGCTGAAGATGCTTAGTTATGACCCATACGCAATGATTCACAATCAAAAAACAAATAACCTTCTGACCTTACCTTATTCCGGGATGTGCAATAACTATATGTATAATATTGTGTCCATGGTTCATATCTACCAGTAATTTGCGAATAGGAACGAAAAAATATTTCTAAGAAGGGAATGACCGGAAAATGAATTCATGAATTAATACTGGGTCGACGGAGGTAGCTACTCACACAACCTGTCCTCGATCCATGTCATGGGTGTATTTTGTGGATCCTAAATCTTTCAAACGGTCGGGAGAGGTACCCCAAGCTCCGAGTTAGTTACTTGCCCTGAATGGCTCTCAAACCACTCCTAAATAACTCAGCATATCATCAAACACCCTCTACTAAACCTTGCTTACTGCTTACTCTGGGAGAGGATGTTTCTACCAAAGTGCAAGGACGAGGGCTAGTGGCCGACGCTCTTCATCAGGCCGAATGATACTCAATCTGTGGGATATGACCCCTACTGGCGGAAACGAGGTGTAATGAACAATCAGAATGTCTAGCCTATCCGAGGGGCATGTGAACCGTGCAATCAGTCACCCCTTCCTAATGGGTTACGAGACCTTCAGATGGTCTTACTACCTTGTAAGTCAGACCGTTTCGTTACAGTCTTGATGCATGATATCATAATCAGCTCACTACTGTTTGAGCAACCGAGTAGCATGCAGGACAATGACTGACCGTGGATCCAGATGGTTGATATGAAGGTGAAGAGCGACAGAGTTGTCATATGTGCACTGAAATCAGTATAATGAACTCTTTTTACTCCTTTTCTCTCTGCGTTAATTTCCTTTAATGATTTGTGATAAACAAATAAATAACCATATATATATATATGCATATATATATACCATGAGTTACATCAAATACTTCAGTATCTTTTCCTTTGAAAAAGTCTGTTTCAGGTACGTTCGATGTACGTCCGAAACAAATCAACCAAATTAAATCCAGCCCCTTATCGACGGATCAAACAGGGATGCTGATACGGTCTTTCAACGCGTTCGAAAAACAACGAACGCAATGGCGTACAAACGCTGGTGGTCCTTGCTCATCGACCTGAGGTCGACAGTGGGGAACAAGAATAAAGCCTATCACACCAGAAAGATAGTTTTGATGCTATAATCCTGTAACTTAAAAATTCGAATCCCAGTAACGCAAATGCGTTTTATGTTAGAAGGGAATCTGTTGTTGTCGAACTCGTCTCACCTAATCGGTTGAGACTTCATGTGCGACTATGCCATTGCAAGATTCAACGTCGGAGCAGCCGGTTTTCTTTAACACTGTTTTTGGATTTCAGAGCAAGGGTATAAAGTCCCTCTGGGCGAAGAGGATTCCCAAACAGAAAGCTTGAAATTCAACCCACAGAGGATAACAGATGGTACCAAGTGCCCCTATTTGCACTGCAATTAGAAATGAAAGTCATGAAAATCTAAGATTTTCAAGAAAAAAACTGCATTGTTTTTTTCAGCATTCAATTAATTCGTTCTTGTCCCCTTGATGATGTTTAGGTAATAACCAGTATTCGGACAAGGTTAACTATTACCAAGACTAAACGGGATTAAACGAAACTGAAATCGCACAACTTTTAGAGGACGCAGGAGCTGCTCGAAAATCTGAACGCAGTGGGTCGACGAGCGATCAATAAAACGTGCTATGCATCATCGGAATTGACTACAGAATACTGACATTTATTCGGGTTCGACAGCCAAGATCACAAAGACTAAGTTGCAAGAGGGTTTTGTCGGTAAACAGAGGACCACCCGTTCGGTACCGATTGGTGGTGGCTGAATTTTCCATAAAAAGTGGAACCCATTAGTTACATGAACGCGAATCTGAGGACGTCGCCGGTAGACATATGCGAAGCAATTCAATCGAATGCAACTAATCCAAAATCAAACAAGGAATGTGTCATACAGAAACCTACTTTGCTTGAACGCGTGGTACACATTCAACATGGTCAGATGGTCACCATCGATATGAGCGAAGCGCATTTTCGCTTCATCGGCGCTTTTCCTTGAATCAGCTGGCCGGACAAAGCACTGAGGAACTGGAAATTGTACAACAGAACAAAAACAAACAAAACATGAACAGAACGGAGTATTTTCAAGTTAACCTGACCCCTGCCAACCAAGATGCACTGTCCTGAGCTGATACCACTGATTAAACTACCGGAATCTTGAGCTTCCCCCAGTGCAATGTTCGTTTTCCGCCTATCTTCTGGGTCTACAAAATAGCCATACATATTATCGAAGTGCCACGTTCGCAGCTATTAGACAGTCCTAATCTGATTTCATGCTCACTGAGAGCGGTAAACCGATAAAAAACGATTAATATCTTCGCTTGCATTAAAAAATGCAACTCACTGTTAGTGTGCTCGAACTACAGAGATTACTGGGCAAATTGGTGAAAACTAAGTCTTGTTCAGGCTGGGGACTTATGAAGGATACCAATCTTGTTAAAACTAGACTGTACTGATCGCAAATGACCAGCTGCGAAATCCATGGAAAGGAATCATTCGTGGTGACACTGCGCGAATAACGGTTAACATTTGGAATATTAGAACAAAATTGGCAACCAGTTAGGGAGAATAAATACCAATCTTAAATTGTGTAATGTTAATAAAATTTCGACCAGGAATGAACATGAACATCTGAAGGTCGGCGAAACGAATCAGTCAGTGTTGGTCTACACAAGAACGATTCACTTTACTGTGTTCATATGTTCTCTATCTCGACCACCCAAACGGAAACCGATGAACCACAAATGGATCTAAAAGACCACCCACTATATGAATCACGGCTGAAAAGAAGAAAATTAATCCATTACATTTTGTAAAACAGATAAAACAAAACAACATCATAGAAATAAATCGTCAAGGAAAACCCACCGGAGAGCATAGCTGTTATACTAAGAACCTCGTTTGAACAGTTAAAGTCACAAGAAGCGATAACCATTTTGGCCAACTGAGGATCCAATGGGAATTCAGCCATCATACTTCCAAGATCAGTAAGATTGCCATCGTCATCCAAAGCAGCTAAATAGTTTAGGAGTTCCAATGCGCGCATCAGCGTCTCGGGAGCTGCAGTTTCGTGAAACGAATAAGACAGACAGTAAGTGGACGGAATAAATATACTGAAACTGACCGAAAATGAACGAACTGATGATTGAGATGGAAAAAAGGAAAAATACGCCTGGACGGGGTTTATACACAGTAAATCGCCGAAATGAAATTCAAAAGGTTTCAGTGTGACAGTGTAATCCATAAGAAAGTGACGGCAAAAATGCACCGTATGGCTTGGAAACCATAAAACGCAACCCAACGAAAAAAATCGAAGAATTATGGAGAACAAAAATGCAGACTTTGATAAGAAAAATCAAACGCGTGCGCCCACTTTCATTACTCAGGACTAACTAAGGAGTCCCGTACATTTATTACAACCGATCCTGAGCACGGCGATAGTCGGAAGGAAAACTGCCGCGTGTCGTTCCAAAAAGTATTATGAATGCTGCTACTACTTAACAGTAGGTAGTTGCACTGTATTTCAAAGTTTGTGACAAGACTGCGACAGCCACACGGAACTATATTCACGCCGCCGAAGCAGACTGCAAGGCATTCGTTTCTCGTGTTCTGATGAGGAAAAATCAAACAAACGGCACAATTGTTTCTAGTATATAAAATCAATCTGTTCGGATGATCAATTGGATTACGAGCTGCTAACTCAAAATCGAATTTCCTTGTTTTTTTCTTGCTTGTTTATGAACCTTTGGATTCCATCATGCAAAACTTCAGCCATAAACTCTTAATCAGTCACTTGTATTTGGAAGAAAACACATCAATATCACTCTGTTAAACGAAGCAAATCTGGAGGGCTTTTCAATGAAACCCATGCATACACAACCAACATAATTGGCATAGTAGATTGATTTCTATTATAGGCCTGAAGTACGACTAAAGTTTATGCCTCAGAACCTCAAAGGCTCACACCGCTGAAAGGTGGAAGCCATAAAACGGAAGCTTGCAGTGACATAAAATGACAGATTAGGTGAGGTATTCATTTAGGAGGGAGATAGCGAATTGCCGCCTACCACCAAATTGGCTGGCGAACTAGGGATTCGAACCTGGGCCCTCGGATGCCAGGTGACCAATTCAACTGACTGCGGCCAGCCCCAACCGTGCATTGAGCAACCAGTGACGCAATGTCAGGACTGACTAATCCACACCCAGAGCAAGCCGAAACGCCGCGCAGCTGAGGTTTTATCTTCTCTAAAAGAATATCACCTGTGTGATTCTCACCTGCATACCGCAATCGGGTAAATCTGTGACCAGTGGAACGGCCATCCAATATGGGAAAAATCAAATACCCAGACTGTATGACTTAAGCTTCAAATAAAATTTGAAAAACGAGGAACGAAAAATTAGGTCGACCGTGAAATTCGTCTACCACATCTCCGAGAGACACTGTCAGAAAGGAAAATATGGCAGGCACCATTCTTCACTATCTCCGTTAACCCAGAAACCCTATATCTGTTCAATATTATGTCCTTGATTTCTACCACTCGAAACAAATTGATGCTTTTCTGAAAGGATCACCACTTATGAACAACTCAATATGCCATAAGGAAGAAGAGGAAAATTCCATCCTAATCCATCCAGTCACATTAACTCAGCATTTTAATCAGTTCATCATCCTCTACAGTGTGACTCCAAAACATTCCACTGTTTTACTGCGTCGCTGTCATGCAGCCGTTAACACAGAGCGCTTAAAAGATCTCGACGTAAAATCAACTTCGTTGTAAATCAAGATCCTGTCTAAATAAAAATTTTCCTAATAGTTATGAACCACGATTGTTGAACATCAGTTGACGCAAAATACCTCAATCAATAAATGATTACTTTGAATATAGAAATACAGGCGTAACCATGGATAAAATACTCCAGAAATAAGTATTTTTCGTTGGACAAGTGAGTCTGTCATCAACGTCGAATGAAAACTACAGTAAATTCAAAGATCCTTCCAAAAACGCTTAGGAATCTTTCATAGTCCAGTGGGATATCACTTTTCACGTAGGGACCAGTTCACCTTGACAACCAAGGGAACTAGACTAACTAGACTTAGCGTGAGCTACAAGTCAATAAAACAAAGGAAAACCGTAAACAAATCACTAACATTTATTGGTTTTTCTCGATACAAAGAACGATGAGTAAATTTCTTGTCCTTGAATGAACCAGTACCGTCGGGATGGGTACCCCAAGCTCCGAGTTAGTTACTTGCCCTGAATGGCTCTCAAACCACTCCTAAATAACTCAGCATATCATCAAACACCCTCTACTAAACCTTGCTTACTGCTTACTCTGGGAGAGGATGTTTCTACCAAAGTGCAAGGACGAGGGCTAGTGGCCGACGCTCTTCATCAGGCCGAATGATACTCAATCTGTGGGATATGACCCCTACTGGCGGAAACGAGGTGTAATGAACAATCAGAATGTCTAGCCTATCCGAGGGGCATGTGAACCGTGCAATCAGTCACCCCTTCCTAATGGGTTACGAGACCTTCAGATGGTCTTACTACCTTGTAAGTCAGACCGTTTCGTTACAGTCTTGATGCATGATATCATAATCAGCTCACTACTGTTTGAGCAACCGAGTAGCATGCAGGACAATGACTGACCGTGGATCCAGATGGTTGATATGAAGGTAAAGAACGACTGAGTTGTGTGTGTACTGAAACCTACCAAATGAATCCTTATTTACCGTTTTCCTCTCGCTGCTTTGTTCCTTTCGCCATGGTTTTCATAGCATATACTATGCAGATATTTATGGTATATGCATATACACATATATGTACGTATATGTATAATTTCGATAACCTCACTTGTCCTTAAGGTCATTGTAATTAAAATGCCAAGCTTGAAAAAAGAGCGTATGATCATATCGCCCAGTGACCCTCGCTATGATGAACGGAAGTTTCATCAGTCATCAAAAGCCGAAAACCACTGAAAGCAAACATCTGCCTTTCTGTATGTGGGAAACGCACGTAATGCGTGCATTGTGAATTTCGAGAAAGGTTATAATATGATCAAAATTTGAAAACAACGGCAGGAGCACAAATCGGTCTGTAACAACGAACCTGGTGGATCCATGAAATCGAAGTGAACCAGATCGTCAATTCCCAGTTTCTTTAACTGGAGAACAACAGTTCCCAAATTGGACCTCAAGATTTCCGGGTAGGTATTTTCTTGCATTTCAGTTGCATAAGCCTTTTCCGTATAGAGACGGAAGCATTTTCCAGGTTTTGTCCGACCCGCACGACCCGCACGTTGCTGTGCTGAAGCCTTGCTAATTGCCGTTACCAACAATGATTCAACTCGTATGCGTGGATTATACACTTTTTGTTTAGCGAAGCCCGGATCAATCACAAACACGACACCATCGATGGTAAGTGAGGTTTCAGCGATGTTAGTGGACACCACCACCTATTAAAAAATAAGTAGGTCGGCGTCTTGTGATAGCGTTAAAGGGATGAAGAAATACCTACGACAGAAATAGGCCAACACAACAGATGGTAGTCTTTTGTGATGCAGCGCACCATCAAACATGAGCTATTTGAATTTTGTGTTACTCTTTTATTCCAAGCTTCATTGTCGCAGTTACCGGTTCTCTCGAAACGTTATGGGCTTTAGAGACTAAGGATTGTATTCTTTACATATCACTCATGCAGCAAACCATCAGTGGAAAGCAATGACAGGTGATCCATCATAAACACTTACTGACGGGACAGGTCACGTGGATATCAAATGTGCACTTTAAATCAAACGCGCTCTCATCGAGTTACGAGCCTTATCACTATATAATAAACTAATCATTCAGAACGTTATCCCATGCCTTGATGGATACATTCAAACGGAATCTAATTCCAACTCTAACCGATACTGTCTAGTAATGTACAACAATCAAGCCATTACATTATACCCATATTCAAACCAAGAGATATTTATGTAACGAGACATAATGTCTTTGGTGAGGACGTGGACTATGACTAAACGTCGGCTGAGGATGGAGTATGTATTTTTACCTACAAAGTGACTAATAAGCATCTCTATTGGAACCTAAGCTCTGCTCAGTACGTAAACCAACGACTAGTCGGGAAGCGCTTGAGGTACCACGTGACGGTAGTTTGCTCATCACTTATATGTGTGCTGATGCGCCAACAGGCACAATAAAGGTGTGAAGCTAATAAAATTCGCTAGTACAGTCGAATAAACTACTACATGAAGCTTCAGGCTGTCTGACAAATGGAAGTGGATCCAATGGGAGTAGGATCAACCGAAAGCGAAGAGCTTTGGGCCGACTAGATGAACAAGAATCACCCAAAGCCAAACGGCAGTTGACGTGACTCCATGGGACACTTTGTGACCTAATCACCAAACTTCCGACTGGAAAACCATCCATCGGGAAGATCAAAGATACTTGCAAATTGGAAACACTGAATTGAATTAGTCAAATTGCCCAAAGCCAATCGTAATATCAAGAGAGGGCAGGGAATAGATCAGTTGGTGATGAGAGATGGGGATTAAGCTGAGGCACAGGTATAGAAGACCTTGGTGTGAGGATCACGAACTGCAGCTTTCGCCTTATAAACTATAGAAAATATTGTCAAACAATAAAACGTCACAGACTATATCCTTCGAAAGAAGCCTGACGTTGCGGTGATGCCAAAGGTGTCATAAGCTGACAAAAACAAAATGCCATTTAGTGGTGTGCAGAAATGTCTCGCCTGCAACAGAAATGCAAACTTCGCTCTGGATCTTTTCGATTCTCTTCTCTGACTACGAACTATTAGTTAGTAGTGGGACTTCGTATCGAGCAATTCCTGTTTTTTGACATTTAAATGGTTCCTTACATTTGTGATCCATAAATGGAAAAGAACAACAGGTTTCAAATTCGAATGCAGGTTTTGTTTCTGTTAACCAACCACTGCCTTTGATTATGATGCACTGAACTGGCCTGATTGGTTGGATTTTTTATGGCATGCTTGGAGCAAAGAAAGTGACAAGTCCCATGGCCACCAAGGCCCACTAAACGGAGATGGCGACCGGTAACCATGACCTTGAAACCTGGAGTGGCATCAAAGTACATAAGGCCATATTAAGTCAGGTGTAGCGACCAAGGTACAATTACTTACCAAGAACATGAACTGTTCTGAGACATACCGACCTACAGGTGTTCAAACAGCAAGATTCTGTGCAAACCGAGAAAAATGCACCGCAAACAACAGGTAAAAAACTTTTGATCCTTCCACAGCACTGTCCGGAAAAAGTAAATTCAAGAGATCCCTGCTGTCAGCACTGAAAACATTGCTTCGATCTTGGTCAGAGCAGACCATACAATAATCAATGATTTCCGTTGTAAAGACTCGTGGACGAATTCGGAGTGGCCTCCCAATGAGAATAAATCATCAGCATAAATCTACAAACTGGACCCTCAACAGAAGCTCCCCGCCACCAACTATAAGAATTTTCAGTCATTCAAGACGAATCACCCATAGTGACATCGAGGAAGAAGGGTAAACCACGGCATCACGAAGAGGAAATTCGATGTTCGAGAAACAGTTGAACCATCCAGGCAACTACACTCCGCCCAGAAACAAATACTGTTTTGTCGATTAGCGTGCTTCCACATCTTATTAAGGTTTTCATAAGACTGACTTGAAAAGCGGAAGTGGAAAATCCAAACATTTGAGAACCCCCCCCCACAAACTAGAACGATTTTTGTGACCATTACCGTCCTGGTTGCCACTAAAACAGAAATATCCTGCAAAGGATGCTGAGTGAAAGACTAACAACAAAAAGAGACACTTCCATAGGACGTGCTAAAAGTTCCAACTATTTACGTCCGTACTCGTTGCTCCTCCATAATGTGCCAAAATCAACTACTAAAACTCTCGTAAACGAAGTTCCACTGCAATCCTCTGTTGACACAGGTAGCTCGATAAGTAATTCTCCCCAAAAAGCTCGTCTGGAAGTATCACTGAAAGATTGAATAGCCTGGAAGCCGTAATATGGTGGTGCCCGCATTTTGCAGTCCCGTGCGAGGGCATTTCTGTCATCATGGCGTACAAACGGAACACTCACGAATGTCCGAACCTGGCCATAGTGGCGGGATTTTCTGCTGACAAATTACTTGGGCGCGATTCACTTCAACAATAAAAATGAGCAGTCAACTTATAAAGATACCGTCGACATTTTTCATTTGTGGCTAAGGCAGAAGTAAAACACTTACAACCTTATTTCTCACCCAGTGCTCACAAAATTTAGGCAGCACCCAGCATAAAACAATAAATAATCTACTCCGGCGCAAATCCAAATTAATGGATGTCAACATTGTCGGGCCTTCAAAAGTTCCGATGAGGGCTCAAGCTCTAATGAAGTTCCAAGAACACTAGAAAAACCAACAGTCATCGATTAAAAACTACAAACCTATGACTCTCCGAACTCCGTTACTTTCCATGAATGAATCAACCAATACGATCCCTTAGATTACGGTGACCAGTATCCTGCTTCAGACAAGATTAAAAATTCAAAAAACAATTAAACTGCGTCTAAGGATGGCGGGAGTTTAGACCAGTCCTTCGCAATCGTGTTGTGTCACTAACGGCGCTGGGTGTCTTCCAGAAATGATGAACGACGACCATGAAAAGACGAAACTAGCTAACATTTACAACAAATACTCATCACCATTTGGCGTTAAACAGCAGGGCAAGCCCCGATGATTGTTGCCTTTCCCACAGCACGCAAAATCCACATTCCGCAACCATAATACAGAACCGAATGCACTGTGGCATAGTACACGCAACACTCCAAATTCAACGAAACATCAGACTAACGATCCAAGTGCTTCAGTCCAGCGCACGCAGATCGGAATTTCGAAAAAGGCTCGCTCACTCACAATACCGTGCTCCCATCCTACGTTAAGCAGCTGCCGAGGTAACCGAAAAGGACTGTAGCTTCCCTCCATTCGGTATCAAGTTTGGTAGCACCATCAACCAATGCTGTAAAAATATTGCACTTTAAAAGTCCAAAGCACATCGGGCTACAGTATTCGCGATACTATGATCGAAAGCGACCGAGCGACGGACATCCTCAACATCATCACCATCGTTCAGCGTTAGACAGCAAGGCAAGCCTCACTGACCACTGCCTATTCCCCAGAGTCACATCTTTCTATAAGAAGAGTGAATATCCAAGGGGAACAAGGAGACGATAAGAATGGCGTAGTAGCCAACACATGGAACATAGTCTAACTGTACAAATACGTGAGTCGGGCTAGCCGTTAGAATTTTGCGCTATTTGTGCGACTGTACTCTCAAAAGAGGCATCCAGTTCGTACCGTTGTGTTGTGGGACTATGGGGCCTGAGGGAACAAGACAGTCTGACTGTGACTTCCAGGCTCGTCGTGTGTTAGTGCCCTTCTAGGCCGCACGGTTTGTGCTTTGTGCATCTAGTGGCTACGTCTCCTTCTCTTTGTGCGAGGCGCACCGATGCAGAGGGAAGTTTCTGTCACTGTGGTAGGGCACCGATGGTGTCGCTGTTATCGTACTGTTGTCAGGTCAGGTGTTAAGGTCCTGTGCTTCAGCGTTGTGTTGATCGGCTCAACTGGGAAACGCACCAATTTCGGATCACAACCACGAAGAATTTACCTAAGTTCCCTGTGCATTTTCTCATTTCATATTGTCACGTCATCTTTTGACCGCCACATGATTTTTTTCACTCCGTGGGAGGAAAGCAAAATAGGGCACGGTTTGGTAGACGAGTGTTCGCTATACGCAAAATGTGACCCAACCAACATAATCTATTGAGCTTCATACGCTGTGATAAAGTATTTTCAGAACCGGCACCTAATGCTAACACTAGATACCTAACCTAAACATTACTCACCCGGTCACTCCATCCAATCCTGGCCATAATACGCAGACATCGATGATCAAATACCTCCAAGCGACGAGCATCTCCCACACGCATACTCCATGTCTCGCAACCATATAACAAAACTGAGCGTACAGCGGCACAGTACACAGGGCCTTTACCTTCAAGGATATATCACGCCGACGCCACAAGTGCTTCAGTCCAGCGTAAGTCGCTCGACCCCTCGATATACGCGTGCTCATCTCCACTACCGTGCTACCATCGTTTGACATACAGCTACCAAGGTGAGCGAAATGGTCTATAACCGTTGGTTCTTCTCCATCCAGTATCAGGTGAGAGACCATCGTCGTCTAGCCCCGTAACAGCACTTGACTACTCCGGTGGAAAACACGAAATAGTGCAGGTAGTTGAATTACCTGTTAATGATATAATGTTCATAACACAGCGTTGTTGGTAGATGTAATGCGCTAACTTTTCGACTACCGTGGGTAGTCTTTCTCAATTGAAACCAATACATGGCGCATCGATTTACGGTAAACTCCTTACACCATACAGTTGAACTATTATTTGCGAATCCTGAATTCGCGTCATACTGCCGCAGCAGACACCAGTCAGAGCTAAATACGCTTGTTGGCCATCCTGCATGACAGTGCGCACATTGAAGCAGCCGAGATACAGAAGCTGACGGGGATTGAGAAAATATGAGCTAGTAGATTGAAAACCACTTACTACACTATTTCACAGTGAACCATTGCGACTGTCGGGCGTGTTATCAGTGGGGACATCATGGGTAGGCAGAGGGGTAAAGAGATCGGGTTGGAGACAAGAAACAGGTTGAGTAAAAGAGAGGGAACTCTGAGCAGTAGCAGACTTATCACTCCCCACCCCGTTCGACGCAATGAGCAACGCGGTCCTGATTATCTTGTGCGACGACCAATGCAGTATGGAATTATTTTTATACGTGTAATTCACGAGTACTGCTAAGGTATCCAGCCGCTAAACAGGAGAACGATTAGGGTTCGCAGTTAAGGCCTTTGGTTCTGACAAGAACCTGATCGCAAGGCAGTGGGGTGTGGGTGAATGGAAGCCCATCGACTTCGATCAATTATTCTTTTACTCATTTTTCCGACTGAACCGCTAACTCACATCAACCCCGGCTGGGAGGACCAGGAGACTACATCGTCAGGCCTCTTACCCGTTGACCTTCGAGGTATGACTTGATCTTCGGCTTGAGATGAGCCATCCTGTAAAACTGGTTGGGTCATGGAGGCACGCAAGCCGTCACACCATTGCATGGTGCAATTTCGTTGCGACTTTGGTCTCCTTCAGCACACCTTTGTGCGCAATTTTCTAACCCTTTCCGAGTTTGCTGAGCATCGATTTACGGTGATTACTAGGCCAAATTTCAAACTCCTATCGGTAGTCCATAATCCATGAACACAGTGTTACGACCGCTCGATAGCATGGTCCGATGTGACGTACGTAGTTCTGGATAACCGGGTGTACAAAGATGCGTGTGAAACTTCCATCTGACTCCTGATCGTGATGAACTGTCCGACGGGACATCATTACTTTTGTGTTCGTCTCAGGTAGCGCACACTCACAAATCTTTGTATAAGTAAAACAATATGCTGAATGTGTTTGCGTGTAGCACTAGCTGCGTTATCTTAATCTCAGTAAAACCGTGAGCATATGTGGATCTTTTTGGGTAAGGTTTAGTTGGATTATTGCCCATCCAGTCGGTCATAGTAAAATAAACACTGCATCGTTCTCTAGCGTTCCAGCTGCACTCTCCTTATTTTTGGTTGGATAACTCATCGTTTAATATATGTGTGGGTGTGACGGAGTTGTGCTTCACTTAGGGGTATTATGGCTTATCCGTCGCGAATTCAGTCAAAGTTTAATTACCGATAACGTTGACAGCAATCAAAATGAGATTTTGAGTTTAGATTCTTTGATTTCATCTCTTTTCGCTTCTGGCGAATACAAAGTACACATTTTATCGTTGCTGAATAGACCAAAACTTAATGATCGGACAACATTTCTACTTGCAATTATATCCATCCCAGGCATACGCCTGGTGATTAGTATCAAGCGTTTAGTATATCTGTTCACTGCATGTAAACACGGGCACAGTTTTACACAGCCTACGCGAGTGAGGAAGAAAGTCATGAGCTATGAATTATACCTGATCATTGTCAATCAGGGTACTGAGATTTGCCATTGTGGTGAACCTTCGACCCATAGCTATATACCCACTGTGGCTACGTGCAAATTTACTGAAGGATTAGAGCCAATCCAACGGTCGTTTTTCTTCTGTTTCGACCAAATGGTCGGCTGCGAAAATACGACAAGCGGAAGAAGCAACTATCCGAGAATGAGTATCCACATGTTCTGGAAACATCTAATACCAAATTTTAACCTTGGACACGATAGTACAATACCTAACAGACCCGAAGAGAAGTGCATAATACTAGAAGGAAGGAAGCATATGGATCCACAAGTGGGCAACAACAAAACTGCTCATTTCGATTGTTTACTAGATATGTCCACCACCAGTATTAGCCAATACAAAACTCGCTCCAAGCAAACTCTAGAACATTTAATACCAGAAAATTCAACCAAAAGATAAAGGAATTAATCCTAAAACAAACGCTTTTAAAAAGCACCATCAACGTGATGAACCTACCTTACGTCCTATCGCTCCATTCGGTCGTTTTGGTGGGGGTGGATCGAAGATGCGCTGTTGCATATTTGGTGGCAAGGTCGAGTACAGTGGAATGCACTTCAATTCCCCCACGTCAGGCCCTAACCCTTCGACCTCGCGCTGGATACGTTTGCAAGCTTCTTCGATTTCCTCCTGGCCAGTAAGAAATAAAAGGATATCACCTTCCACTTCTTCGCACATGTGTATCTGAATAACTGTTCGAATGGCAGCTTCCAGATAGTCTCGCTCTGGTTCCGGGGTATAAAATATCTCGACCGGATGCGTGCGACCCGGCACTGTCATAAGTGGAGCCTTGTGGAAGTAGTCCTGAAATTGAGAATAACAATTTCAGCCAGCAAATGCGAACATCTACGTCATGCAAAAGCAGGCAAACGAGAGCAGCAGACAGGTTCGTGAAAATACAAGACTTACTTGGAACTTCCCAGCATCCAATGTAGCGCTCATGACCACAATCTTTAGATCTGAACGCTGTTTGATCACTTCTTTTAACAAACCCATAAGGATATCCGTAGCCAAAGTGCGCTCATGTGCTTCGTCCAGTAAGATCACTCCGTAAGCTTCCAGAAGAGGATCCGACATACCCTCACGGAGCAACATTCCGTCGGTCATGTATCTGAAAGAAAAATTCGCGAACATGACTAAGGTACAAACAAAATGAGTTACTTCAAAAGAGTTCGAGTGGATGTGCAATCTTCAAAACGAATGCTGTATCCAACTTCTTGACCAAGTTCAACATCCATTTCCTCGGAGACGCGCTGCGCAACAGACATCGCAGCCACCCGGCGTGGCTGGGTGCAAGCTACTGCTTTTTTGGTTGGATATCGACCAGTTATCCACTCTAAGCACCACTGAGGTATCTGTGTGGTTTTTCCAGACCCGGTCTCACCAACGAGAACAGTAACCTAAAGGTAAAAAATTAAGTCAGCAGAAGTAAAAGTAAACTTACCTGATTATCGGAAAGAACTTTGAAGAACTCCTCCTTATATTCCCATACAGGAAGCTGGATGCGCTTTCTAAATATATCAAAATACTTCGCAGAGAAAGCTTTGCCTGTACAAAGAAAAATTTGATTGGCACTTGTGAATGGTTTGAAAACAAGTTTAGCGGCCATCACTCTGGATTTTAAGGATGAGAAACCTCGGAGGTGCTAATTACTTTCAGTGATAGGTTTATCTGCATGATTTAATGAAACATCCAAAAGATCAGTTCGACATGACGTTATGGCAAACTGATCCGTGTGTCGTAATACAAACACGCAATTACTCAGTAACTCGGGAGTCGCATTTCCTTAACTTCTGCTGTAACTTATGAAACTTGAGATCACCAATAAAATTAATAAAATAAAAACAGCAAGTTCATTTATTCACAATCCCGTACTATAGCATATTTGACGTTAAAATGAGATAATCATGTTGGCAGGAGCAAGGCAAATATTGTGGCTCATACAAAAGCAAAACAAGTTTTGGAAATGTGAATCCTTCTAAAGAAATATAGAACAGGTCGACTGGTTAAGTCGATTAACCACCGGTCGACATTCATAAAGGTCAGAGGGTTGAATCACAGACCCGTCGATTACGATGCTGACAGATGGCAGCTGGCTGTACACCGGCTCGTTAGCTCATTCGACCTACCGGGACTATCAATATCACCAATGCCAACGTCTTCTGTAAGTCAAACAGAACGCGCTCTTAAGTGAACTCGCATCACTCGCCTTAAGTGCCTGGGCTGTCCCGGGAAACTTGTACTAGTAGGAGGTTTATTACTTGGTTTTAACGCAATCTACTGTGAGACCATTCCAGCTGCTCTTACATGGTCGACGCATGAATGTAGCGGAGGGGATATCGCACTAGAATCCATTACATGGGAGGCGGACAATCAAATATTATGATAATGAAACTTGGATTAGAAGAGGACCGAATAAGATCACAACGGGCCAGGTGCAGTAATGAACCGGAAGACAGCAAACTGTCATTTACTGCTAAAGTGATTGAGAAGTTTGGGATTGGAACCCGATCATCTTGGAGTGAAAGACGCTTAAACCACCGACGGTTTGGAAAATTTTCGTATGTAAGGTTATGTGACAGGCGATAAGCCTATTCTAATGTCTCTTGCGGATTGCGATGCGGCAATTGGTTTATATCTATCTGTTGAAGGCAGACTTTTCAAATAAAGGGAAATCGTACTATGAACTCGGCGCACACAATGATATGATTAGAGTCTAGACAAAAGCCCCAAGGCAACCTCCAATGCATGATTAAGCCAAGTCACTAGTAGTTTATGGTAACAGTTACTTTATGTCTAGGAGCGAATATCAGATGGCTCTTGCCATGTGACTGTGCATGGAAAAGTGACCGGTAAGAATAGACAATGATCCGCAGATTTAACCCATGTCCCTCAAAGAGATACCCAAAACTGCATGGCTGGGTGCAGAACAGACAGCATCTTCGGGTAAGCGCAGCGCAACAGTACGCCGTGAAAGTGAATTTAACAGAAGTGTGACGAGACCTTGCGTGAACCTCGGGTAAGCAGCAGACGTCAGCAGCTAATGTCTCGGAAGTGGGCGCCAAAGCTGTTTTTGGCCTATTCGCCTTAGTGTGAACAGAGCAAGCTTAACTGGCACATGCGACCGCAGTAACGCTCTTTAACGACCTGTATAAAATGGTAAAAAGGTATCCGGCTTCTATCTACAGCGCCTTCATCAATGGAGGCCTGAGCACATAAAAAGTAGTTAGTATTGTCATGCATCAACGGGTGGATGGAAGATTGTGACGTGGCAATAGCTCATTGATTATGTTAGACAGCGAGTACCTTACGCTGTTACACGAAGCAATAAAGAGAATAAATAAACAAAGTAGATTGGAATCGAACTTACATAAGTGTGAAAACAATGCCGCAGTAGCCAACACATGGAATACAGCCTGCTTGTAAAAATGCACTTTTTGAATCATTCCCAGTAGAGAGAAAATGACAACACTATCCCCAGGGTTTCACGGTTCGTTGCTATGTACTTCGGTGTCTAAAGCCAGCTTGGTTGACGGGTCTTTCGGAACCAAACCACGGTTACGTGAAGTCCTTACTTAACCTATGGTTATTGCACATTGTCTAGTTCCGCACTACCACGCCGTCCGTTGACCTCCAAGTGGCTTCTTCCACTCGAAGGTAGGAACGAAAAACAGGGCATGGTGTGATAGACGTGTATTTGCCATACGTAACACGTGATCTAGCCAACGAAGCTTACAGGGCCCGATCTCCATTGACAGCGTATTCTCCGAACCGATACCCAATACTAGATTCCGAACGTTCACATTGTCCATCCGGTTACTCCATCTAATCATAGCGACACTATGCAAATATCGATTATCAGAAACATCTAAGCAACGAACATCTCAAGCATACAAATTACAAGTCCCGCAACCATAATACAGAGCCGAACACACGACCTTTCAACTTCAGCGAAATAGAAGGCCAACGACACAAGTGCTTCGGTCCAGCGGATGCCACTTGAGCCTTAGATATACACATAATCACTTCTGATACCACGCTACCATTTTTTGCCACGAAGCTGCCGAAGTAACTGACAGGGTTAACAATTGCTAATTGCCCTGACATGTATGAAGGTCGGAACTACTGACATCCGTCCTTGTAACAGCACTCCACATTCTGAAAGTCCAAAGCACATTCCGAATCGAGCTACACCACTCTCCATTCTGTCTAGTGCACACTGCACATGTTCCGCAGATAGGAGCAAGCACACGAGGTCGTCTGTATAATCTAGGCCACACAGGTCCTCATTACTTGGTAGTTAGAGGCCTACATCTTGAAGAACCCCTAAGGCATCGTCCATTTTCTGGTCCAGAACAGAGTTAGACAAGAGCAGAGAGATCAGACACCCCGGTTGAAAACCGCTAATCATTTCTAATGAACTTGTTAGTTCACCGAGTACCCTTACGCGACAATAGCTATGCCACTAAGGCGCTCGTAACAGGTTTACGAACATCTCCGGCATGAATTTCAGATGAAGAGCGCTAAACAGCGCTGTTCAGTCGACTGAGTCGAACACGACATTTAAGTCGAGAAAATCTACAGTTGTCGGGCAATGATGTGTGTGTATGTGGGTGAGTTGCGATTCAAGTAGCTGACGAAAGGCGAGGACGTGATCGATGCAATCTCGACATGCTCAAAATCCGACTTGCTGTTGGCATACGCTACTCTCGCGAATAGGCGTCAAACGACAGCATTAAAAAATCTAAAACCCTGGTAAAAAGCGGAATTAAACTGATTCCACGATGATGGCTATAGTTAATGTTCCCTTCCTGAAGATGGATACAATCAGTGACTCGCCTCATGATAACAGAATACGCTCCTCGTATTATACGTCACAAATGTACGATCCAATTCTACCTGTGTGGACCAGAAGGATCTACAATCTTGGGCAGAAACGAACCAACGGTAAATTAATACGATATGATCGATCTGACTCGGATCGCCTGTGGAGTTGAACCGCCACATCGCTGTGCGACGCAAACCGCGTCGAAATATAGTACTTGATAAGAATAACTGAAGTCATGAATAAATGAGGACAGGGATAAATAATGCAAGCATGCGGGCTGGATACCAAATGGATGATCAGACCAATCAATCTAAGAGGTCTTAACCCAGGCGTTCTACCAAAAAATGTAGCCTACGGGACAATAGGGCTACCTACACTAGGATTCAATGACTGCCTGCTCAGTTCACACGCTCTTTGAATGAGGTCAGACATCCTGCTATATCCATTACATTTCCCTGTCGTGGATGCCAGTAAACTTTGTGTTGTACATTGTGTACACCACCCCTGGTTGACCTAGAGTCAATTCATCTATCCTTCCTATGCAGATTGCCGTCTATCAGCAAAGTGATTGATGGATTCGGTATTTAAACGTCTGGCCTTTTGGGGGCGACAGACGCATAATATACCAGATCACCGCCGATCAAGACTTATAATTCTGCATGCACCGAGTACGAGAATTACGAGGAGTGTACATCTACTGGTTTCAAAACCCATACCATTGAATCTATGGTGAAAACTGGAGTGGCAGGGCCGGACCAGCACGATCATACTAGTAAGTGTTATATAGATCAGAATTAGATTGTAAGTATAACAATAAAACTGGTAGCTTTGGTTCGATTACCTCACTCCGACTTCATGAAGTGTACCTCTGTGATTCTTATAATCACAACTACAAGGTACCACAATGTTGTCCCGGTTATGAAAGGGATGAAACAAGTGGCATTTTGGCGGAACTAGCGTAGGATAAAGAAAACATTCAAACCCCAATGCCGACCGTTCATTTCGATAATGGAAGTAGGCGGCATCTTCCTGCCGTTCAGGTTCGTTATCATACCAGACCTCTTGAAACGTAATGTGATTCTATGCCACTCGAAATTTATGTCACGGCTGTCGATCACCCTCCCCGCGCAGTGGTCCAAGTTGCTATGGGGTATGCTCCTCTTGCTACACTCTAGCGCGAAGGACGTCATAAAATGTGCTGTCGACAGTGGTTACCATCTCGGATGTTTTTCCACTCGAAGTATCAAGATCAAGAGTGACAGTAAAGTGGGGCGGCACTACTCAAAGTACATTTTTTCAGATACCGAGGCAAACCGGTTGCACCAAAACTCACCATTATATGGGTTGATTTGAACAGAGAGATTAGTGGGGATGGGCATGTGTGCCTTAGAATTCTTATCCGGAGAACGTGATCGCTCCCGTGCATTGCTTTCGTCAGGGACATCGCTAAATCTGGCAAAATACAAAGCAATAAATTAACATAGAGGAACAGAGCATAAAAAATTGTGAGACGTCTGTGCAGCTAAACTCACCTGGATCGACGAGGTTTGGCATCACCCAAATCAATTCTGTGCCGAGAAGACATTGTGGTTGCCTTAAATAGAGATAATGAACGATGGAAAATTTCACGCCTAAAAGTAAAAAACAAATTATGCTTCGGATACCAAACAAAACAAAACATGAAGGATCTTATACTGACTACTTTGAAGTCTCTGCAAACAGATCATCTATATGCAGTTTTAAATCGCGCTGAAGCCGCACGTACCTTATTTCTGCGTTCCCCCATTTTGCCCCCTTGTTCTCGTCATGTTCCGCACTCATCGGAAACTTCAATCGGCCGTATTAACTGAAAGTTGGCTGAGAGCAATACTTCTGCACTTTCCTTTTATCTTTCGATTCCTTAATTACTAAAACCATAAAGAGCATCATTTGGGGGAAGAGGTCATGGAAGGCCTCGAGACCACAACCTTTGCGTCCAGAAGCCACGATATTAACGCCTGGCCACTCCCGGTTAACTAAAGATAATTTTATTAAAGGCTGCACGACGGTTTAGATAGGGCAAGATGAGCTAATGATTTTAGAAAATGCTAGTTTGTACCTGATGTCCGCCTAATACGGGCCAACATTAAACTCAAATTGGTTGTGACACAAGTGGTGAAGGTGAAGACAGAACCGACGGTCATACAGATGCATTTTCAATAATGTCTCTGGGGCATAAGGCCTCCCTGGACTTTGTGCCCCGATAGGCGTCCCGAATACGTAATGCAGCTACGATTAGCGATAAGTTGTTTCATCCCCCACACTCTCTCACACTCGCTTCATTCTTCCGCAATGTGCTGAGCAAGAAAACTAAACTTGATCCTCAGAGTACCATCAGTCAACCTGCATCGCTCATTAAGAATGTCTTGCGTTCCTCGATACTGATGAATTGTGGCCCAACTTGCTGGATTTCTGCTGAATCTCTGCATCTTCAGGACGGCAATCCATCCAGACTGGGAGAGGTCATAACAAAGCACGTCCTGTGAACTCGATACAAGTCTATAGGTCGCGAAATCTGATGGTTCTAGGAAGCATCCAAGGTTGTCGTTGTTGTATATGCTGACATTGTGGGAGATTCTAGCCGATATTCGCACTTCGACAAGTCACAGATTCAAATACGTCGCTTACTTTGTTGATAGATGGCGACTGGCGATCCCCCGGCTCGTTAACACATACGACCGTTTTTTATTGCATGCCCCAGGCATGAGTGCAGTGCTATATTGCAGAACCTCTAGGTACCCACACGAGAAAGTAGAAGAACTGGCAAAAAAGACACTCCGGTTTAGTGTCATATAAATACACAAAGAGTGATGGTAGGTCAAGTGTGGTAACGAGCCGTGTGGTAGCGAACTGATGTGGATCTGACCTCAAAAACGGAACGCAAACACGATTTCTGATCGATAATCGGGTGTCGCGCAAAAGCCAAATTTCATATTATTAAAAGCCACCCGAGAATTCTGCATCCTATGTAAGACCGCCTGATGAAATGTAACTCTCTAAGTAACTTACCTACTTCGGCCAGTTGTTCTCTAATATGAACGAGGTCCAGTTATGGGCCAGTCCAGTTCTATAGGGACACTGTACATAAATAAAGTTATTTCAGAAGCTACTCCAAGCACCTTTGCTCAAGTGTCCTTCTAAAGATGTCGTTTGTGGGAAAACAGGTCATTTAAAACGGGCGCGCAAGTTAGAACCAGTCCATTCGTCCGTCACCTGCAATGCGCACCCATTGCTGTCCACCGTTTAGACAACTGGTGTCTCGAGCTACAGATAGCCTCAACGTAGACGATGTCGATTCCAAGCACTGACAGACATCGAGAGCGCAGTATGTAAACCCTGAAATCTGTCGCAAACTATTATGATTGGAAAGTTCTAACGGTTCCTGAATAACAGCAAAAAATCTGTTTTGCGACGTCACCAAGTATATAAACCATGGAGTCGAAAAAGCCAAGTGATTATGTCAAATGAGAAAGTGCTCAAGGAACATAGGTAAAGTGGGTTTCTCACGCCTTCGCGGTTGGGCTTCGAAAGACCCATCAACTAGCGGGCTGGAGACAATGAAGGAAGGATATGGCAGTGAGCCTTGAACTGTGACGATCGTGTAATCACTTTATAGCGCATCAGAATGATTGAACAAGTGTAATTCCAGTTAGACTGTATTAGGTGTATTTCTTACTACGGTGTTCTAAACATCCCGATAACGTAAGTAAAAACGCAGTCTCCATCGAAACCTCAAACCTACAATAGAAACAAGCGACTATGGAGAACAGCCAGAAGTCTATGAGTATAGCCTGGCTATAAAACTCAGAACGATAAGGATAATGATCAGGACGATTATGAAAACCGACCGCAATGGACACATGAATTTCGTATGGGCCAGATAAGCCGCGGTTACCAGCAATCAAATCGGTTCTAAACCCAAAAGCGCACCCTTCATTAGTCCCGTTTTCCTCGCCATGCAAACACCAACAGCACTGCACCTTGATATGGTGCGACCGCTTGCGTGCCTCCATTACCCAACC